>OY757943.1:549365-651865 GCA_963585895.1 Sepioteuthis lessoniana | reverse complement strand
ATAAGAAAGATAGATAGATAGATAGATAGATAGATAGATAGATAGATATGAACAGAATGGGATAGATAGATAGATAGATAGATAGATAGAAATGCGTGTACAGATTGTGATAGATAGATAGATAGATAGATAGATAGATAGATAGATAGATAGATATGTGTGTACAGATTGAGACAGACAGATAGATAGATAGATGCTTGCTGGATATTACGTAATTCAATAAAAGGCCGATACTTGATTTATGGTAACAAAACAAGGTTATACCAACTAAAATTATGCTACATGTGTTTTTCACTAGATTTGGTGACCTATATAAATACTAACTTACAAATATCGGTTAAATTTTTACCAAGAAACATTGATATGCAATAATCAACCAATTAATAATTTGAAATTAATTATAATTTCTGATTGATCAGAAGTCCGAGAAAAAGTAACCGTATAAATGAATCAGAAAGTTATTTCGACAAATACAAAAACAAAAAAATACTCATCAACGAAGCATAAATAATTAATAATATGATTGAATGAAACAATCATTTTCATAATGTCCAAAAGTTTTAGTCTTAATTTTTCCAATTATTTGCCTTTATTTCATGGAATATGAGGAAATACTTCAACTAAAATCTTTAGCCAACTTAAAAAACTTTTCGTGCTATTTCAATACTTTCCTTAGGAATGTGGAACAAAGAATAATTCGGGGGTGTCCTCCTCGTGATGTAATGGTTAAAGCGATGGACTGCAGAATCGTAGTACTCCAGTCGCACTATTACGTTCACTTTCGGGCAAATACCCTTGGGAAAGGTATGAACCCCCTTATCTTCCCAGCTATGGGTTAAATAGTACCAGTACTGTTCTTCTAGGAGAATAGCTTTGGCATTAAATAACCTACAAAGGTTGATATGCCATTAGACAAAGAAACCATCTAAACAAACCAAAGAATAATTCTTGAAAAATATATCAAACAATATAATTTCATTATCTCTTTTTATACTGAAATGATTCATTCATGAAACTAAAATAAAGATGTTTGTTAAAGTATTTCTGCAAAATAGTAACTAGTCAAAAGTAAAAATCATAAAATATAAAAACACCTAGTGACCTGTGGTAACCAGTGAAATTTTGAAATCGTCACAGTCTATTTCTTTAAAAAAAAACACCAAGTAAAACAAACAGGACATCGCCGGAGAAACAAGGTATAGCCCATAAACAATATTCTTCTAAGGATTCTGCATATAGACGAAGCAGTGTTGCCCAACCTGCAAAGACTTACAGACATCAGGTCTATGCGGAGTCGCTCGTGGTATAATGGTTATCGTCACAGGAACCGGACACAACGAACCGAGTTCAGATCCTAGACGAGGCTGATTACATTTCACAGAGCACTAATACCCTTAGGAAAAGTAAGAATCCTATGATTCTCCCTTCAGCAGTTGTGGGTAAATAGTAGGGCAGACTGGGTTCTTTAGCCTTGGTTTGGCATCCAGTCTAGGGAAAGGAAAACTCTGAATTCAAACCAATCAAACTCCACTAAAAAATTGACCTTGTGTCGCATTCTGCCCGTGCGGAGGGGTTGGGTAAATTCATGCATCAGCTCTGTGCGAATATCTAATGCAGTTCAGAAGACCTTCCCTCAGTGATGGATGATAGGAACGAATGGTGATTTAATGATGATGATAAACACCCTATATATATATATATATTCCGAAGTCCCTCGCTTTAACCATTACACCGCGAGGACACCCCCCTAACCAATAGTGTATCTCATATATATATATATATATATATATGAGATACACTATTGGATATACTATTGTATCTTATATATATATATATATATATATATATATATATAAGATACAATAGTATATCCAATAGTGTATCTCATATATATATATATATATATAGTATTATTTGATCCAGTTAAAACGGAGTTGTGAGTAATTCCATCAGGACAAGAAAACTATTCAAGAGTGAATATTTAAATTTTCCTGGTAAAGAGCTCAATGCAACAGACAATACAGAGCAATAAATTATTTAAGCAAAACAACAAACCGGTCACATTAGGATTATAAATTTATTTCCATCCTGTTACGCGTTTTTGAAAATTTCAAAAACACGAAAGAAATTTAACAGTACTTCTTCAGATCCTATGGATAAAAAAAAACTAGAATAGACACAGAAAAAGGTGGGAGGGGATAGAAGAGGGGTGAAGAGTTTTCTCCTCATTTAGCCCACTTCCGTTTTTATTTTAATTTCGGTTTGAAATATAGTAAATTTAATTTTAAAAAAATTTTTATTTTTTATTTTAATTTTTAAATTCTAATTACATTTTGACTTAAATTACAGATTTAATTTTAAATTAGATTTTTAACTTTATTCAATAACTTTACGTAATGATACAGTAATAATTATATTAAATTAAACAAAGATTTAATTTATTTTAAAATTTCAGAACTATTTAGAACTTATTAATCAGTTACACTTTTTATGAGTAGTACGTATATACGTATTTCTATCTAACATTTTATTTTATTTATTCATTTACATTAATTCTCAAATCAGATCTGTCAATATATATATATATATATATATATATATATATATATATATATATATATATATATATATATATATATATCGTAGCATTCGAGTTCGAACTACAGTCGTGCTATTACGTTCACTTTCGGACAAATACCCATGGGAAAGTGATGAACCTCCTTATCCACCCAGGTATGGGTTAAATAGTATCACTACTGTTCTTCTAGACAGCTGGCTTTGGCATTAAATAATCTACAAGGATTGATATGCCATTAAAACAACTAAACCAAACCAAACTATAGGTTAGGAAGAGGCATTGAGAATATAAGCTAACTTGAAGTCGGGCATCGAAGAGTGAAATTACCCCCATTAAAGTGAAATAATCAAAAGCTTTTGAAATCTGTATAAAAAGGGATTCCTAATCTTTCGTGTATGACTTTGCTTCCACATAGACGAACACTTCACAACAAAAGAAGCAAGCGTCCCTTCTTTAAAATGGGCCAATAATCTTGTTAATTTCAAACAGCAATTTCACCAAGTGTCCACGTCGAACTCAAATGTTTTTTCTAGAGTAATCTTTTCCTAGAAAGCTGGTCCTTTGACATAAAAAAGTCAACCTTTTAGACATAGATAGATAGATTCAAACACAGTTATATATTCATTATTAAACTGATATGTATATAAACAGGATAGATAGATAGATAGATAGATAGATAGATAGATAGATAGATGTCGACGTAAAAGAAGAGGGTAATATTTACTTAATGGTTACGTCAATGATCTGCATGAAGAGAAAGAACTTAAGAAAGTGATTGACAGATCTGATTTGAGACAGACGGTTAAAAAAAATGAAAAGACAAAATAATGAATGTCGGAGAAAGAAAGAAAGAAAGAAAGAAAGAAAGATTTGACATGCGAGAAAGAAGTAACTAAGAAAACAGACGATTGCAAAACGTAATGACGAAAATAAAACCGGAAAGAGGGGAAAAAGGATAAAAAGAAGACATTAAAAGAAACAAAAGAAAGAAAGAAAACATGAAACCAACTCCAAAATAAACCAAAAAGAAGAAAAAAAAAAAAACAAAATGTCTTACTTAAAAACGATGGCGTAAATTGTTTAAAAATAATACCAAGGCTTTTGTTCTGACCAAAGGGAGAAAAAAATCAGAGCGGATAGGGAAAAAAAAGTAGAAGAAGAAGAAGAAGAAAAAGAGAAAAAAGAAAAGAAAAAGAGAAAAAAGTGCCAAAAGACATGGAAGAATTATTTTCTAAGCGCTGAATTCACTTTAATTAGCTTCAAATGGAGGGCGGCTTCTTTGTTGTTCTTGGCGATTCAATTTCTATTATTGTGATTGCGATTGATTCACGCATGCGTACAACAAACGCTTTTAAGTCGGAGAGCTTGCTTGTAGTAGATTGGATACAAGTTCAGATCCTGAAAGGAGCAAAGCAATTATTCTTCAAAACAAGCAAGTTAAAACAAAAAGAGAAAACTTGCTCATATTGAGAATTGACAACTTGGTATATCGACAGAGGAAAACATTTTCAAGATAGAGATAGAATTTTATTGTTTCTTGTAGAACGTAATACAATCAAAATGGATAGCATTAGGTATTATTTATAATCAATCTCAACAACACTGAAATTATAAGCAATACAATTGCTGCAGTTTAAATCGTTGGTTATTCTTTTGACATCCACTACATTTGGTTGTTTTAGCTCTTTTATATTTCAAGCACAACGATAAGTCTTTGTTCCATACTATACTCCTCGAGAGGTATTTACTCTCTCATGGGAATGAGTATTTATGTTTATTTATATTTTCTATTTTTAACTATATTTCAGCCTGTTTTTATATTTATTATTTGTAATTCCTTTTCGAGTTTTTTACCCCAACGTTAGCTAATGGTTTTTCATAAAAATTTGAGTATAGCAAATCTACTCAAGTATCTAGGACTCTGCTCAGTATTCTGGCTGATCTCAATAATTTTGTTGATTGGATTGTCTCCATTCGTCCTCTCATTTCAAGTCGTCCAGTCCTTGTACCTATCCTTTGGTGACTGTACCAAGAGCACTAATTACAATTAGTATCACTGTCAATTTTATGTACCACAGTTTGTTTTTTTTTTTCGTTCCTTAACAAGGTCAATGTGGATATGGAATAAAAGAAACGTCCAGTGGAACATTTCAAAATAAACACGTCATAGCATCACCTGCTCGCGAATGCGCGACAATATTCTAATTACGCGAGCAAATTTGAAAATTTTTACGTTTCGCCGTTAGACGTTGATTTGTCAGGATGCTTTAATGGGGCCTCATGTCAGTGAGGGGGGGGGGGCGATGTGCAAATAAAACCGTCGAAAAGAAGGCCCCGAAACGGTGCACATTCTCTCCTGATGACCCCAAAACAAGCATGGAGTTAAACTGCTCGGTGGAAATGAGAATGGCTAAAGGAGCGTTTTCTATCCGCTCACTTTTTGGTGAGTTTCTCTTACTTGGGAAGTAACTTCCTTCTCCTGGGTTATGGATATACTATTTGTTCGTAAGGTCAAATTCAAATTTCTAGCCCAATTTCCAGGGAATCACCTTGACCACCCAGTTTTGTCTAGTCTTATACTCTTTCTGTGCTAATTTGCTGCATTCGCTGATTATGTGATTGATCGTTTCGTCTCTATCACCACATAACCTCCATCTGCTGTTTTGTTGCGTCTTATCTATTCTTGCTTTGATATGGTTGGTCCTTATGGCGTTGTTTTGTGGAGCTATTTGAAGAGATTCAGTTTCTTTCTTAAGGTTTCCCTTTTTTTTTAGCCATGCCCACGTTTCCCTGTAAGATGTTGTTTGTTCTTGTTCTTGTTCTTGTTGTTGTTGTTGTTGTTGTTGTTCTTCTTCTTCTTCTTCTTCTTCTTCTTATTATTATTATTATTATTATTATTATTATTATTATTTTACACCTGGCGAGTTTTTCACACCAGAGTTAGCTGATAGTCTTTCAATGGAGTCTGAGTGACTGCAAATCTCCTCAGGTCTTAGAGACTCTTCTCAGGATTCTGGCTAATCTCAACAATATATTATTATCATCATTATTCAGTATTCTGGTCACTCTTAAGAACGCCGTAGTCTGGATGGTCTCCACCCGTCTCTAAAGCTTCTTATCCTTTTTCCAAATCTTTGGTGAGTGTTCCAAGTGCACCAATTACAATTGGTATCACCGTCACCTTTATATGCTATAGTTTTTTTTAGTTCTCAGGCAAGATCTAAGTCGTAATCTCTCTTTATTATTATTATTATTATTTAATTTGCACTTTTATTTTCGGTTTCTTACAATCCTGTACCTTTACCCAAGACCTAGCGTGAGAGTAAAGAGTGATTATATGTATTACAGGTATTTATGTTTTTTGCAGCCTCTTTTGGATAATGTTTTTTAGTCCCATTGATAGTACTCTCCAAAGATGAACAGTTCCAGAAAGTTTTTTTGTATTTCATATAGGCTGGGACAACAGATATCTTGTTAATGTGTTTATCTGTTCCTTTCTTGAACATACCCAGGGCAGCGACTATTACTTGCACTGTGGTTGTTTTAAGGAGTCATTTTTTTTTTATTTCAAGGTCTTCGTATTTATTTATCATATTCTTTGACTGATAAGCTATTATCTGCCGGCACTGTCATATCAATTAAAAAGTATGTTTTTCTTTTATAGTCCTTAACCACTTTATCTGATCTGTTGCTTCTTATTCTTCCGTCAGCAAAGTCCGAGAGAATTGGTGCTTCTTTGGCTTCCGTTTTTGGTTCTGGTTGGTGTTTATATCCTTTCTTACAATCGAACATTCCATTGTATTGGCCAAGTTTTCAATGTTCTCTTTTACTTTTCTTTATATTCTTTTGGTGTTGGGATAAAGCAACCAAACACGAAGTGGTCAATTGGTTCACTTTTTTGTACAATCTACATATAGGGTTTGATCCTTTTGCACAATGTGCATATTGGGTTTTATCCTTTTGCACAATGTGCATATTGGGTTTTATCATTTTGCACAATGTGCATATTGGGTTTTATCCTTTTGCACAATATGCATAGTGGGTTTGATTCTTTGCACAATCTACATATTGGGTTTTATCCTTTTGCACAATGCGCATAGTGGGTTTGATCCATTGGCACAATGTGCATATTGGGTTTGATCCCTTTGCCCAATCTACATAGTGAGTTTGATCCGTTTTTAAATGTTTGCCTGATAGTTTCTAGTAGGTTGCCTCAGGATCTATGCAGATATTATTAACCCCTCTGTCTCCGTATTCAGTCCAGCTCTCTTCAGCCGTGAATTAATCTTTATTAGGTGGTAGGGTGTTTGCCAATGCCCCGGGAGACCAGGGTTCAATCTCTGATCAAGTTATACCAAAGACTAAAAAAATAGTACTTGATCCCACCTTGCTTAATACTCAGCATTATAAGGTATGTATCAAGAGTAAAGTGGAGCAATCCAGGGATAGGAGTTGTTCCCTCTCCTACACCTCGGTGTAGTAGCTAATGCAAAGGGAGCCTTCGGGTCACCCTCGTCTACGGTCGCCAACTTTAATTATTTACTTATATCTATATCAGTATTTCTAATTTTTGTTTGAATTGTCCATGTCGGGGCTTTTGTTCTTAGGCGTTTTTTAACTGATTTCGTCCTTGGATTTTTGCTTCTTTCTTTTTGTTTTTTGTGGCATATTTTTGTCACTTCACGCTAACTATGAAAACCAGAAGAGTGGAATTGACAGCAGGAGGAAGAAGCATCGCCGAAACAAAGATCCAAAGAGGTATTTTCCAAGGAGATGCTCTATCACCCTTATTATTCATAATTGCCATGATGCCACTTACTCAGAAAATGCACAGCCAGATAAAAACTTAGTAGATCGCAAGAAAAGATCAATCACTTAATGTACATGGATGACATCAAACTATTTGCAAAAAATGAAAAAGAACTTGAAACTCTAATACACACAGTTAGAATATACAGTCAGGACATAAGAATGGAATTTGGCATTGAAAAATGTGACATGCTAGTAATGAAAAGTTGCAAACAACATCTGACTGATGGAATGGAACAACCAAATCAAGACAAGATTAGAACACTCGGAGAAAAGAAAACCTACAAATACTTGGGTATCTCGGAGGCTGACACCATCAAACAAGTGGAAATGAAAAACAAAATTCAAAAAGAATATCTCAGGAGAACTAGAAAACTACTCGAGACAAAACTCTATAGCCGAAACCTTATCAAAGGAATAAATACCTGGGCTGTACTCCTCGTTAGATACTCCGGACCCTTTCTCAAGTGGACCAGAAATGAACTTAAACAAATGGACCAAAGAACAAGAAAGCCTATGACCTTACATAAGGCATTACATCCAAGAGACGACGTTGACAAATTATATGTATCAAGAAAAGAGGGAGGAAGAGGACTTGCCAGCATTGAAGACAGCGTTGATGCATCGATACAACGCCTCGAAGACTATATACAAAAACACGATGGAGGAATCATTAAACCCATCAGAAACGATACTGACAACACGATTGATAACAGAATGACAATTACTAGGAAACAAAATGGGTAGGAAAACAACTCTATGGGCATTTTAAACGACTAATAAACAACATCTCACACGACAAAACCTGGACCTGGCTTAGAAAAGGAGAGTTTAAGAGAGAAACAAAATCTCTCCGAATAGCAGTATAAAACAACGCCGTAACAACCGATCACATCAAAGCAAGAATAGATAAGACTCAATAAAATAGCAAATGTAGACTATGCGGTGACAGAGATGAAATCATCACTCACATAGTATGCGAATGCAGCAAATTAGCGCAGAAGGAATATAAGACTAGACACGACTGGGTGGGCAAGGTGATCCTCTGGGAGATGTGCAAGAAATTCATATTTGACCATACGAACAAATGGTATATGCCCAACCCAGCAACTGTCCAAGAAAATGACACCCATAAACTCCTATGGGACTTTGACATACACACAGATCACCTAATCTCTGCCAGAAGATCCATTTAAATAAGAATAATTCTTAACCAGATCTATTTGATTGTACCGTGACAAGTACTTCCCCTCCTGGTCAGAATGAACCTGGGAGTAAGGGCTATAAAGAAGTACTCTACACTCCCTAGATATCCAGATCTGGATCCTCACCATCAGATTTAGTTTCGTGCCATACCTTGGACAACTTTTTTCAGGCGGTGGGGGTCTTACCTCTCTGAAACGGACACAGTCAGAATATTCTAATCCTAGGGTGATCATTTTGGACGAGGAAATGTGTCTAATATAATTATTTATTTTATAACGAAGCACAAAAAAAATTATTGCCATTATACAGTCTTCTCACGCGATTTCATAGAAAGAGAAAATTAATTCCAGTGTTGGAAAATTAAGGCACAATATCCAGGATCTGACAAAAGCGAACAGGAAAAATATTTTTCAAGATTTTGTTTTTCGATATATGGAATCCAGTTTCGAAATTCATTTTTTTTTTTTAATTCCAAGGTCGGTCAAAACGATAAAATTACGAAACTTTCTGGAACCAAGAGAAGAGGTTCTACGCACCGTTTACCAATATTCAACCATGTTCAATTAGAATGGTTAAAGGGCGTGTTGAATTTATAAACGCTCACTTACAAATCACACCCAAACTGTTTTCATATCAAAAATCAAGATTTTAATTTCCCACGAGACTTAAATGAAATACTGAAGGAGATCTCTTTTCATCTTTTCTTAACTAATTACTAGGTTGATTCAAAAGTTTTCCCGCAACATCTTTTACACATTGTTTGGAAATTCGAGAAGAATCTTTCAAGTTTATTCAGCTTTTTATTGCTTGGGAAAACCGTCAACGTAGTTTGCAGGTTGTAGGAATATCCTGAAATTAACAAAATTTGTTCCACGTGGATTCACGGCAAGAAAAATCGGCTAGTGTTTAAACCTTAGTCTTTTCTGGTTCAACATAAGTAAGAATGAAAAAAAAAATCCCCCCAAAGAAAGAAAAATGGAAAATTAAGAAAATGAGGTCTCATCAATTTAGTTTATGCCATAGGGGCTATGGCATAAACTAAATTGATGAGACCTCGTTCTCGAATTAAAATGTCGGTCTTTTTGGTAAGACTTGATAAAGATTATTTGTCATTAACTTATTTACAAATAAATCCCCTCCAAATAATTATCTGTGGAAGCCGCACACCGACCTTCCTTTTTTTCGGTGTTTGTTCCTTTGTGTTTTGGACAATGACCCCGAAAACTACACCTTAAAAATCTTACAGATTAAATCACATGACCTAGATCTTGTCACGTGGTTTGTGTTTCGTATCATCATTTTGGGAGAGTACGACAGACATGATATTTGAACGAATCTAACCTGACAGTCGGTGTCGTAAAACTAAGAGTTATGAGATATTCTTTTTTACATATATATATATATATATATATATATATATATATATATATATAGTGGTTTATGAATCAGTGGGTAGAGCTTTTCGGGATCAACTCAAAGAGCTATTCTTTCAAGTCTGTCGATTTTGAAACCATAAAAATTCTCTCTGAACACATCATTCGTCTTTGACTTTGGGTTGTCTGAACGTCCTGCCTCTAACCTACATGAATAATCATTTCAACTGACTTTTATTGCTTTGTTAGAGTTTCATACATTAGAATATCAATCTATGTCAATATTGCTCGCAGTGTTCATTATAATGTTTCACAAAGATAAAAAAAAAAAAAAGAAAAACAGACCAGTCGGCTGAGACAGTAGAATACACCAAATACATCTCTGCATAGGAGTAAGAACCCACCCCACCCCAACGAGTGTCCTGGATGCGACATTAAACAATCAGATGACGAGGCTTCAGACAATGCGTAGTACCCCTTTATTGCTGTCCCTCCCAGGTCCACTCTGGCCCGGATTGGTGTACCTGATAGGGTCCTATTTAAGGATCAAATAGAACTGTTTGACATTTAAACTGAGTCCAAACAAATGACTAATACTAACTAAATTTTTAGAAATAGAACTGCTTGATCATTTATCTATGCATAAACAAATGACTGATGTTTTATAGATTTGTGATACATTGCAATACTTGGAACCATTTAACTTTTTTGAATTGTGCAAAATTGAATTGTTGGAAATAGAATTGTTTGATCGTTTAATTGTGTGTATCAACAAAATATTTACAAATGATATATTTTATACTTATGTACGAACAGGATTTGGTATTAAATAACCAACAATGGTTGAAATGCCATAAAAACAAACCAAACAAAGAAAAAATAACATGGCTACTAATTTCGGACCCATGAAAATCAGTTCTAAAAAACAAACGAAATTATTCTAATAACGAATAAAATTCTTTTTGAAATAATTTCGAAGAAATCAAAAATGTCTTTTAATCATGTACTTATATTATGGGTATGCGCTCAGTTCGGCTGATTAAGACGTTAAATGGTCAACATTAAAAAAAATCTAGTGTTAATTAAGACAGGCTTTTATCCTGGCTAAAACAACATTTGTTTTGAAAAAAAAAAATCAACTCGTAAAGAGAAAATAGCGTGTAATTTTTTGTAGAATGGTCAGTTGTCAAGTATCCGATGTGCAAACCTACACAAGAGAAGATTTTTACTTCATTGTATTTGAAAATAAATGTAGTTGAATGATAGAATTCTTCTTATCCTCTAAAGTACACATATATTAGATAATTTAAAAATACGTGCTCAAATAACATTGATGACATCGG
The DNA here is from genome assembly GCA_963585895.1 of Sepioteuthis lessoniana. Lineage (NCBI taxonomy): Eukaryota > Metazoa > Mollusca > Cephalopoda > Myopsida > Loliginidae > Sepioteuthis > Sepioteuthis lessoniana. Next base: position 640,556 of record OY757943.1, on the reverse strand, counting down.
TTTGGTTTGGTTTGGTTTGGTCTGGTTTGATTTTATGGCAGATCAACTTTTGTAGGTTATTTAATACCGAAACCATTTTCATACATATAAATAATTCTATTTACCAACAATTCAGTTTGCTATAAGTATAGTTTTCGTGTTTACACACAGTTAAATATCTAAACAGTTCTATTTCAAACAATAAAGTTTAACATAAGTACGCAGTTTGAATGTCAAAAACAGTTCTATTTCAAACAATTCAGTTTAACACAAATACACAGTTTAGTTCTATTTGACTCATAGATAGGACCATATCCCTCAAAGTTGTGTCTCTTTTGGTATGTACATGTCGATTTATAACTAAGAAAAGAAATGTCATTGAACATTATAATTGTAAAAAATTACATTAACATGTTTATAAAAAAGTAAAAGACAAAATTTAGTTTTTATTTTTCATTTTTACTCATTCAATGATATAATTTAATTATTAAAAATTAATTGATTTTTGGAACGCCTCATAGTTTTTCATTAGTGCAAAAAACATGTGTAACTCTTCTGTTCTTCTGAAGTTCAGCCATGTTTAAATATCACACGTATTCCAAAGGAAAATTTAGAATTCAATCCTCTTTTGAAAATTATTGTTTCGTAATTTAACACTGTAACATAGCCATAATATACGAATGTGTGAACTGTACATAATGTATATATACGAATGTGTTAAACGTTCACTTGCATAGGAATCCCGCGAAACACTGACGACTTTCTTGGTTCAGGTACGAAACTTTTATTGCCTTCTTGACTTTTAGGTTTTCAACACAAGGAGAGAGAGACACAATTTTTACAATGCTGACTGTTCGTCCAGCGTCAGCTCTCAACTCACTGACCCAACAAACGCGCGCGCATCCCGAAGCAAACAAGTGGACTGGCCTCGTCCAGATTCGAATCCCAACTCGTTTCGTCCAGTCTCAAATCTCAACTCACAGCTTTTTTCAAAATACCCAAGAATCCCAGCCCATCACTTCCGGGAATGACGTCATTCACATCCCCAGTCCCATTTCCTATCCGGGGGTTTTATTATGACATCTGTGATTGTCACATCCTCCCCGCACGAGCGTGAACACCTGCGTTCAATGTGTGCCCCTACCCGTGCACTAAGCCGAAAAGTTCTAAGCCTAACGAAACCGAGAGATAAGATATAACCAACGAAAAATGATAATGTAAAAAAAAAAATCCTTCCGCAGTTATATAACAGCACTATTTGTTAAAAAAATTCTTAATATTTTCCAGAACTAAAAAATATCATGAAATGTTTCAAACTAAGAAGTTCCGTTTTTAAGATATTATTTCAAATGTGAACCAAAAATAAACTGTAATAAGAAAAAAAATTATATCTTAGCTTCTTTTTAATGTAAGTAAGTAAAGTTGGAGACCCTAGTCGAGGGCGACACGAAGGCTCCCTTTTCAATAGGTACTACACCTAGGTGTAAGGGAGCTTGCTACTTCATTCCCTGGATTGCTCCACTTTACCCTTAATCTTCACCTTATAGCGCTAAGCAGGGAGGCATCAAGTACCATTTTTTGAGTCTTTGGTATGACTCGACTTGGGATTGAACCCCGGTTTCCCAGATCATGGACGAACACTCTACTCATTAGACCAATGGCCCGTACTTATGTTACAGTTTTAAGGGAGTAAAAAAAGAAAACTAAAAAACAAAAGCATTGTTTATCGATAACCCAAACAGTGATTTTTTTAAACGAGAACTATTCATATTTCATCGAACAAAATACATAAATTTTTAATCGGTGGAACCTAGAATCATAAGAAATGAAAAAGGGTATAAAAAATTATGTCTAGAATAAACAAAGTCTTTTCATATAAATTTTCCACCTAGAAATAAGGGCACATTTTTAATTATTAGCTTCTTTTTATTAATGCTATATAATTTCTTAAGTGTTCCAGTATTGTTACTCGCCTGTAGTGAGGATTGAACCTGCAACCTCAAGATGATTGTCTCCTTAGAAGCTTAGGGAACCAACATTTATAACCGTTACGCCATGGCGAATAACAATACAGGAAAACTTAACACTTGTACCCGGTTATGGCTCATGGAATTAGAACAGGCGACCCCCGTGGTTTCAATAAAGGACGTAGTTCGAAGTTCCGTGAAGGTTCCCGTGTTCGACAAACACCTGAAGAAGGCCGGAGGACATATCGACCGAAACATTGGGGAAATAACAAAAACGACGAAGACAACAGTCCGAAAACCCTTATTGCCTCAAGAAATTGCCTCTAGAAATTTAGACAGCTATATAATTTCTATATTATTTTTTTATTGCTATGTTATTTTAGGGTAAAAAAGAAAATAAATTGTACGATTGCATTTTCTATCACTTTAACTCAACAGCTGATTAAGAAGTGAATTTAAATTTTTGTCATCTTTTTAAAAAAAGGTTTTTCAAAAATGAAATGATGATAATATTTCAAACTACTCACAAGTTAAGGCTTACATATAACAATATTTAAAAAATAACCCCAAAAAATTATAAAATAAAAAACATTGTGATAAATGATTTTTTTATATTCTTTTGTCGTTAAATTTTGATGGTCAATAACAAATTTGATAAATTGAATTCAGAAATTAAAAAAGGAATAAAGTTTTTTGTGTAAAACTTTTTTTATTTTTCGAAAAAATTATTCGGTAACTGAGAATTCATTGAAACTTATTGTAGACCCCCCCACAAAAAAAATTCATGAGAATATTTTAAACCTTTCAGCAGCATACGGTCACATTTTTATATAATTTTAAATGTCGACTAAAAAAAGAATATAAAAAGAACCCAAACAATTCATTGAATAAAAAAATACTTTTCATTCGAATTAAAGGTGAAATCTTTCAACTACAAATAGGGAGACATTTTTAATTCTAATCTTACTCCTCTATTTCCTTTGTCCATCTGACTCATTTGTATTGCTAAAATCCTTTTTGTTCGTTTATAGACTCGGTACTTGAGTTAAAATGCTCACACACACACACACACATACACACACACACACATACACACACACACTCTCTCTCTCTGACCCCCCCCCACATATATATATATATATATTCGTGTGTGTGTGTGTGTGGCATCACGAGCGCATGTACTTGTATCTTGAAAATCTTGCTCTCTCCCAAAGACGATGGCCAAGACAAGATCATATGAAAGAACCCTGTCTGCCTTGCAATATGTGTGTGCGTGCGTATTGTGTATATGCGCGTGTATGCATGTGTCAGTACACGGGCACGTGTATGTGTGTGTGTGTGAGTGTAAAGAAAAAGAGGATGAGGAGGTGCATCGTGTTGGTGAAAAAGATATAAGCGATTTGAAAAAAAAGAAAAAAATGAAAAAGATTTAAATGAATGGGGAAGGAAAGAGAATGAAGAAATGAACAAAAATGAAGACATGAAAGACATGGGAAACGAATTAATATACAAAAAGAAAAAGAAAAAAATCGAAGAAAAATTATGAAATGAAAAGTAGAGAATGGTTTCGTTTCTTTGTTTAATGGTATGTCAACCTTCACGGGTTATCTTGATGTTAAAGTTATCCTTGTAGTAGAACATTAATGGTACTATTTAGCCCATAACAGGAAGGGGATAAGGGAGTTCAAGCCTTTCTCAAGGGTATTAGTCCGAAAGTGAACGTAATAGTGCGACTAGAGAGCCAAATCGATTAGTTCGAGTCCCCAGTCCTGTGCTTTAACCATTACACTACACTACAAAAGAAAGAAAGAAAGTAGAAAAGAAAGGAAAAGAAAGAAAGAAAGAAAGAACGAAAGAAAGAAAGGGAGAATGAAAGTTAGAAAGAAAGGAAGTAGAAAAGAAAGGAAAAAGACATTAAAAAGAAAGAAAGAAAGAAAGGAAGAAGGAAAGAAGAAAAGAAAGGAAAAGAGCTAAAGAAAGAAAGAAAGAAAGAAAGAAAGGGAGAATGAAAGTTAGAAAGAGAGGAAATAGAAAAGAAAGGAAAAGGACATAAAAAAGAAACAAAGAAAGAAACAAAAATAGGAAAGAAAAGAAAAGGACATTAAAAAGAAAGAAAGAAAGAAAGAAAGCTAGAAAGAAAGAAAGGAAATAGAAAAGAAAGGAAAAGGACATAAAAAAGAAAGAAAGAAAGAAAGAAAGGAAGAAGGACAAAAGAAAGAAAGAAAATTAGGAAGGAAAGAAAGAAGGAAGGAATGATGGCAACATTAAGAAAGAGACCCTATCAAAGACGAGATAGAGGAACTGGCTATATAAAAGGTGTAATAAGATAGCCGTGTAAAAAAAGCGATGGACTTTTTCTCTTGGAATTACGATAGCATTAAGTTCATAAAACAAATACGCATGCGCGCGCACGCAAATGAATGCATTGTACACTCAAAGGCGCACGTTAAGCTGATCGTTAATAATCTTCCATAGATGTACAACCTAAAAAATATGCCGAGTATATTAAAATATTTGATGCTCACTGACTATATATATATATATATATATATATATATATATATCAGGCAAATAGCACGGAGTCCTTTGACTCTCTCTCTCTCTCTCTCTCTCTCTCTCTCTGATCACCGTTCTCTGTCATTCATTGTTCCTGACAGATCCCCAGAAAGCATCTGGTATCCGTACAAAGCTGAAATATGTAAATCTTTACTAGTCGACCACCACTGGTGTGTCCATGTGTAGGAGTCCTTAAGAGAACGCTTTTGAGTTCGTCTATACTTCTCCAGCAGTGCCCAATATTTTTTGTCCGTCTTACTAGGAGGTTTTGTGAGATGGGAGGTAAGCGGCCGTACAGACGCTTTGTGGGGTGCTGCTTCCTAGATTTGACAAAGCAGCACGTAACATTCTTGTATTCTTCCTATTAAGTTTTTTTCTTGGCGTTTCGTTAGAGTACAGGTGATGCAACCATATAGTTGTACCGACGGGGCCACTGATCTCTCCAATAATCTAAAATGGTATATATATATATATATATATTACGATAGGGAAAAGTGGCGAGAGAGGGTCAGGGATATCCGTGCTACCAGCACGACATGATGATGATGATGATATATATATATATATATATATATATATATCAGTGTTCGTTAATGGTCTGAGAGACCGGGTTTCAATACCAGGTCGAGTCATACCAAAGACTCAAAATAATGGTACTTGGTGCCTCTTAGCTTCACACTCAGTATTTACGGATCAAGGGTAAGTGGAGTAATCCAGGGGAAGGCGTAGTGTTCACCTCTACACTTTGGTGTTTTAGTTATTGAAAAAGTAACTTTCGGATCGCCCTCAATAACATTCGGCCAACTTATATAAAATCAAAAATTGATAATACGCAACAGAATACCAAGAGTATGTTATGTGGAGAAAGAGATGAAACGGTTATCACATAATAAGCAAATGCAACAAACTAGCCCCCAAAAAGGAGTACGAGACCTGGCACGACTTAGCTGGATAAATAGTCCACGGAAAATAGAGATTAAAACTTTGCCATTCTACCCAATGGGTTTGTACAAACCAGGATCTATTCAAGAAAATGAGAAGCCTCGAATTTTATGGGATATCAAAATTCAAATCGGCCATCTAATCCTGGCCAGACTTGACCAAGTATTAATTGATTAGAAAAAAAAGGACTTATCAATGGATATTGCTGTTCCGACATGGAAAATGAAAGAAAACCTTAAAGAAATAAAGATAAAGAAATACTTAAACCTTGCTCGAGGACGAAAAAGTGCCGTAACATGTTGTTGGTGATATTATTTATAGTTGGCACGCTTTAATGGCAGATTAACCCCTGTGGGTTATTTTGCTTCAAATTCATGCTCATAAAAGAACTGCCGTTGCACTATTTAACCCCTAGTTAGAGGATAAGGAGTTCCATGCCTTTCTAGCGAGTATAAGACCGAAAGTGAATTTAATAGCGTGACTGGGACTCAAACTCATTCATTACGATGTCACAGTCCAGTATGTTAGCCCCTTCGCTACAAGAACAACCGTTCGAAGAAGAAAAGAGGAACTTGACATCACTGGAAGAATAGATACCATCCAGACTAAAGCACTGTTGAAATTAGCGTGAATACTCAGAAAAGTCTTGGAGACAAGAGGAGACATGCTGACGCCGAATATATAAATGTATATATATATATATATATATATACTTTCTTTAAAGAAAAAACCAAAGACCCGTTATTTTAGGATTATAAATTTATTTTCATCCTGTTTTGCGTTTCTGATATAAATCAAAAACACGAAGAAAAATATAACAGGACTTCTTCAGGACAAGAAAATCATTTATTTTCCGGTAGAGAGCTCAATGTAATTAATTTAGGACAAGAAAATCATTAAAAATTAATTACGTTGAGCTCTCTACCTGGAACATTTAAATGTTCAGCTCTTCAATGATTTTCTTGTCCTGAAGGAATTACTCCCAACTCTGGTTTAACTGGACCGAATAATACTTATATATATATATATATATATATATATATATATATATATATATATATATACCAACCTTTCTGCACGAGCAGGATATGACATGAGGTCAATTTTTAAGCGGGGTTTGACAGTTTTGAATTGGAGTTTTTCTTCTCCTAAACCGTTGGGCATATCTAGGTACCCAGTATGCCCAGCTATTTATCCATTGTTGGTGGGAAAAATAGTTGAAATTATAGTATTCACCGGGGTATTAGCACTATGTGTAAGCAATGCAAACAACCATGTCTAGGATTTGAACTTGGACTGTCTTGTCCATTTCCTACAACGGTAACGATTACTCCTGAAATATATATATATATCATCATCATCATCATCATCATCATCATGTCGTGCCGCCAGTACGGATATACATGACCCTCTCTCGCCACTTCTCCCTATAGTTCATCGCCTCTAGCTGGTCTTCAGGGATACATCCCGAATCCTCACAGAGCTGCTGTATGTATGTTCGAGCTGATCATCCTGCTTTTGCTCGGCTATATGTGGGGGTCCATAGGAGTACATCACTTATGAGCTCGTCCCTGCTTCTCCAGCAGTGACCTGCATGTCTGGTTCGTCTAACTTGGATAGTTTTCGTGATGGGAGGTAGGTGGCCGTATAGTTGGTGCCTTGTTGGGTGTTGCCTCCAGGACTTGTTCAGTATTGCTCGCAGCATTCTTGTGTAATTGCCATCTAGCTTTTTCTCCAGCCTTTTTGTTAGCGTCGAAGTAGTCCATCCATATAGCAGTATCGATACGACCGCTGCTTGGAAGATATATATATATATATATATATATATATATATATATATATATATATATATATAGTTGAGTATTGCTCTTTTATCAGCTATGCAGCTAGAAAAGTTACATGAATGTGGGAATATAAAAATAGCCCCCCCCCCACAAAGTAAGAAAGAAAAAAAATTCCTTGTGAAACGAATTGGTTAAGTGAGTAGAAGTGCAACTCATTTCTATTTGATTGTATGGCATCTTATTATAGACTAGTTGTGTATTTATTTGGTTTACGAACGATTACTTCAAAAACAGGAACACACACACACACACACACACACACACACACACACACACACTCACTCACACACACACACACACACACATATATATGTATGTATACACACAGACACATATACACATATCATCTCATCTTTAGATATGATCTTTTGAAAAAACTCTATTGCAATGAATAAAGTTCATCTCGCCTTCTCTGAACTAATCCAATTCGTTTCCATCTTGTAAAATTCATTATCTGATTTCATTACTAATTAGCCAAAGTTTTCTCTAATTCAGATGATATTAATTCTCCATCTTCCTCTTTTCAACAAAGCGTGTTTCAAATCGTTATTTAGAAATTATTAACACCTTTTCTGATAAAATTACTTACACTCCGCTGACTTGGATTTTTTGTTTTTTTTTAGTTTTTGTTTTCTTTTCCACCACGGAAGCCTTTAAAAACTCATTAAAAAAAACTGCAAAAAAGACAGAAAATAGAATTGAAATGAAATTTATTTACGAAGTCTTTAAATTCGACTTCATTTGAAAATGTGGGACACAATTAAGAAAAAGGTGTATTCGAAAAAAAAATCAAAGAAAATAAAATACGTTTTCATCAAGACGATACCATCTCATTAAATGACAGGTTTCTGAAATTAGTAGACCAGTTAAATTACGTCGGTAGCAATATCTTATCAACTGAAAGTGATGTAAAAATACACATTGCTAAGACATGTACAATGATTGGTTAACAAACATATGCTCAGATAAAATAAACGGAAATTATTCGTGAATAGGATTCTTCTCAATATTTTGGCCAATGTTAATCATGTTGTCATCTGGATAGTTTCCACTTATTCTTTAATTGCCAACTCTTCCAATCCCTTTACCAATCCTTTGCAGATTGTTCCAAGTGCACCAATTACAACTGGCATCACCGTCACCTTCATGATCCATAGTTTTTAGTTCTCTGGCAAGGTCTTAGTATTTATCTCTCTTGTCGCTTTAATTTTATCATGAGGTCTGACGAGACGGCAAAGTCCACTTTTATGCTGTTTCTCTCTTTTTTGTTGATTGTCACTAGGTGTGGGCGCCTGGCCGAGATTAGGTGATCTGTTTGTATCTCACAATCCCAGAGAATTTGGTACGTCTCATTCTTCAGGACGGATTCTGGGTGGTGCATATACCATTTGGTAGTATGGTCAATTTTTTTGCACAATTTCCACTGTATATCCTTGCCCAGTCGGCTTGGGCTGTAGAATAAAGCGACTGCATATTTGCAGAGGGGTAAACACCCCCAATGAGTGTCCTTGATATGATACAATCTGATGGTGAGGTTCCAGTAATGCTGGAGCTTTGGGGAATACGGAGTACACCTTCATTTTCATCACTCCCAGATCCACTCTGGCTAGGAGTTGTAGCATCTGACAGGGTCAAACAGAACTAAACTGTGTACCTATGCTAAACTGAATTGCTTGAAATAGGACTGCTTTAACATTTAGACTGCGTACTTAAGCTAAATTGAATTATTTGATTTGGAACTGTTTTTGACATTGAATCTGTACTTACCGTAAGATGAATTGTTTGAAATGGAACTGTTTTGTATGCTAAACTGAATTGTTAAAATAGAACTGTTATGGCATTTAATTGTGGGTAAACAAAAACTATACTTATACTAAACAGAATTGTTTGAAATAGAACTGTTAGATTGAACTGAATAGTTTAGAATAGAAATAAATTTGAAAATTATACTGTATACTTATGCTAAAATGAATTGTTTGAAATAGAACTGTTTGTTCGTATAAAAATGGATTTACTATTAAATAACGTACAAAGGTTGATATGCCATAAAACAAATAAACACTTTATCACCTTGCACAGTTCTGTCTTGTACACTTTTTGCTTTAATTTTCTGCATTCACTTATTGTATGATTAATTGTTTCGTTTCTTTCACTACATAACCTACATTTGCTATTTTGTTGCATCTTATCTATTTTTGATTGAACATAGTTTGTCCTTATGGCGTTATTTTGCGCTGCTATTGAAAGAGATTCTGTTTCTCTCTTAAGATTTTCCTTTCATAACCATTTCCAAGTCTTCTCGTATAAGATTTTGCTTGTTTGTCACTTGAAATGTCCATACAATCAAATTTTGCTGAAGTTAGTAGAGGCTGTCAAATGCCACCAGTGAAGGTCTTTATGCATGGCATGACAATTCTATCACCCAAAGACTCTACAACTCGGAAGCTAATAAGCTTTATCATATTTACCAACCCCCTCCGCTCGGGCAGGATATGACACATGGTCAATTTTTTAAGCGGAGTTTAACAGGTTTGAATTCAGAGTTTTCCTTCTCCTAGACGAGTTGCCTCACCAAGGCTGAAGGACATAGTCTGCCCTACTATTTACCCATAGCTGGAGGGAGAATATTTGGATTCATACCTTTCCCAAGGGTATTAGTGCTATGTGAAATGCAATCAGTCAGGTCAAGGATTTGAACTCGTGTCGCCATGTCCATATCCTGCGACGATAACCATTACACCACGGACACTAATAAGCTTTATGGATAGGCTGATGATCTGGGGTCGAATGAAATTTAAATCCAAAAAGTCCAGAAGTCTCTCCTTTAGGAAAGAGAAGTTAAATTAAAATATCAATTTTGTAATAGGTGGTCAAAGAATCCCTACTGCGTCTGATCTGCCGGTAAAAAGTCTGGGGCGTTGGTATGATGAGTCTATGAAAGATACCAACCAAGTAAAAGAGACATCCAAAACATTACAAGAAGGGCTACTTAAGATCGATCGCTGTCCTCATCAAGGGAAATATAAAGTATGGTGTCTTCAGTATGTATTTATTCAAATGCTATTGTGGTCCCTTCTTGTATATGAAATTTCGACGAGTGCAGATGAGATGAGGGAGACAAAGATAAATATACCCGAAAATTGTTGGGGTTACCTCTAGGGTTGTCTGATGTTGCAAAGTACTGCAGACAAGCAAAAATGAAGTTGCATCTGAAATCGATTATGGAGGAATTCAAATCCGGTTAAGTCAGACTTCAAATGATGCTAGATGACTTCAAGGATAAGATGATAAAATCCTTAAACCCTACATTGAAAACAGGAAGAAAGTGGAAAGTCAAAGACACTATGATAAGTGCAAGGAAAACCAAGCTTTCAATGAAGTAATTGGTCTCACTCAAACAGGGAGACAAGGTTTACGAGTGAATGAAAAGAAATAGTGGTCACAAACTAATGGTAAAGATCGCCGCGACATGGTCATTCAGGAAGTAAGAAATGAAGAGGATAACAAAAGACTCCTAAAAGAAGTACATCAGTCGCAACAAGGTCAATGGACAAGCTGGGAGGAGGCACTGCAAAGGTCTATTACTTGGAACGACATTTGGCAAATGGCTCCAGTCAAGTTAAATTTTTTAATACGTTCTACATATGACCTGCTCCCGTCAAAGAGCAACCTTGTCTAATGGAAGAAAGAAAGCAATCCAACCTGTCCCTGTGTAATGAGAAACCTTAAACATTGGAACATGTCCTCAATTTCTGTGAGACGGCTCTTGCTAACGGAAGATACACTTGGAGACACAACAGTGTATTGGACGAGCTGGTCAGAATTATACGGAGCTTGATGGCGCCTGGGTCAAATAAGTAAACGCAGAAATTTGTTACTGAACGGGGCAATATATATATCGGTTCAAAGAAATCGACTTACCATCGGACAAACCCGGTCAAAATCTTCTTGGATTAGGTGACAATTGGGAGGTATCTGTGGACCTCCCTGGCTGGCGTAATGATAACCCGAAAATAATATCTAATAAGGGTCTGCGACCAGACATTGTTCTATTTTCAAAGGCGAACTCAAAGGTCATCCTGGTAGAATTAACAATACCATTTGAGTACCAACTAGAACAAAGCCACGATTACAAAACAAGCAAATATGAAGATCTCAAAAAAGAACTGGAAATGGAAGGGTATAGCGTTATCGTTGAAACTGTGGATATTGGAGCAAGAGGCTCCGTTGCAGGCACCCTGTACCAATTTCTAGACAAATTGGAATCAATCGGCGTAATAGACGCAAAAGTATGAAATGCCCGACAGAAATAACAGAAAATTGTTTAATGTGAATATGGAATAAAAGAAACGTCCAGTGGAACATTTCAAAACAAACAAGTCATAGCATCACCTGCTCGCGAATGCGCAACAATATTCCAATAACGCGAGCAGATTTGAACATTTACATTTCGCCGTTCGACGTTAATTTGATACGATGCTATAATGGGGCCTCATGTCAGTAAGTGGAGCCAATGTGCAAATAAAACTGTAGAGAGAAGAAGGCTTCAAAATGGTGCACATTCTCTCCTGGTGATCCCAATACAAGCATGGAGTTAAACTGCTCGGTGGAAATGAGAATGGCTAATGGAGCGTTTTCTATCCGCTCACTTTTTGGTGAGTTTCAGTTACTTCGTAAGTAACTTCCTTCTGTCTCGATTATTGTTTTAGGGTCTTGTTGACTTGATTTTCTATTTAGTTGTTAGTGTATTTCTGGTCAGAAAAACAACCTTTCTTTATTATCGTCCAAGCTTGGTCAGCGAACTTTGACTTGTTTTCTAAAATCTAGCGTATTCTCCCCAGATTTCAATAATTCTTTTTCTATATCCCCTTTTGTGTAGGGTTGTTACTAAAACAACAGTGAGGAGCAGGTTTGTTGTCTTTCCTAGTTTATTTTCTGTGTTGGTATCTCTTATTTTAGTAGTTGCTTAATTCGTCGTATGATACCTGAAAAAAGAACAGCCAACATTCGCAGGACGCCGATCAAGACCCTTATGTTGGCTATCAAAGGAGCACCTGCCGATCATGACACCCAAGCTCGATGTCTGGGTCACAAGTTATGTTTTGATTTAAAAAAATTTTTCATGTGTAGCTATACCAGACCCGGGTGTTGTTTATTATTTACGCTCTCCTCAGAGATGTGACCAAATACCCTTAATGTAAGTGAACTCTTAAACGGGTTGCGCACACGGACTCGCAAAAACTCTTTCCTTTGTAAATTTGATAAGTTTTAATTTATTTCAAGTCCAGAGTTTGACTTTTTAAAATTTTTACTTTACCTTAGAACTGATTATTTGTACTTTAAACCCTGAGTTATAAGATGTCATCCAAGTATTTCGAATTTTGCTCCGCTTTTAAGAATTTGGGTACTTATGCATCTATGTTACCGAACTTTCACGAGCGTTTCCGGGCCGATAACGGAAAGAATCGGAATATACTGACAAAAAGAATGAAGACCAGTTTGTCAGGATATGAGCTGAGTTGAGGCCGCACTCTCGTCTTATATTTTTAACTGTAGCCATCTCGTGCGACCGCAGGTATATCAATTTTAATATTTGAGCAATGGCCAGTTTGGACAGGGAGAAAAACGTCCCTTCGCGTAATACAGTCCACGTCCAGCATTTGGTATTTCAACATCTCCAGGCATAGCTTTTTCTCATTTTTTAAAATGGCAAGGATGCTCGCATGTCCGGCGACTTCTAATTTTGCCAATAAGTTTTTTCTTGGCAGAATTGTATCACCCTTTCCACAGATTGTAGTTTGTCACTTAGCTGCGATAAATTCATGTTGTTTAAAATTGCTTGAATAATAATGTTCTCGTAACTTTATCGACAAATTGATTGAATTATTTTATCGTCTGCTAGCTTAAATTTGATTGGTTAGGCGTTTTGTCGGCATATTCCGATTCTTTCCGTTATCGGCCCGGAAACGCTCGTGAAAGTTTGGCTTTATCGCGGTAACATAGATGCATAAGTACCAGAATTTGATATGATTTGTATCTTCTTGTTAATGATTTGTGGATTTGATCAACGAAGTTGGTCACTTCGCTAGAAAGAATATTCCATCTTCCTCCTCTCTTATTTTTTTTACTTCCCGCCATGTTTTGGCTTTCTCTCAGTACATCCCCGAGTCATTATGCTTCCTTCTTGTTCTCCGACCACAATTCTTATTTTCTGCATTATCCCTATATTTTAAGAATCAAATAATATCCAAAAATCAAATAATATCCAAAAATCATACAGAAAATACAAAAACAGGCAATGCATTTCGATAACAGAGAAAGAGACCTCAAAAAATTCATATTTACTTGTCACATTTTTTTGGTCTCTTCTGAACGTTATCATTGATAGCAGATTGTTGTTGGTTTTTGTTTTTCTGCTGCCCCTCTTCTTTCGCCCTTTTTATATCCTAAAAGGTCAAATACCTATTTGATTTTTATTTTTCTTTAAAAAGTTAACCACATGATTACCAAGAATATTTCATCTCCCTCCTATCTTATTTCTTTACTTTTCGTCATTGTTTGGTTTACTCTCACTACCACCACAATTCATTATTAATCCTTTTTTTTGGGCGGGGGCACCTCTGGTGGTGTAACGGTTAGCAAGCTAGACTAGCAAACCTACACGAGTGAGTTCGAGTCTCATTGGGTGCCCCATTCATTCGACCTTGTGCCACATCGAAGCAAAGAGCTTTGTAAATTGCTACAAACCTAATCCTTTTTTGTTCTCCGACCATTATTATTATAATTATTATCATCATTATCATTATAAACCTTACAACTGGTGATTTTCCGCTGGGGGGTAACATCAAGTCTCCTCAGATCTCCAGGACTCTTCCAAGTCCCCGAGCTGATTTAAATATTTCCGTGGTCTGAATGGACTCAATTCTATCTCTGATCTCCAGCTTGCCTAGTCTCTCTTCCTGGTTCTTAGAGGCTGTTCCAAGTATTCCAGCTATGATTTGAATCACTGTCAATTTCTTTTTCTTCTTCTTGAATAACAAAATTACCAAAAATGTGGGACCGCCTCAAATGCGTTGGTGTTGATTTGATTTTTACGTTTAATTAAAACTGCATCTCTAAAGCGATTGAAGAAATAAGAAAGTACTCATCAAAACAACAGACCTATCAACACTCTGAAAATATGTTTGATACAAGCACCTGCCGATGCACAGGAAACTGGAATCCTTAAGAAAAAAATTCTTTGAGATCAAAATATTCAGCTAATTAAAAGTGAATGAGTTTGTCTGAAATTAAATTCTTGGAAATTTGATTTTTTTTTTTTTTAGTTTTAGTTAATGAAAAGCCAGAAACGATGAGAAAAAGAAAACCAATAATAATAGTAATGAGGGGGAGTATGAGAGAGAAGAGAGAAGAAAAACAAGAAGAGGGAGGACGAGAAAGTAGAAGGGGAGGAGGACAAAGACTTTCAGAATTGGAAGGCAGATTGAACCAAAATTGTCGAACAACGACAACAATGCTAACTATGGTGGGAAAAGCTCTCAAAAGAGTAAATAATAATAATAATAGTAATAATACTTTTTTCCAAATGTAAAAAATATATACGGTGAAGTCATAAAGCTTATCAAGAATTTCGTGGAAAACTAGAGAGAGGAACTGGCATCAAGAGGAAAAAGCTTAACTGAGGTGAACATACAGGTAGGAGTGTTCCAGGGAGATGCACTATTATCATTTCTATTTAATAGCGAAGATACCAATGAGTCACATAATAAAGAAATGCACAGGTGGATACAAACTTCCTAAATCGCAAGAAAAAAATCAACCACCCAATGTACTTGGATAACACCAAACTATTTGCCAAAAATGAAAAAGATTTGAAAACTAAAACAGGCAGTGAGAATATACTGTTAGAACATAGGGTTAGGGTTTTGACACATAAAAATGCACTATGCTAATAATGAAAAGCGGAAAACGATATATGACGGAAGGAATAGAACTACGAAATCAAGTAAAAATCAGAAGAGTCGAAGATAAACTAACTTAAAAATGCTCGGGAAGCGCACACCATCAAACAAGTGGAGATGAAAGAAAAATTTTTCAAAATATACCTCAGTAGAACGAGAAAACTACTCGAAACCAAACTACATAGCAGAAATCTCATCAAATAGATAAACACCTGTACTGTACCTCTCGTAAGATTATCGGGACCATTCTTAAAGTGGATCAGAGAAGAACTTCAAGAAGTGGACCAGAGAACAAGAAAACTCATGACGATGCTTAAGGTCTTACATCCCAGAGATGACGTTGACAGACTGGATGTGTCCAGAATTTATTCATTGCTTACGTTCAAGATAGAGTCGATGCATCGATACGATGAGAACACTACATCAAAAAGATCAAAGAAAGATTGATTACAGCGAAGAAAACAATACAGACAACAAAAACATCAAAAGAAAAAAAAAATAAGCCGGAAACAAAAATGGGAAGAAAAACAACCGTATGGACATTTTAAGCGACAAATAGGCCAAATCTCACATGAGAAAATTTGGATATGGTTAGAAGCAAAAATAGAAAAGACGCAACAAAATAGCAGACGCAGATTATGGGGTGATAAAGACGAAACGATCAATCACATAATAAGCAAACGTAGTTGAAAAAGAGTATGAGACTAAACACGACTTGATTAGGAAGGTGATTCACTAAGAATTGTGCAATAACTTTTGCTTTGACCATTCAAACAAATGGTATATACACAAATTGCCAGGGGGTGTCCTCGTGGTGTAATGGTTAAAGCGATGGACTGTGGAATCGTAGTAAGCGAGTTCGTACTCCAGTCGCGCTATTACATTCACTTTCGGACAAATACCCTTGGGAAAGGTATGAACCCCCTTATCCTCCCAGTTATGGGTTAAATAGTACTACTACTGTTCTTCTAGGAGAATGCCTTTGGCAAATACCCTTGGGAAAGGTATGAAACCCCTTATCCACCCAGCTATGGGTTAAATAGTACCACTACTGTTCTACTAGGAGAATGGCTTTGGCATTAGATAACCTGCAAAGGTTGATATGCCATTAAACAAAGAAACCAAACCAAACCTTGATATGTCACAATCACTTTCTGACTAATACCCTTGGGAAAGGTATGAACCCCCTTATCCTCCCAGCTGTGGATTAAATGGTACCACTACTGTTCTTCTAGAAGAATGGCTTTGGCATTAAATAACCTACAAAGGTTGATATGCCATTAAATAAAGCAATCAAACCAAACAAATTGCCAAATGGTCCGACGATCGAGAAAATGACATTTACAAGTATTATTCACTCTATTTCGTCTTCATTCTTAACAATAGCCGGACATATTCGTTGTGACATATTCGCTACCATCTCTTACAAAACTAGAAAAAATAATTCAGATTTCTCTCTTAATTTATTTGGAGGTGAGGGGGCCCTAAAAAGCTACGATGTGTGTGACATATTTCGAATCTGGGTGAGCTTTAAAACTTTTTGAACGGCCAACATATATGTATATATATGTCTATAAAACAT
This sequence comes from Sepioteuthis lessoniana, assembly GCA_963585895.1. Taxonomy (NCBI): domain Eukaryota; kingdom Metazoa; phylum Mollusca; class Cephalopoda; order Myopsida; family Loliginidae; genus Sepioteuthis; species Sepioteuthis lessoniana. The sequence goes on along the minus strand of OY757943.1, from coordinate 623,725 downwards.
ACACACACACACACACACATATATATATATATATATAAAGTAAAGTTGGCGACCATAGTCGAGGGTGACCCGAAGGCTCCCTTTTCGATAGCTTACTACACCAAAGTGTAGGGGAGGGCGCTACTCCTTTCCCAGGATTGCTCCACTTTACCCTTGATCCGTACCTTATAATGCTGAGTGTTAAGCAAGGAGGCATCAAGTACCATTTTTTGAGTCTTTGGTATGACTCGACCTGAGATTGAACCAAGGTCTCCCGGGCCATTGGCGAACACTCTAACCGCTAGGCCAATATATATATATATATATTGCTCTACTTAGTATGGAGCAATTTTCATTGTAGCTTAGCAGCCTTAACAGTGGTTTTTTCTTTTGACCAACCAATTGCGTGTCTTTTGATTTTTTTTCAATTGGTATGACAAGGTTGGCCTTTTCTTTTTTTCCTAATACATATTTTCCCCCCTTGACAGTGATTCGTTGTATATTTTCATCTTCAAATCACTTGCCAGGTTTTTTTCTCACCATAAGGACTAATATATATATATACAAATATATATATATATACACACGTAAATACCCATGTATATATATATACAATACATATTTATATGTACATATATACACGTATATGTTTTATGAATCAGATGAAAAAGAATTCAATTTGGTAATTCAATCAAAAATTTATTTCAGTCCACCGGTATTATTAGGACCTCTTCAGATGATAATATTTTGCACTACTCGTGAGTTTCAATGTATATTTAAACTGAAAATATTTATATATTTGATAGCCGTTGGTATTTAGCATTCCGTTGGAAATTCAACATTTTCATCTGATAATTAATCCTTAGACTATATTTCTTTGGATAATATATATATATATATATATATATATATGTGTGTGTGTGTGTGCGTGTGTGTGCATTGAGAGACAGACAGACAGACAGACATAATTCCTCCATGAGACACAAACACACCACTCTCTTCCACACACTAACCATCCGTATACGCAATAAACACAGTATAAAGGATGAAAATACCTCAACAAATATTTTTTTTTAAATTAGTAGATAACTTGAAAATCCTAAAGAACACAAACTATTAAAAAAAACCGAAGTACTAAAGCTCCCTGTTAAAAATTGTTAAACTCCGCTTAAAAATTGACCTTGTGTCGTATCCTGCCCGAGCGGAGGGGTTGGTAAATAGGATTAATATCTACTAAAGCTCCCTTCAACGGCTAAGGCGGTAGAATACGTCCATTACATTTCTGCAGAGGAGTAAGACACACCCCACCCACAACGAGGCCACCTGTTGGCTGTTGGTTGTGACCCATAATGCTTGAGGTCGGGATTCTGGTGGCTGAGCTGAAATGGCCAAGTAATCTGCAACACTCCACTTTTGCCCTTACTGGGCTGCCCAGGCGGTTGAACAGGCCCGTTCCGATCAATCAGCTGGTTATATTAAACCAAGCACCTGATATGATTGTCTCGACCGCATCTTTCCAATTGTTCCAATAGCAAACAATTGCCCAAAGCTATTTCATCTTAAAGATGTTAAAAGTGGATTGCTTCGGTTTAATTGCGTTGAAAGAATAAGATTTTGATTACTACGGCACGAAGTATTATCTCCTTAAAATCTGAACTTAGCAGGGGCTCGAAATCTTTTTTCTAGTATCCTATTAGTGTATCCCCGTTTTAACCAAAGGCTTCCTCCTGGGTAAATTCGCTGCAAGTTGGACACCGTGGGAGATAGTGGAGCATTGGACTAGTGAAAAAACAAATACTATTCATGGCTTTTTTAGATATAGAAAACAAAATCTAATCTCAGTGAATCTGATTTAGAAAATGAAGTAACAACATTCCCAAGATTTATTGTACAAGAATATCATTGAAAGAAATTTGTTTTGTTAAACTGTCTCCATTTTTTTTTATTTAAAAAAGTTTTCTCCGGTAGAGTAAACCCTCTGACTGGTAAAAAGATAAGAAACGGTTATCTACTTGTGAATTTGGACAACCAAAAACATGACGAAAGATTAAATACAATGAAAACTTTCCCCAATATAAAGTGCAAGCCTTAACAGCGTGATTAACTCAATACCTTGAAATGAGTTATAAGAAGCAGAGAATTGTCCTTAGCTTAATCGGAGAACAGAAAGGTAGCTTTTTAAGGAAAGCAAGGGGTCACCGACTACAAACGATGACCGTTTAAAGGGGGAGGGAAGAAATAGAAACTTACACATATATTCTAACACTCAATAAACCTGTAATACCAAAGGAAGTTAAAATATGATACTGACTCGAAAGGGTAAAATAGTATATCCCCGCACCCTTGGGGTTCTTTAAATGTCATAAATCACAGGGAGTGCAGCAGAGGACGTCTGACATAGGGCCAAAGAGAACCAGACCACCTGGAAGAAGCTTGTCTCAAGGAAACCAAATGCGCAAACTGTTAAAAAAAACTACACTGCATTCTCAAGATCTTTTGACATATACGAGAGGGAGAGAGTGAGAGAAAGAGAGAGAGAGAGAGAGTGTGTGAGAGAAAGAGAGAGAAAAAGAGAGAAAGAGAGAGAGAGAGAAGGCGGGGAATAAAATACAAACGAAATATTCCTTATTTTGAAGCTAGTAGGAATTTTCTTCTTTTTTTTTTCATCATACAACGTGTGAAAGCACGTGCGATACCCTAGCCTCATCAGCCGCCAACCAGGGTGATAACACAGTTTCGGTAGTTCAAGGCGGTACTGCCACTCCTGGCGCTACCGAGCAGCTTTTGCCACCGGATAGGGTATTTAAAAAGATATATATATCTATGTATACACAAGATCAACTAAAAGCAGACATTACATTGGACTTTCGTCCATCTTTATTTTGGTGCAGTCTGTGATTTAAAAATAATAGGATAATAAACTCCTGAATGACAACGAATACTTACGCCAAGATGTTCGGAGAGGGAATTCAATCAGAAACAGCAATTAACCTGACAATTACAGAGATATCATAGAGAGAGTAATCTAATTGGAACCAAATGATTGGACAAAGTTTCAGGAGGAGCGAAAACCCGACCCTCAGCTAAAATCCATCAATCAAAAGCAGAAACTAAAGTAAAAGAACTTACAACAAACAAAGAAAAAATCCAATAAAATAATCGAAGAAAAACAGAAAAAAATCCAATGAAAATCTAATGAAATAATCAAAGAAAAAACAAAAAAATCCAATAAAATATAAGTAGTTGTCTCCCTTTAGTCGAAGGGAGTGACCAGAAGGCTCCCTTTTCAATAGCTACTACAACGAGAATTGCTCCACTTTACCCTTGATAGGTACCTTATATTGCTGAGTTTTAAGCAAAGAGGTATCAAGTACCATTTTTAAAGTCTTCGGTACGAGGCAACCTGGGATTGAACCCTGGTCTTCAGCACCATCGGCGAACACTCTACTCACTAGGCCAATGAGCCGGTTTTTCTTCAATGAAATAATGCAAGAAAAACAAAGAAAATATACTGTTCATGCACAAATCACATTATCTAAAAATCTTCTACTAAACAAAGGTCACAAAGGGCTTACCTACAAACCATATATATATATATATATATATATATATATATATATATATATATATATATATATATATCAGGCTTTTGCGTTAGATAACCTGTAATAATTGATATGGCACTCAACCATTAAACAAACTTCTTTAAAAAAGTTACCTGCAATCTATTCATTCAAAAATTATATATATACTTATATATATATGTGTGTGTGTGTGTGTATAATGAAAACAAAAACACACTAGAAGCCATTCTTATAAAAACCAGAAACTCTTTTCTTCAAAAATTTCTTTTAATTTAGGAACTACACTACTTAAATGCATCTGACATAAGTGCTTAGTTCTAAGGCCCCGGCGATTTATCGTCACGTGATCCTAATCCCTTAAATCCACACATTCAAACTAGGATAAACGAAATGCACGTTCAAATACGACGTCGGCTGCACGCGATGAACGCACTCATTCAAAATATTCATTCACACACGCGCGCACACTCACGCGCATACATACATACATACATACATACATACGTACATACACTCGCGTGCACACACACACACACACATATATATATATATATATATATATATATATATATATATATATATATAAGAGTTTGTTGCTTTCTAATGTACGTAACAAGTCACGTTTTATTTTAGTTCAAATCTAAGAATGTTACCTCGATGCCATTATTATATTTTGCATACGTAAACCCATGTCTGCATGAAATGGTACTGTTTATATATCGTTTTTTCAGCGAGGTACAAAAATATTTAAAAAATTCTACCAATGACCAGACACTATTTTTTAAAAGAAAACTTTAAAGTGACATTTTAGACGGTTTTATCTCAGTTTCAATTTCAGTATCATAAAATTCGCTTTATTAAAAATTATCTGACACACTTAAAGCGGCTGTCAATTATTGTCATCTAAATTAATTCCAATTAAACATTGATTGATGTCCGCCGACGGTGAAAATGGGAATCTGTAATGAAAAAAAAAAAAAAGAAAAAAAAACCCACCAAAGCAATAAAACATCCGACAATAATTAATTTTATGATTACTTAATTGGATTTTGAAAACTATTTCTTATTTTCTAATTAAAATGTATTAAAAATACATTTGTTTACAACAAGTGTCTCTTACCTTTCAACTCAGTTCATAGGTGAAAAGGGTATGGAGTTAGATTTTCTGACTGTACATGTGAAAACTCATAGAATTAGGATTATCTCTAGTCATTGGAAGTATGGATGATCAGAAGTGACAAAATCTAAACATTAACAACATTGACAAAATCATAATCATAATATGCTATTATGAGGATCATTCAATAAGTTTCCATACTTTTTTCGTATGGACACTTTTATTGATAGTACACACATGAAACTCTACTCCCCTTCGAAGTAATCTCCTCCGGCTGCAATGCACTTCTTGTACCGTTCCAACAACTTCTGGCAAGGCCCATGGAAGTCCTCTTGTGTGAGCGTGTCAATGACCTTCGTCACAGCCTCTTTCAACTCCTCAATTGTCTCATAACGACAGCCTCTGAGCTTAGAGAATAAGCAAAAGTCACAGGGAGAAAGGTCTGGACTATAGGGAGGCTGGGGAACTGTCTTGATGCATATCTTGGTCAAATAGTCTGTGACAAGGATGGAGTTGTGAACTGGTGCATTGTTCTGCTGGAAATGCAACTGACCCGATTTGAAGAGTGCTGGCCTCTTCCCAAGGAATCTCTACCTGAACTCCCTTAAAACCTCAACATAGTAACCTTAACCCTAACCCTTTGGCCAATCAACTCTGGTGTATTGACTTCCTTACTCCTCCCATACCTCTCATCATCCCTCACAGACTCCCTGCCTTCCTTGAATCTCTTATGCCACTCAAAAACTGATGCTTGATTCCTGCAAGATGGCCGAAAAGCAGTCTGAAGCATTCCATACGTTTCTATGGCATTTTTTCCAAGTTCAAAACAGAATTTTATTGCATATCGTTCTTCTAAAGTGTCCTCATGTCCAGATTGCATTTTTGAAATTGACCAGCTACTTCAATCAGGTTTTAGTTGGGTGTATTCCAATTGCTGCTGTAGCTGATCATTTGAATTGAAATCATAAAGATTGGTTAGTCACCTCATAAGATGTATAGCAATAACATACTGAATTTTCAAGAGTCTGCGGCAATTGTAAAAACCTGTACAAAAAAAGTCTGGAAACTTATTGAAAGCACCATGTATATAACGTGAAACTTTCATCTTCAAGAAAAGTTTGTCAGTTAAGTTAAAAGACGCAAACGTAGTTCATCACTCCATCGCTGAGCACCTTTCTGCAATATTCAAAAAGATAGACTGTTTACTATTGTAGAAGGTCTTTATCATCTATTCTTTTATCTTTCATTCTTTTTTTTTACCTCCATTCTTTCTAATTCTTTCTTTCTTTCTTTCTTTCTAGAAAATCTTGTTTTATGTAATATTGTTTGTTTGTTTCTTTATTTCTTTGTCGACTCTCTTGTTTTGATTCACATTATAACTTCTTTCTTTCTTTCTTTCTTTCAAGAATATCTTGTTTTATGTAATATTATTTATTTGTTTGTTTCTTTCTTTCTTACTTTCTTTCTTTCTTAGTCGACTCCCTTGTTTTGATTCATATTCTAATTTCTTTCTTTCTTTCTTTTTTTGTCTTATGTAATATTATTTGTTTCTTTCTTTCTTTCTTTCTTTCTTTCTTTCTTTCTTTCTTTCTTTCTTATTTTCTTAGTCGACTCGTATGTTTTCTTTCTTTTTTCCACTCTTAGCTTCCTTCTTTCTTTCTTTCTTTCTTTTATGCCTAATGGGAAGGGAATCACCGTCATTTTACATCAATATTTCCGTCAGTGTAATTGTTTCGTAAGCGTTTTGTTCACAGTTATATGATATCAATTATTTCTATTCAATAATAATAATAATAATAATAACTAGCGCAGAGGACTACTAATGACAGTAACTAGAAACAATACAAACAACACAAACATCAACAGAACAAAATAACCAGAAAACAAAAAAGTGGGAGGGGTAACCCCTCAATTTAATGGACATTTCAAGCGATAAACAAACGAAATCTCACACGAGGAAACATCGACATAGCTAAAAAAGGAATGCCTAAACGAGAAACTAAATCTCTTCTCATAGCAGCACAAAACAACGCCATAAGGACTATAGTAATTGATGCAGGTTATGTGGTGCAAGAGACGAAACGATCAAGCATATAATAAGTGCATAAAGAGTATAAGAGTAGACATGACTGGGTGGGAAATATTATGTATTGGGAATCGTGCAAGAAGCTTAAATTTGACCATACGAACAAACCCAGAATTTGTCCCAGAAAATAAGATGCACAAAATTCTTTGGGATTTTGAGATACAAACGGATCATCTTATCTTGTCCAGACGACCAGACCTTGTGATAGTCAACAAAAAAGAGAACTCGCCGAATAGTGGACTTAGCAGTTCCGGCTGACCAAAGAGTAAACGGAAAGAAATCAAAAAGACAGATAAATACCTTGACCTTGCTAGAGAAAAAAAACATGAAAGTGACGGTGATACCAACATCGGTGCGTTCGGTCGTGGCCGTCGCTATTACCCAGGCCCCGGTGTGATGAAATGTGACGTCACGCTAGTAGAGCCATGAATCTTTCGCTTCATGACAACGTTGAATTATAATCACTAAGTCGTTTTTTTAATAAAGATTTTAAAACTTTTAAAAATGTAACAAGAAAGAAAAAGAAGAGACATGTTTTGATTTATACTGGTTTTTATTAATTTTAATTAGAATTAAGAAAAACAATAATTAATAAGAAAATATAAACATAAACATCACTGACTGTCGGTCGTGTTTGTAAATAAACATGGTTTTAAAGACAAAATTTTTCGTTTATTCGTCTAAATTTTAAAAACAATTTAACAAACACTGCTTAAAGTTTCATATTTTTAATCTAATTATAAAAAATGACAATCACTTTTGTTTTAATAGCAATCATTTTTAAATCGGAATCACTCAAATATAGCAATCAAGCAACCAACAATAATATCATTAGAATTTAGGAACAAACAAGAAGCAACAACAAATAAGCAAAAATTATTAATTAAAAATATCTAAAAATGCAACAAATTAAATTCAATCAAATTAATTCAAACTAAATATGTCCAAGTTACTGTTTTTAAAAATCAAACTTATAAAAGTCTTTTTGTCTCAAAATTCAGTTGAATGTTTGAAGTTTTCTTTTTTTATTTAACTTCTTACAAGTAATATCATCATTTTTCTTGTTACAAAAATTATTTAATGATGCATTAGAAGAGCTCCAGACAATCATTTTCTCTATTTTTTCAATGCTGTGACCTTCACCGAATGAGTCAACATGAAAGAGAAGTTCATCATTAGCCAAAACACCCAAAGTCATGTACATAGACAATTTTCTTTGATTCATTGAATGAAGAAAAGAAGGATTCTTTACAAATTTATTAATAACAATATAATTGTATAGTACTAAATTTGTTGTTACATCATTGGGACATAACAGAGAACCCCTATTGATTCCTTGAAAATAACTGTTTATATCAGGTAGTATATCATCTCTTCCTGATACTAAACTTTTGCAACTATAACATTTCTTTTTTTTTAAAACGGCATTACAGCAATAATCCGCTAAATATATTATAATAGGTAGGACTTCTTTGCACTGATGAACATCATTATCAGTTACATCTATGTTAAATTTATAAACATCTAAATTTTGTTCCTCTGTCATTTCATTCCAATTCATTTCTTGTAAATTCATCAAATTAATACTTTGATTAAGAGGCAGGCTAAGTTTTAAAACAGACAACATTCTTAGTTTTTTTTCACATTCAAATACTTGACGTATAGAGATATTATATTGATCACCACTAAGTTGTCGATACTGGCCAAATCTTGCCTCCAGATGATCAGTTTGAAATTTTCCAGGTAATATATAAATCATTTTCATTTCTTCTGTACAATATTGTGTAAGTTCTAAAATGGTGTGAGTGGTATGGTATAAAGCAGTAAAAGTTTCCTTTGTTAATTTACCACTTTTTCCTGGAATGGTATTCCAAGATTCCAACCAGTTACAAAATATTGTTAGAAATGCATAATTTTCTTCATTTAAGTTTAATGGATTGCAATATTTATTTTCAAGATTCCAACCTTTAACTGGTGTTTTCACGAACTCAGGAGCCAACAGGAAGAAATATATCAATATTGGTCAGTATGTCTTTAAGTCCTATCAATTTAAAATGCTGAATTTTACAAAATGTTATGCTGTATTTTGTTTGTGAAATAATGCTTAAACTATGCGTTTTAAATGTAAAGACACGCTTACTCTACTATAAAGCCAAATTGATGTTAAGACTCTTTCCAAAAGTCAGCGAACAAGGCAGAATGTTTTTGAATCTCTTCTATAATATAATTTAAAAATTCGTAAAGAAAGCCCTAACAGTAGTTTAGAAGAAAAAGTAAAAGTCTAAAAAAAGAGAAAAATAAATAGAATTTTAAAGCTCTATAATTCCTGAAGCCTACTAGGTTCCCAACTGTAGTATAGAGAAAAAAAATAAAAACTAAAAAGCCTAGGAAAAGTCCCAATACCGCAAAAATCCGTACCAGTGAAAGTCTGACGAAAGTACCTTAATCTTGGACTTTAACTAAGTTAAAACTTAAAAAACTTGAGAAAACTTAAATCAAAATTACCCCCACCACTTTTTTTTTTGCGTACACATGGGAAGCAGCATGATGTACGTAAAGGTATTTGAATAAACCCATGGACGACCAAACTCAATACCTAAACAGGTCCTGGACGTGAGTTTGACGACTTTACGCTCAGGATCGTTTGTTCGATCGGGGAACTACTGCTGCTCATCTATAAGAGTGGCTTCTATAGAAGAGAATAAAACAGCCATCGAAAGATAACCATGACCCACACTCAAACCACATACACAAACCGCATCGCTCTTCGCGCGGGTAAAAAAGGGGCGCGTCCTGCTGAGGTTGGAGCCCTGGCCTCAGTGTTCGAAAAATCAGCTACAGAGCTCAAACAATCAAAACTACTAAAATGCAAGCAAACACTACAAATAGCCACATTTAACGTAAGAACCTTAAACAGAATAGGACAACTCCCAGAGCTAATCGCATCGGCCGTAGAACATAAGATAGACATAATATGCATACAAGAACACAGATACACGCACACCGAAGATATCAAATATCACGAAACTGGCAATGGCTGGTCGCTCGTCATTGTATCCGCATGGAAAAACTCTGTCAATGCCGCAGTAGGAGGGGTAGGATTACTTATAGGACCTAGAGCATTAAAAACGCTTAATAGCGTTGAGAAAATACAACCTAGAATGATGGCAGATACTTTTAACGGCAACCCCAGAGCAACGATCATCTCATGCTACAGCCCCACCAATGTTAGTGAAGAAACTGAACTAGTCACCTTCTACGATGAGTTATCCTCATTAGTGCGTAGCATCCCGAAACACAACATGTTAGTCATTGGCGGAGACATGAATGCCCAAATCGGGAAAAACGGAAACAACAAATACAGCCTCCACAACACGTCAAATAGGAATGGGCAACATCTAACAGATTTCATGATAGAAAATAGATTAGCATGCCTCAATACAAACTACCATAAAAGGGAGGGCAAACTATGGACATACACGTACGCAAACAATACTAAAGCTCAGATAGACTACGTCCTTATAAACAAGAAATGGAAAAATAGTGCATTGAATTGCGAAGCGTACTCCTCTTTTGAGGGTGTGTCCACCGATCACCGAATAGTCACGGCGAAAATACGGTTAAGCCTACGAAAAAACGCCAAACTAACAGCGACCACCAAACACTATGACTGGGCCCTATTAAACAACAAAGATATAAGAGATAAATACGTATTAGAATTAAGAAACAGATTCGAAACACTACAAGAAAAGACGGAAAAAAGTACACCAAACGACGAATATGAAAACTTCGTCAATGCACACCTCGATGCAGCAGCAAAATACATCCCAACAAAACTTAAAACTAAATATAGAGTCCCATGGGAAACTTTAGCGGTGAGAGAAAAACGTGCACTAGTAAAAACAGCCTCCAAAAACTATCGAAAAAACCCAACAAACACAAATGCCTTAAAACTAAAAACGGCACAATATCAATTAGCAGGCATATATATAAAGGAACAGACAGAATACATAGAAAATCAGATAGATAAGATTAGAGACTCGGTGGAAGATAGACAATCTAGAATAGCCTGGCAAACAATAAACGAAGTGAGCAGAAGAAAGAACACAGCCAAAGCAAAACTGAGAGCAGCAAACCAACAAGAAAGAATAAAACTGTGGAAACAGCACTTCGAAAACTTACTTGGAAACCCACCAAAAATAACACATGAACCAATCACCAGAATAATTAGCAAACAATTAGACATTAAACTAGGACCGTTCACACAAGAAGAACTCGACTCGGTTCTCAGAAAAATTAAAAATAGGAAAGCTGCAGGGCTGGACGAAATTCCCCCGGAAGTATGGAGGACCAGACAATTCGACGACATACTGCTCCGACACTGCAACGCAGTATACAATCAAAATCCGATAGATAGATGGATGAAAGGATGCATACTCCCCTTCCCTAAAAAGGGGGACCTCGGATTAGCCAAAAACTACCGAGGCATAACACTTACATCCATAGCAGCCAAAATCTACAATGCCCTACTACGCAACCGCATAGAACCCAAAATCGACAACATACTTAGAAAAAACCAAAATGGCTTCCGAAGAAATAGATCCACGACCTCACAAATATTAACCATCCGTAGAATCCTTGAAGGTGTACGGGCAAAGAACCTACAAGCGACATTATTATTTGTCGAGTTTACCAAGGCTTTCGATTCCATTCACAGAGGAAAGATGGAACAAATCCTACTAGCGTACGGCATACCTAAAGAAACCGTAGCGGCAATAACGATTCTCTATAGAAACACTAAAGTAAAAGTACGATCACCGGATGGAGACACAGAATACTTTGACATTGTAGCAGGAGTACTACAAGGGGACACGCTGGCCCCGTACCTCTTTATCATTTGTCTAGACTACGTACTTAGAACATCGATTGACAAAATCAAAGAGAATGGCTTCGAACTGACGAAGAAAAGAAGCAGAAGGTACCCCGCAAAAAACAATTACCGACGCCGACTACGCAGATGACATAGCGATACTGGCAAATACACCTGACCAAGCCGAAACACTTCAGCAGCAAGCATAGGCCTCTATGTTAATGCACACAAAACGGAATATATGTGCTATAACCAAACGGGGGACATCTCCACTCTAGAAGGAACCCCTCTTAAACTAGTAGACAAATTCACTTACCTAGGAAGCAGCGTCGAATCAACCGAAAAGGACATCGAAACGAGGTTAACGAAAGCATGGACAGCTATCAATAGGCTATCGATTATATGGAAATCAGACCTAACCGATAAAATGAAACGCAGTTTCTTCCAGGCAGTGGTCACATCGATACTGCTATATGGCTGCACTACATGGACGCTAACAAAACGGCTGGAGAAGAAGCTAGATGGAAATTACACAAGAATGCTGCGTGCAATTCTGAACAAGTCCTGGCAGCAACACCCCACAAGACACCAACTGTACGGCCACCTGCCCCCTATCACGAAAACTATTCAAGTTAGACGAACCAGACATGCAGGACACTGCTGGAGAAGCAGAGATGAACTCATAAGAGATGTACTCTTATGGATCCCCACACATGGCCGCGCAAAAGCAGGACGACCAGCACGAACGTACATTCAGCAGCTATGTGAGGATACGGGATGTTGTCCTGAAGACCTACCTAGGGCGATGAACGATAGGGAGGAGTGGCGAGAGAGGGTCAGGGATATCCGTGCTACCAACGCGATATGATGATGATGATGATGATAAATTCCGCAATTTCAGCAAAATTGGGCAAACATTTTTCTTTTCCTAAAGTTAGCAATCCCTGAAAATAGTATACTCATTAGATATTTGTAACACTAAATTAACATTTTGCCTTTCAAGATTACTAAGAGAAAGGGCTTTGGCAGTTATTTTGTAACACTGTTTTACAAGTGATTGCGATTTCAGGGCATGAAATTTCTGTAAGGTAGAAAATTGACCACTTTGGACATTATCTAATTCCTGATTTCCATTGAAACAAAACTTTGAAAATATCATACATTTACTTGCATCTTTTTGACCAAGCCAATTGTTTCTGATACATTTTAAAATATGGATCGAGTCAAATATGAAAAAAAGAGGTCTAGACTTCAGAACTGGATGTGGATATACAATTGAAAGTTTTGCTGGGGTACAAAATAAAGACATATCTTTTTTATTGATTGCATTGTTATCCATTATTACACACAATCATTTAAAGCCTATTTCTTCCTATCCAAATATCAAACATTTAATTATTTTGAATAGATTTTCTGCTTTAAGACATTCAGTCGGCATTATATATATAACATCCTTATAATTCGATAACACACTACTAAGCATGAAAACAACTGCACTTGTTGTCACCTCATAGGTGTTATGGGCTAAGCCAACAACATTGCCACCTTTATAATCAAAATAAGGTTTTAGATGAATTTCATCAATAAGTAAAGATACTTTGATATCTTTCTGTACAAGTAACTTGAACTTATTTTTTATAAACATGAGAAAATTGTTATGTTGCTCAACAACAGGATTCATAGAGGTTGATAGGGTAAGTTTTCTAATGGTTGAATAACTTGGTAAAATTACATTTTTTGAATCTCTTAACAGTCTGTATCCAGTAGGAGAACAGTTATATAATAATAAAGAAAATATCATAATTTCTGTTGAATAATTGAATTTATTTAGTGTCATTAGGTTTATTTGTTCATATATAAATTTAATTGCACTGTAATATTTAATTGACTCCTCTTGCAGTAATAACAGAAATGACATGATCAATTTTAATATTGAAATATCATTTTGCCGTTTGCTTTGTTGTTCTTCTATGACCATTTTTTGAAGGTTTGAGATCAAAATTTCAAAAATATTTATATCAGTTACAAAGTTAGGAAACTTATACTCCCCTATTCTGTGAATTTCCACATCATTACAGAACACATGTGTTGCAAAATCAGAACCAATTACAATTGACAGGGTCATTTTAGGATATGGAGATTGGATGATAGGGCAAATAATAAGTTTATCCTGTTTCCGAATAATAGTCCAATAATTCCTGTCAATAAAATTTAATTTATCTTCCATATCATTAATGTTATGGATCATTTTTTGTTTTTTGTACGCTAGGTCATTTGCAATACTTTGATCTAAAGCTCTTTTCAGATCAAAATTTCCCTTTGAATTTTCTTTGAGTTTGGGGACTTTCTGGAGGAGGTCGATGAAGATAAATAGGAGGGACAGTTTGGAAGAATCCTAGGTATAGCACCGTCATAAAGATATGGTCTTTCAAGTTTCACTGTAATAGTTTTACCTGTTTTTTTATCAAATGCTGACGATTCTCTTTTTATGTCTTCAGGTCGAAAATGAAGTTCGCGTACCTGAAAAATAATTTCAAAAGAAACCACAACATAGTTTACATCTTATTAATTGTTAAATGAATAAATGAATCGCTAAGGATGTAGAGTAAAAAAAAAATAGCCATTGGGGTTAATTTAGTGGAATAAAGAAATATGCCTATCAAAAACTCATGAATTAATTTTTCGTTTAGTTTTATTTTTTTACAGCATATCATCCTTTATAAGTCATTTAATGCCGATAACAATAAAACGATTTTGTCAATACACAGTATTTGAATAAGATCAGCAGTGAAAGCATCATATAATCCATAGCTGAAGGGAATAATTATTTATACTTTTTCTAAAGGATATAATCCAAATGTGAATGTAAGTGGAAAGACTGGAATTCGAACTTTCGTATTACCATTCCAAAGTTCGGCTATCCACTGAATCAAGTGAATTTCCCTTTTTTAATTTAAAGTTAAAATATATCTTCATGTATTAGAAAAACAATGTCTTTGGGGAAATCTGAAAAAAAAAAACAAAAAAAAAAAAACAACGGAGTTCGAATTTTAAAATAATATTTTGAAATATTTTGAATCCATCGTTAATCCTCCTGGATGAAATAAAAAGATATTTTTACATTTTAAAAAAGATACATTTAAAAAATTCCAGGATATTTGGTAATTCAATTGCATTTAAGAATATTTCAATTGTAAAAAATGAAAAAAAAAATGTAAAAATTAACGTTTCTATTTCATTTATGATGTTAAACTGTTTATAAAAAATCATTTTTTTGCAAAACTCTTTTTGGTTAAATGTTTACGTACTAATTAATTTTTAAGGATTAAAAACCCTAAACTAACCATAAAAAAGATTATTCGTAAGTTAAAAATCTAATTTTGTTTTATTTCCAATTTTTTCTACGTATTAATATCGATGATAAACTTTTCAATCAGCAAAAAAGGGAAAAATGTTTGGTAAATATTTTTTGCGTGTGTTAGCGTGTTCATTTTGTGCTAATTATTTTCTAAAAATTAAATATTTTTAAAATTATGTTTTAAAATCTAAGTGTGGGGATGTGATTTAGGCCTTTATGTTTCAAATAAATTCAAAACTTATTCAGAAATAATAGGTTTAAACAAAGTCTAAGTCATCATTTTCAAATTTAAATTTTCGGCAATAGTGACTTGACTTTTGGTACAAATAATTTTTCAGAGTTTTCAAATTAAAAAAGACCTTAAAAATAAAACAAATTCTTTTGAAATTGACTAAAGAATAAATTTTGTAGTTTTTGGTCATTCAAGAATGAACAAAAAAATTAATTCAGGAATATTTTTTCATGTTTAAAAATGATTCATAAAGTTTCAAGTATAGAAAAGTTTAAAGTTTTTACGATCGTTTTCTAAGAATTTAAAAAAAAGAAAACACTATTTTCTTAAATAAAATATCAATAAAATAATTAATTCAAATATTTTTAGAAAATATAATACTTAACAAGCTTTTCGGCTTCAGTTTAAATTTTAAAACTGCTTTCTTTCTTGTGCTATGGCAAAGCTAATTTTTTAACAAATTTTGATTTTAGCGCCTGTTGAAATAAATAGTGATTAAAATTTTAATTACTCACTTTGCTAAATGGACTTGGGATAAAATTCTCCCTTTTAATGACATGTTTCCATTTATCAAATAAATGTTTACTTTTTGGAAACGAAAAACAATGAACTTTCGGACAATTTTTATAATTCCCTTTGCACTTAGGTACAACACAAGGAGAAAGCATGTTTTGTTCTGAAACGGAGTCAACGCTGAAAGACGCCGTGTAGTAAATAAAACAGAAATCCACTAGTAGTGACGTCAGCAAGTTAAGTTTAATCATATGACTGGCATTGGTAATGTATATCGCGGAGGCCACGGCTCGGTACAGTCACGAAAGGATTAGTACAGAGACTGGAGGAACTGAAAATAAGCGGATGGGAAGAGACCATCCAAACTACAGCATTCTGAGATCGGCCCTAATACTGAATAGAGTCCTGGAGACTTGAGGAACATGCTGTCACTCAGACTCAAGTGAAAAACCATGAAAATAATAATAATAATAATAATAATAATAATAATAATAATAATAATAATGCGAATGTTGAAAACTAGCTGAAAAAGAATAAAAGACTAGACATGATTGGGTTGGGAAGGTGATCCACAGGAAATTGTGCAAGAAACTGAAATTTGACCATACTGTAAAATGTTACATGCACAAAGCAGAAACCGCCCCGGAGAATAAAACGCATAAAATTCTCTGGGATTTTCAGATACAAGCACATCCCCTAATGCCAGCAAGAAGACCAGACCTAGTGATAATTTTTAAAAAATGAGAACCTGTCAAATAGTAGGCTTTGGCGTACCGGCGGAAAAAAAAGAGTGAAAATAAAAGAAAGGGAAAAGAGAGAAAATTACTTAGACTTTGCCAGAGAAATAAAAACA
This sequence comes from Sepioteuthis lessoniana, assembly GCA_963585895.1. Classification (NCBI taxonomy): domain Eukaryota; kingdom Metazoa; phylum Mollusca; class Cephalopoda; order Myopsida; family Loliginidae; genus Sepioteuthis; species Sepioteuthis lessoniana. The sequence goes on along the minus strand of OY757943.1, from coordinate 607,133 downwards.
AAACTGGAGAACATGAGAGTAACAGTGATACCAATTGTAACTGGTACTTTCGGAACGGTCTCGAAAGTGTTGGAAATCGGAGGACAAATCAGGACCATTCTGACTACAACATTGTTAGGATCATCCAGAATACTGAGTTGAGTCCTAGAGACCTGAAGAGTCCTTTTGTCACTCAGACTTTAATGAAAGCCCACCAGCTAACACTGATATGAAAAGCTCGCAAGAATTGTAATAATAATTTGTTTGCACGCAGTTATATGGTTTCAAGTATTCCTATCTAATTGTAATAATTTTCAAACAAATCAACTCGACCCATAGATGAAACTAAAAGGTACTACCCATCAAGGTCAGTGTGGACCTGGCAGTAATGGTATTGAAGAAATAAACATTCCCCAAGGGCAGGACCCTTCTCTTTCAAGGTGCACCTTACCCCTTCATTGGGGGTACAGTCAGAGTATTATAGGGCCCGGCAACAGGGTGATCTATTCTTTCGTTAATTATATATATATATATATGGCGGCAACACCCCACAAGACACCAACTGTACGGCCACCTGCCTCCTATCACGAAAACGAATCAAGTTAGACGAACCAGACATGCAGGACACTGCTGGAGAAGCAGGGACGAACTCATAAGAGATGTACTCTTATGGACCCCCACACATGGCCGTGCAAAAGCAGGACGACCAGCACGAACATACATTCAGCAGCTATGTGAGGATACGGGATGTTGTACTGAAGACCTACCTAGACGATGAACGATTGGGAGGAGTGGCGAGAGAGGGTCAGGGATATCCGTGCTACCAGCGCGACATGATGATGATGATATATATACAGAGAGAGAGAGAGAGAGAGAGAGAGAAATAGGGAGAGAGAGAGAGAGAGAGATTTCTAATGACGTTACCTCATTCGAAGCCCATTGAGGTTTTATCACATTGAGGTAGAGTCCATCCACTCCAGTAAATGTTCATTCGATCCAAACTATCTCTGAGATTAACGAAGGTTTTAATTTCACTTAACAATATCAACGTATCCCTCTTCGTAGATAAGTCTATTAAGTAACCCTTCCTCTCACCTCTCCGAACCTCTCTCGATAGTCAGTTCGTTTTTATATTTGTAAGAGGCTCATTAGCTTTGGATATTTCTGTTGAAGATTGTTTGTTTGTGAGCGACCGCTCAAGTGGTAAACATAAAAATGAATTGAACGAGAAAATTTAAGATGAAAATAACATGTTTTACAGAGAGAGAGAGAGAGAGAGAGACGAGGAAAAGAAAGGTTCATCAAAAGGTACCGAGGAAGAATTAAGAAGGGCCTAGAGAAAATGAAAGGACAAAGAAAAACAACTGTAAAAAAAAAAAGAAAGAATAAAGAGAAAAGAAGGATGAAAAATGTGACAAAGAAAGAAAGAAAAAAAAGAAAAATAGATAAATAAATAAATAAGAAAGAAAGAAAGAAAGAAAGAAAGAAAGAGAAAAGAACAAAAATGTAGGAAGAAAAATGTGACAAAGAAATAAAGAAACAAACAAAAAGAAGGAAAAAAGATGTGACAAAGAAAGAAAGAAAGAAAGAAAGAATAAGGAGTAAAAAACAGAAAAAGAAGAAAGATGTGACAAAGAAAGAAAGAAAGAAAGAATATAGGAGAAAAAACAAAAGAAAGGAAGAAAGATGAGACAAAAATGAAAAAAAAACAAAAAACAAGTAAAAAAAGTGACAGAGAAAGAAAGAAAGAGAGAGAGAGAGAGAGAGAAAGAAAGAAAGAACAAAAAGTAGGAAGAAAAAGAAAGAAATAATGAGAAAAGAACAAAAAAGAAGGAAAAAATGTGACAAAGAAAGAAAGAAAGAAAAGCAAAAAAGCAAGAAAGAAAAAGTATAGGAAATGAATGAATTAATAAAGCACAGAAAGAGTCAAATAGGAAAAAAACTGAACGAAAAACAATGAATAAAAGATTATGTGGAAGATAGGAATGAATGAAAAACAAAAAAAATGAAAATTCGGTAAAGAAAGGAATGAAAGAAAACGAATAAATTATAGGCAATCGGAAAGAAAAGAATAAAAAGAAACAAAAAACAGTTAACAGAAGGGAAAACAATTTTAAATGAAAGATTTCTTTTGGCAAAGAAAGAAATAAAAGACCCGAAAAAAAGAGAGAAAGGTAAAATAGAAATAAAAGAATGAAATAAAATGGCGAAAGAGAAGAAAGTCTGAAAAAACTCGTAATTCAAACGAATATAAGTTTCACTAAAGAAGGTTTTAGAATAATTAAACAAAAACACCATATAATGACTAAATAAAGCCTTGATTCGGAGTATGTCGGTGTTGGTTTATATTAACTTCTGAAATTTATGTTAAGTATTTCTAGACTCAAAAGTCGGCCGACAAATTGAATGAAACAGTCGGCTGCTGTGGCAGCCATGATGTTGGCCTCAGACGCACATAGGCTTTACGATTGAAGAGACAAAGAGATTTTGTGAAGGTTATTGAATTGATAAAAGATAAAAGTTTGATTGGGCATCTTAAAGACAAGTGTTTACTTTATAGAAGGTCAAAGAAGTCGGCGTAAGATGACAAGGAAAAGAGGCGAAAGAGAGAAAGAAGAAACACTAGAGAAGAAGAAAAAGAAAGAGAGGTAGGGAGAAAAGAAGAAAGAAACGCAGATGAAAGGAATCTGTAGAAGTAGAAGAATTATAAGAAGCTATAAAAGAAAGAAATGTGATGGAGAGAAAAACAGAAAAAAAAAGCTATAAGAAGATGGCAATACACGGAGAAAGTGGAAGTAAACAAACAAGAAAAACAGCAGTAAGAAGAAGAAGAAGAAGAAGAAGAAGAAGAAGAAGAAGAAGAAGAAGAAGAAGAAGGCGAGGGAGGGAAGAAGGAAGAAAGGTAAGAGAAATAACGAGAAGAGGAAAAGACAGACATTTAAAGAGAAAAAAGAATGACGGTGAGGAAAAAAGGGAAAGAAGAAAAAAAACACAAGCAAAAACTATGAATAAAAAAGAATGTAAGAAAAGAATGTTGAAGAAAAAGCAAATAATAATAATAATGATAATGATGATAATAATCGAAACTTCAAAAATCAACCACCCAATGTACACGGACGGCATCAAACTTTGCCAAAAACGAAAAAGAATTAAAAACCCTAAGACAAGCCGTGAGAATACACAATAACGATATAGAGATGGAATTTGGCATAGAAAAGTAAGTAAAGTTGGTGACCACCCAGTCAAGGGCGACCCGAAGGCTCCCTTTTCAATAGCTACTACACCGAGGTGTAGGGGAGGGCGCTACTCCTTTCCCTGGATTGCTCCACTTTACTCTCAATACGTACCTTATATTGCTGAGTGTTAAGCAAGGACGTCTCCAGTACCATTTTTAAAGTCTTTGGTATGACTCGACCTGGGATTGAACCAAGGTCTCTTGGACCATTGGTGAACACTCTACCCACTAAACCAAGTGGGTAGAGTGTTTGCTAAAGGTTCGGGAGACCTACGTTCAATCCCAGGTCGAGTCATAAGTACTCAGATCTTGCTAGAGAACTGAAAACTATGGAAAATGAAATTGACGATGATACCAATCGCAATTGGTGCGCTCAGTACGGTTACAAGAACTGGAGGAGTTGGAAATAAGAGGGACGAGAGGAGACCATTAAAACTACAACATTGTTGAGATTGGACAGAATACTGAGAAGAGTCCTGGAGACTTAAGGAGATTCGCTGTCTCTCAAACTCTAGTGAAAAAACCATCAGTGTGAAAAACTCTCAAAAGTATAAAATAATAATAATAATAATAATAATAATAATAATAATAATAACTAGCTGAGACCCGTGTAAATTCCACGGATTTTTCAAAATGTTTTTTAATACAATTAATTTGTTTTAACGTGTCTCTAAACAAAACACCATCTGTCCCTTTATATATTAAATAAATCGACTTTTAAAAATTAAAAAATCGAAATTATTTAATCGCATACAGGAACTAAAATCTCTGAAAAATTAATTTCTTTGTAAATTTTTCTTTGCAATTCAACAAAATACAGTATATATTAATTAAAAACTCAAATAAAACTTTTCCAATATTATGGCATTTTGGCACTTTTTATTTAAGAATTCATGGCATTTTTTTTTTACTGGATATTTAAGAATTTCTAAAAATTTCATGATATCATTATTCAGACTTTTATCTTTATAGAAACATTTTAAAATAATATGTCTACAATATATTTTGTTCAGATTTCGTAAAATGAAATAGTGGGGGAGTCCACCAAGTTAAAAAAAAAAGTATTTGCCCAAATATATTTGAGGAAAAATCGAATTCAAACATAAATTCATTTATAGGGGAATGAGTATCGAAATCTCCATCAAAATTTGTTTCTTATTTCATTTTTTATGGAATTTTAAAAAAAAATGACTGTACAAATAACTTTTTATGTGGCCTCGTTAAATTTCAGTTGATTTACAGTGGCTTAAGGAAAACATACTTACTTTGGTCATGATGCCTAATAAAGCTTTGCATAAGACACCAAATTTTATTGATTCTTGTCAACCTAGTTTCGACCAATAGGATTATTTTCCAAGCGTAACGGTCGTGCGAACTAACCAAGGAGACTTTGCTGTCCCAACGGGTCACAGAGTAAAACTGAAAGAAAGTGAAAAGTGGGATAAGTACCTGGACCTTGCTAGAGAATCGAAAAAGCTATGGAACATGAAAGTGGCGGTTAAGCCAATTGTAATTGGTGCTCTTGGTACAATCACCAAAGGATTGGTACAAGGACAGGAGGACTTGGAAATAGTGGGATGGGTGGAAACTGTCCAAACTACAGCATTACTTAAATCGACTATAATACTCAGAAGAGTCCTGGAGACTTGAGGAGACTTGCTGTCACTCAAACTTAAGTGAAATACCGTCAGCTGACACTAATATGAAAAACTCTCAATAATAATAATAATAATAATAATAATAATAATAAGAAGAAGAAGAAGAAGAAGAAAGATAAAACCGGAAGGAAAAAAAATAAAAGTTCAAGAAAGAGAAAGAAGACTAATGATAAATAAAGAAGAGAAACGAGAAAAGAGAAAAAACGACATAATCAAAAGCAGCAGAAAGAAAAAAAAAGATTTAAATCAAAGGACGAAGAAAAAACATATAAAGTAAAGACAAAAAAATGAAATGAAGGAAAAAGAAGAAAATGAATGAAAGGGAAGAAAAAAAGAAAATGAAAAAAAGAAGCGAACGGAAAACGAAAGACAAAATGAAAGAAGTAGAATAAGGAGAAAAAGAAAAAAAGAGAGAAAGAAAAATAAAGAAAAAAAGAATGGGTAAAGAATGAATAAAAATAATAGAATAAGGAAAAAATAGAAAGAAAACCGATTAAATGAAATATAAGGCAGGCTTTGGCCTTGAATAACCCACAAATGTTTTAATGCCATTAAACAAAGAAACCCAAACCGAAAAAGACAAGGAAAAAATAAGGAAATAAAATGATGAAAAGGGAAAAATGATGATGATGATGATTGAAAGAGAATGATAATAATAATGATAATGAAGAAGAAAGAATGATGATGAAGAAGAAGAAGAAGAAGAAGAAGAAGAAGAAGAAGAAGAAAAGGGAAGAATGATGATGTTGATGATGATGAAAACATCACATTAAAGTTGAAAGAGGAATTTACCGCTACGGCACTCGACGAACGACAAAGCTGCTCCTGATATAACCACAAAAGTTTTCAACTCGTAACCTCTCAATTTATTTCTCCCCCCACTTCCTTAACCACTACACTTCTTTTCCTCCTTCAACCACTAATCGCCATTGAAAGCTATTGTTATGTATATTATTATTATTATAACGGGTTCAAAAAATCCTCATGACAACAACGCATCAAAAAAGAACTTAAGATTAATTCACGTTTCAACTGATTAGCTTTCTTCGACAAACTCCAACCAACTCTGAACTATCAGTATTTACTTTAAGCGAGTTAATCTCACCAGCTAACGCTGGTGGGCTTTCTCCTCCGTATTCTGGCTGATCTCAACAATGCTGTGGTCCAGATGGTCTTGATTCCTCCAACTGATTTCCAATTCCTTCAGTTCAATAGGTATCACTGTCACGCTCCACAGCTTTTTTAGTTATCAGGTAAGGTCCAAGTATTTATCAATCTTTTAATTTCCTTCTGTTGTCGAACTAAACGGATAATCCTCAGGATGGCAAGTTCTCTCTTTTTAATTGGCACTTCTGACCGGGATTAGGTAATCTGCTTTTATCTCAAAATCACAGACTATATCATGCATTTCATTCTCAAGGATGGATTCTGGTTTAGTTTCTTTGTTTAATGGTATATCAACCCAATGGTATATCAATGCCAAATCCATCCTTCTGGAAGAACAGTACTGGTACTATTTAATCCATAGGGAGGATAAGGGGGTTCATACCTTTCCCAAGGGTATTTGTCCGAAAGTGAACATAATAGCTCGACTGGAGTTCGAACTCGCTTCCTACACTCACGCAGTCCAGTGCTTTAACCATTACACCACGAAGACATCCACATCGGATGGATTCTGAGTTGTGTATTTAGTTGCATGGTCAAATTTCAATTTCTTTCACAATTCGTAGTGGTTCAACTTCTCCCCGCCCCAGTCGTGTCCAGTCTTATACTCCCTTTGCTATATTCGATTATTATGTGATTAATCGTTTCGTCTCAATCACCACATAATCGATACTGTTGTACATTATCGATTTTGGTTTTAATATGATTGATCCTTATGGCGAGGTTTTGTGATGTTATTAAAGGAGATTCAGTTTCTCTCTTAAGGTTTCTCTTTTGTATCCATGTCCAGGTTTTCTGGTGTGAGATTTCGAATGTTTGTCGCTTGAAATATCCGTACAGTTGATTTTCTTCCCACTTCAGTATCTTGTTATTGTTATTCATCTAAACTTCTGAAATGAAGCTTGATAATTTATAACACTTAGAATATTCGAACTATTGACTTCCGCCTCATTGTTATACTTACAACATTTCGGCCGATGCGTCCTTCGGCGTTTTTCAGGTGTTTGTAATCCATTAGGAGTAGATCATTCTGATTCCATTAACAATAACCGGGTAGACATTTTAAGCTACAGTAAGTGTTTCTGGTCATTTACAAGAATGCGGAACTGAATCTGCAACTTCTAGATGATTTCACTTGAAAGCATTTTTCAACCAAAAGACTGTATCTGCTGCAGCATGTGTTACACAAGACAAGTCAATGCGAATTTCAGGAAATTATAAAACTTATGTCTCCATCAACCTTTGAGACGCCACTCACTACTTACCTTAGCTCATATTGTGATTTTTTTTATCGAGCTTTTAGGATAAATCATTCCAAAATGATATTCATCTCTATTCTTGGTATAGGACTCAGACCATCTGTGTATCGAAAGCCAATCTTCACCGAACAGTACGTTAACTTCAATTCCTGCCATCCATATAATGTAAAGAAAGGAATCTTTCGCAGCCTACAACATCGAGAAAAAGCCATTAGTTGTGACAGCGATGCATATGAATGAAGAGTTTAAGGGATAATCTCTATGACAACATTTGCCCAGAGAGCATAACATCGCGTCCAACAAATCTAGATCGAACGACGAAAAATAATATCCAAAAACTAACTACAATCTGTCTGTCCTGTGTCAAAGGCCGAGCCGAAAAAAATTAAAAAGATATTTACTCTATATTATATCAGGACAATATTCAGGGGTGGCAAGATTCTTCGAAAATATATCTTCCGTGTCAAGCCTCCTACAGAATACAACTTGTAATCGATGCCATGCAGTTGTGGTAAAGTGTACAAAGACGAGACATGATGCCTACTAAAAGTAACTCTAGAGAACATCGAAAAGCAGTAGGGGTGGTCGAAAAGTCAGGTATAGCCGATCATATATGAAAAGAAAAAGCAAACCCTCTGTCCTTCTGGTATGAAGTCAAAATAATAGAATGGGAAAAATATTGGAGAATAAAACGTCTTAAAGATGAAGGGCATATGTTGGGTAAGAGTAACCAATTTGGCAGACCGTATATGGAAAGAAAAGGGAAAACCCTCTGCCCTTGTGGGATGAAGTTAAAATAATAGATAGGGAAGAACATAGGAGAAGACGTCTTAAAGAAGAAGGGCTCACGTTGAGTAAGAGTAACCAATTAGGTAGACCAGGTTTGAGATGAATACAATATTGGAAGCATTAATAAAAAAACGCTCGATAAAAAATTGCAATATGAGTTAAAGTAATAAATTGTGTATAGTGATGTTCAGTGGTGTCTCATGGCTTGATAGACACATTAAGTTTATTAGTCCCGGAAATTCGCTCAGAGTTGTCCAGAAGAACACGTCGTTCGATGGATACATGAGTTTAGTTGGAAAGTGCTTCCAAGCGCAATCATTTGGAGGTTGCTGGTTCAATCCTGACAACGGGTAAATCAGAAAGAATACTTATTATAGCTTAACACTTATAACCAGTGATGGTTAACGAGCTCAGAATAATCTATCAACCGGAGATTAAATAAAGAGTTCATTTCGAAGTTCTGCTCCTGAGTTCGAAATGAAACACCCGAAGAAGGCCGAAGGAAATATCGGCCGAAACGTTGTGAGTATAGAAAGAAAGTGGTGTAATGGTTAAAGCGATGAACTGCGGAATCGTAGTACGCGAGTTCGTACTCCAGTCGCGCTATTATGTTCACTTTCGGGCAAATACCCTTGGGAAAGGTATGAACCCCCTTATTCTCCCTTCAGTTATGGGTAAATAGTAGGACGGACTAGGTTCTTCAGCCTTGTTGAGGCAACTAGTCTAGGAGAAGGAAAACTCTGAATTCAAAACCTGTTAAACTCCGCTTAAAAATTGACCTTGTGTCATATCCTGCCCGAGCGGAGGGGTTGGTAAATAGTACCATTGTCCGAATATTCTTAGTGATTTAAAAAAAACTAGTTATTTTTAATGTCTATGTTGTCAGTGCTGTTATTGCCCGCTGTAATTAATTCTTTTTAATGTAGTTTCCGAGTCCTCGTATTCACTCGCCCACGGAATATTCGATGCTGGGGAGTCCTCTTCCTCCTTCTTTTCTTAATACATGCAGTCTGTCTTTGTCACTTCTCGAATTCAAAGCCTTGTGCAATGTCATCAACTTTCTTGTCCTCTGGTTACTTAATCCACTTTAAGAATACTCCTGAGTATCTTACGAGGAGTACTACTCTGCTGTTTATTCCTCTGATGAGATTGTCTAAGGTACTCTTTTTCTTGTTTCATGCTAATGTACCCAACTACTTGTAATTTTTCTTTTCTCCAAGCGTTCAGATTCTTTCTTGATCTGGCAATTCTATTACTTCTGTTATTTGTTTTTTTACACTTTTCCCTATGATCATGACACATTTTTCAATGCCAAATTCCATTCCCATATCCTGACTGTATATTCTTATTCCTTTTCCTTTTTTGCAAACAGCTTGACACTGTTCATGTACATTTGGTGATTAATCTTTTCTTGCGCTTTTATAAATTTGTAGCCCCCGTGCACTTACTAGGTATGTAATTAAGTGGCATTATTGCTCTTACAAATAGTAATGGTGAAAGTACATCTCCCTGGCAGATGCCTTTTTGGATTTTTCCCACTGCTAACGTTTTTCTTCGTGCTATTAATTCTAATGTCCAGTTTTTCATGGCTTCCGTATTGAATTCTATGACTTTGTCGGATTTCTTGTACATTTTCAGACAATCTACTATCCGACCTTCCGGCTTTATAGGCTTTTTGTAATCAATCCAAGCCATGACTGCTTTTTTTCTCCTTACCTGGCTCTCCTTGAGGATGAAGCGATCAATGTTGAGTAAATCAATAGTTCCTCTTGTTTCCCCCGAGGCATCCTTTTAGTTTTTGGGGAAACAGTCCACGACAAACTAGCGAGTCATAGATCTCTCTAATGTGTACGGTTACGATTTTCTACATCATAGGTAGACACGTTGTTGGTCAATAGTTGCTGTTGGATAGTTGTCATTTTTTTAGGTTCTTTCTGGATCAAAGAAATCTTCCCTTTAGTCATTCATTTGGGTATATTTGCTTCTTCTAACCATCAACCCAGTTCAAGAGCTAATCTCGTGGCTAAACGTGAATCTTTAAAACCAGAATCCATGAATACCATCTTGCTAGGAGTTTTCCAATTCGGTACTTTTGTCCGTGTTGCTCTAAGCGATTCTAGATGTATATCCACCTCAAAGCTTTCCTCGAGTCCTGGTGATTCTTTTTTTCCTGTTATTTATTCAATCGACTTTTTTGTTCATTCAGTTTCCATATTTTATTCCAAAATTATTCTACATCCCTTGCATTCAGTTTTTGGGTAGGTTCTTCTGCATTCTCCACCTCCATGATGGTAGAATTTTCTTTCATTATTTTTGGAATAACCAATTTTATTTTGTATTGCTTTATCCTATCTCGTTATCTTTTAAGTCTCCCTTCTTTCGCTTATATGTTTTGAGGATGATTATTATTATTATTATTACTATTTTTTATGAGTTTTTACTGCAGTTTTCTCGGGTCTACAGGACCCTTCTCAGAATTTTAACCGCTCTTGACAATGCTCTGGTCATAAAAGTTTTGATTCTTCCTCTGATTTCCACTTCCCCTAGTCTTTTTTCTAAGTATTTACAAACCATTCCGAGTGCATCATCTACTACCGGTATCACTGTCACCCTTAAGTTTACTGTTTTCTTGGCAAGGTCCATGTATTTGTTTATCGTTTAGGTATGATTATCATTGTTATCATTCTCCTACTTCGCCGACTTTTCCTCGAAAACCTTGTCTTTTTTGCATCTCTTTTTATTATTATTATTATTATCATTGTTATTATTATTATTATTATTATTTTACTTCTTTGATTGTTTTTCACATCAGCGTTAGCCGATGGTTTTTAACTGGAGTTTAAGTGACAGCAAGTCTCTTCAAGTCTCCAGGACTCTTCTCAGTATTCTGGTGGATTTCAATAAGGCTATAGTCTGGATGGTCTCCACTCGCCCTCTTATGTCCAAATCTCGCAGTCCCTTTTTCAATCCTTTATGGATTGTTCAAAGTGCACTAATTACAATTGGTATGACGGTCACTTTCATGTTCCAGAGTTTTTTTTAGTCCTCTAGCAAGGTCTAGATAATTATTGCTCTTTTGGCTTTCTTTTTTTTTTTTTAGTTTTACCTATGGTCTGCCGGGAGGACAAAGTCCACTATTCGGCAGGTATTATTATTATTATCATTATTATAATCATTATTATTATTATTATTATTATTATTATTATTATTATTATTATTATCAAGTGCGTGTAACTAATCAGTTTGCCTTTATTCTTTAACTGCCGACATCAAATCATTATCCACGGAATATATTTACCCCCTTATGAGTCACAAAAGAGAAAAAGAAAGAAAACCTTCCCCTCTTGTGTCTATCCTTACCACTCTCTACTACTTAGACTTTATTCTAAGTGGTCCTCATCATTGAGAGAGAGAGAGAGAGGGAGAGTTTCTTTTCCCTGCACTCCGACAATAAACAAAATATCTTGTACATTCTCCGAACCGATATAGAGTAGCAAGCATTTATTTCTAAATATCAGCGGTTGGCACTTGAACGAAAATTGTCTCAATCCAGTTCGTTTATTGTTGGTTAAGAGAAAGTTTAGTATTGTCGTTGTTTTTAAAAATGAAGGCCGAGTGTGTGTGTGGGGGGGGAACAAAGAATGAATTAAACACAAGAAGTCAGTGTTCAAATCCAGTACGAATCATAGCACATACACACATACATATACACAAATATACACACTCACAAATACACACATGCTCACATTACTCTGGCACTAAGTCTCACACATACACACACCCACACGCAAACAAACGCTAACACACCCATACACGCAAACACTCTCACACACACACTCACACGTACACACACACTTACACATACATGCTCACAAACACTCAAACGCACACACAAACGTATACACACTTACACACATATTTAATTGAAATACTTGAAACCACGACTGTTTGAAAATCTTTTGTATTAAGTACAATTACTTGAAGTTAGTTGTCTAAATTTCTGAGACGAAGCTTGGTGATTTTTATCATTAAGGGTTTTCGGACTATTGTCTTCATCTTTATTGTTATTTCCACAACGTTTCGGTCGATATGTCCTCCTTCCTTCTTCAGGTGTTTGTCGAACTCAGGAACCTTCACGGAACTTCGAACTACGTTCTTTATTGAATCCACGGGGGTCACCTGTTCTGATTCCGTTAGCCATAACCTGGTACAAGTGTTAAGCATTCCTGTATTATTACTCGACTGCAGTTAGGATTGAACCTGCAACCATGAACACATACATACACACAAACACTCACACACACACATATACTTACAAATACTCAAACATACACAAACTCTCAGAACGCTCACAGACACACAAACTCTCTCACATACACACATACATACACACATATACAAACACATACATACATACATACATATATACATACACATATACACACACATACATAAATACACATATATACAAACACATACATACACATACATACACATACACACATATACATACACACACATACATGCACATACACACACACACATACATACACACACATACATGCACATACACACACGCACACACACTTATATATGCTCATATAGACCAACCCTTTTATTGTATTGTTTAAATGAGGTAGAACTAGATCAATAGGTCAACACACCTGAAGATTACAAAGGAGATGAAGCATTTTTCTTTTTTTTTTTGTAATTGCCTACAAATAAGTAACGATTAGAGCATGCTGCCACCCCATTTTAAACTGACTTCCTATCAATTTTGACTTGGTGGGAACTCAGAAAGATCGACAGCTCTGTCGATGGGGTTTAGAACAATTGGTATCCCTTACAAAGGAGAAAGAACCGACCACCACTAAAAAAAAATGGATGTCTTGAGTGTAACACTAAACTTCATCTGATGATGTGGCTTGAATTCTGGAGATCTGCTAAGTGTAAAGTATCCTTTCACTGCCATTACTCCCAGTTCCACTCTGATCCAGAAAGGGAATACCTGTTAAGGTCTCATCTCAGAATCAAACAAACCTGTCTAAAAATTATTATTATTTGATTAAAATACTTGAAACTGAAAATCTTTTGTATTAAGAACAATTACTTGAAGTTAGTTGTCTAAATTTCTGAGACGAAGCTTGGTGATTTTTATCATTAAGGGTTTTCGGACTATTGTCTCCATCTTTATTGTTATTTCCACAAGGTTTCGGCCGATATGTCCTCCGGCCTTCTTCAGGTGTTTGTCGAACTCAGGAACCTTCACGGAACTTCGAACTACGTCCTTTATTGAATCCACGGGGGTCGCCTGTTCTGATTCCGTTAGCCATAACCGGGTACAAGTGTTAAGTATTCCTGTACTGTTACTCGCCTGCAGTCAGGATTGAACCTGCAACCTCCAGATGATGGTCTCCTTAGAAGCTTAGGGAACCAACGTCTATAACCGTTACGCTGGACAATTCCGAGTGAATTTTTGGGACTTATAAACTTAATGTTTACTTGAAGCTCTAATTGTTTACTAAGGATTATTATTATCAGTTACTTGAAACCATATCATTGCTCGCAAATTATTGGCGTTAGATAGGAATACTTAAACCCCATGTGTATAAACAAATGATTATTGTTAAGTAGGGGCTGTTACTTTATAATGTCTGGAAATTTGTATTTGATAGGAATACTTGAAACCATCTGTTTGCCAAGTAATGTTTATAGATAAATACAGAGGTGCAGTTAAAAAATGCAATGGAACATTGCAGAGGAGTGGGATACGCTCCCAAATGTCCTGAAATGACATAAAGCTGAATCGGAGGGGGGGGTTCTTGTGGGGCAATGCTTAAAGCGATGGACTGCAAAATCGTAGTACGCGAGTTCGATTTCCAGTCGCGCTATTACGTTCATTTTCGGGCAAATACCTTTGGGAAAGGTATGAACCCCCTTATCCTCCCAGCTATGGGTTAAATAGTACCACTACTGTTCTTCTAGGAGAATGATTTTGGCATTAAATAACCTACAAAGGTAAAAAATAAATAAAGTTAGTGACCGTAGTCGAGGGCGACCAGAAGGCTCCCTTTTCAATAGCTACTACACTGAGATGTAAGGGAGGGCGCAATTCCTTTCCCTGGATTGCTCCACTTTACCCTTGATACGTACCTTACAATGCTGAGTGTTAAGCAAGGAGGTATCAAGTACCATTTTAAAAGTTTTTGGTGTGACGCGACCTGGGATTGAACCCAGGCCTCCCTGACTATTGGCGAACAATCTATCCACTAGACCATTAAACAAAGACTCTTGTTCTGAAGCTCTAGGGTGTGTGGAGTACCCTTTCATTGCTATTACTCCCATTACATCGATTCACTTTCGAACTAATACCCATGGAAAATGCATGAACCACTTTCTTCTACAGCGGTGGGTTAAATAGTACCACGACTCTTCTACAGGGATACCTTTGGCATTGAATAAGCCATGGAGGTTGGTAGGACATTGATAAAAACAAAGAAAGTAAATTTGAAAAAAAAAATTGCTAATAAATCTTTTTTTCACAGAACACTATTTACTTCCTAGAATAAAAATATTTGTAATTTTTCTGTTCTGAAGATTTATCTATTATTTTTTAGAAACATTTTTGAAGCATTTTACTCAAAAACTTGAAATATTCATCGAAAATACAAGAACAGTAATGAGACATAGGTGTTGTCTAGGGACAAACTGAGAGATCGAACTGTCTTCTTGGAGTGGGAGTTCTCGTGACGTAGTCGCTAATGTGATAACGCAGTAAGCGAGTTCGAACTCAAGTTGTGCTTTTACGTTCACTTTCGATCTAAAATCATCGGAAAATGCAGAAACACACCTTATCCCCATAGCTAAAGGTTAAATACTACCGCAACTGTTCTACAAGGATGGCTTTCGAATTAGATAACCAACTGAGGTTGATATGCCATTAAACAAAGAAACCGCAACCTAAATCCTTTATAGTACATTTTCATAGTAAACCATTTCCTAATGCTTTTTAAAAATAAATAATTTACAATGTATTTTTATAATAAATCATTTCCTAAAGCTTTTTTAAATAATAAATCTCAGGGAAATATTGGTTTGATTTTCCTTTTTCTTTTTTACAGGGCCACTTCTTCCAATTTTAGCTGGATTTCTTGCTTTTTATGAAAATGTCCGGATTATTTTACATTCTACGAACGTCAATCAAATATTATGAATTAGTAGTTATATTTTTCTGATGTTTGCCACTTGTTTAATGTAGAACAGGGGTTCCCAATCTTTTCAACCTGAAAGCCACAAAGTTTAAATCAGGAGGGATCGATCTGAAAATAACAGAACCCCATCACGCTGCTAAAATCACCAGGTAACAATCATAATTTATTTACTAGGCATCTGATATTGTTTGCAATCACAAAATATGTAACATCAGGGTTAAATGAAAAGGTTGACAGAAGGGAAACACCAAACGATTGATGGTTTGATCTTAATGGCATATCAACCTTCACTGGTTATCTAATCCCAAAGCTATCCATGTTGAAGAACTGTAGTGGTACTTGTTTTTTTATCCCAGGGCTGGGGTATAAGGGGGTTTATACTATTCTCTGAAGTATTAATCTGAAAATGAATCTAATATCGTGACTAGAATTCACACTCTCTTACTACACCCAGGAGACTCTTCCAGACGAGTAAAAACGGGACAGTTGTGGGTTTGGGACCCCTGACGAAGAATGTAGAACTACCGTCGAACTGTCAACTCCACATACCGTCAAGATTTGTTTGTTTTTTTCTAAAATCAATGTCTTTTCCCAGAGCTGAACTCAAAGATGAAAGGCGATGAACGAGATTAAAAAGAACGTGATGAAGCAGTTGATGACAATCCCTAAATAGAAATTTACCGAGTGGTTTTAAAAGTGAAAATGACGGAAGAATAATGTGATATCCCAAGAGGGGCACTTTTAGAAGAGACCAAGGTGTCATTGCTTTTGACAGAATATTTTATGGTTAATATCAAATTGTAAAAGACTTTCTGCATTGCACTTGTACTCGAGAACAAAACGAAAATTCTTTTCGTTTCTAATTTACCCAGTGTCTCAGAACATAATATTTTAAAGAGAATAAACCTTCATTGATGCATGTAATAACCATTGTAAAAAAAAAAAATTATCATGAACACTCTATTCAAATTACTGCATAAATTGTCTTCCATACATTTTTGGTTTCCTTAGGATTGATCACGCAATTTAACTGCAAAAGAAAATGGCGCCTTTATTTTATTTTATGTTATTTTTCAAAATTTTTATTTCTTTTATTTTTGTTTCTTCGCTGAGCAGTGACGGGTAACCTTGCTGATGATAAAATATTAATGGGGAAAGAAAGACTTTGGAGCCAACGAGGGAAGGTAAATTCGCTTTGAAGTAGGCTGGATTAGATTAAAGAATAGATAATCTATCTCATTTTAAGTTAAGGAATGGCAGTTGATTTGTTCTTCGCTCGACTCTTACGATCAATGTAATTCTATCTCCAAGACACCGATTCCAATATATACGTCAAGTGATGATGAAAGCAATCAATACAATCAAAAATAAATTTAGACATCAACTACAATGTGAAAAAATCACACATACATATATACATACATACGTATATTATATGGATATATATATATCATATGTTAGTAAAAGACGTGTTACAGTCTGGTTGACGACCACGACTGATGGTTCAATTTATCTCGCGGGTAAGGCATATTTTATATAAGTTTCATAGGGGAAATGGAACTTCTCTCTCACCATTTGTAACATTCATAATCGTTCTTTTTCTGGAAAATGTTCCTATTTGGTATATTATTTGGTTCCTATTCGGTATATTCAGAAGAACTTGGAACCCCGTAACTTTAAAGACGGATATTTTTCAAAAAAAAGAACAATGACGGATGGTGAGACAGATGTCCATTTTCAGTTACGAAAGTTACATGTAATATTCCTTCCCCAAACATAAATTGAATCCTAATGTCTGTCATGGTAGTAGGCAATTGTGGATTTATAATTTGTATAGTAAATGAAGATCAAATACTAATATTATACATATGATCAAGCAATAAATATTTCCTTGATAATATTCTATTTCCTTTGAAAGCGTTCTGTTTTTTAAATTCATCAGCAACTCAGTTTTATCCAACTCTGCGTTTATGTAATTTTGTTATGTTATAAACCCCCCAAAACTTTCAAAACTCTTTGAAAAACACTCTTTATACATGAAAGCAACCCCTGGTGATGGCCTATGAAAGGTCCAAAAGTGCCCGGAAAAATGTTGGTAAATTCATCCATCAATTCCAACCTGAAACCAAGACACTTATCAGGAAACTTAAAAGGACCTTAATAAAATTAAATAGACAAAATGTGACATAATTATTCATTTAAACATGCTTAAATGAAAGACTGCTGCCTAACTACACACACACACGCGCGTGCACACACACATACACACACACACACACACACACATACACATATATATATATATATATTTATATATATATATATATATATATATATATATATATATATACACGTGGGGCCTTCAATAAGTTTACGGACTTTTTTTGTACAGGTATTTAAAGTTGTCGTAGATTCTTGAAAATTTAGTATGTTATTACTATACATCTTATGAGATGACTGATAAATTTTTATGATTTCAGGTTCAAATGAACAGCTACGGCAGCAATTCGAATACACCCTACTAAAGCCTGATTGTCACTGCTGGTGAATTTCAAAAATGCAATCAATACGTGAGGACACTTTAGAAGAACGATATGCAATAAAATTCTGTTTTAAACATGGAAAAAATGCCACAGAAACGTATGCAATGCTTCAGACTGCTTTTGGAGCATCTTGCATGAATCGAGCATCAGTGTTTGAGTGGCATAAGAGATTCAAGGAAGGCAGGAAGTCTGTGAGGGGTGATGAGAGCTATGGGAGGAGTAAGGAAGTCAATACACCAGAGTTGATTGGCCAAAGGGTTAGGGTTAGGGTTACTATGTTGAGGTTTTAAGGGAGTTCAGGAAGAGATTCCTAGCGAAGATGCCAGCACTCTTCAAATTGTGTCAGTGGCATTTCCACCAGGACAATACACCAGTCCACAACTGCATCCTTGTCACAGACTATTTGACCAAGATGGGCATCAACACAGTTCCTCACTGTCCCTATAGTCCAGACCTTTCTCCCTGTAATTTTGGTTATTCCCTAAGCTCAGAGGCTGTCGTTATGAGACAATTGAGGAGATGAAAAAGGCTGTGACGAAGGTCATTGGCACGCTCACACAAGAGGACTTTCATGGGGCCTTCCAGAAGTTGTTGGAACGGTACAACAAGTGCATTGCAACCGGAGGAGATTACTTCGAAGGGGACTAGAGTTTCATATGTGTACTATCAATAAAAGTGCCCGTACGAAAAAATTCTGGAAACTTATTTAATGATCCTCGTATATTGTATTGTTTGGCAGCTAAGGAATGTTTTGGTAAACATGATAGAACACATTTGATTTATAATTTTTGATTGTAATTTGTAGAGCTATCTTTTTTGTTTTTTGTTTTAGGATCACACTGGTGTAAAAATTACCTCAAGCGCTTTCAACCATACTTGGTCGTCTTCAGGGGTCGTCGAGTTTAAGTTTGACTGAGTTGTAGCACTTTTTTTTTTTGAGTGAGTGGTAGCGCTTTTTTTTTTCAAGTGAGTGGTAGCGCTTTTTTTTCAAGTGAGTGGTAGCGCTTTTTTTAAATAAATATATTGAGTTAGGAGAGTATATCAAATGGGTAGGGAATATTACCTATGAAAGAGGTTTATATTTTAGTGCCTATATTAGATGCTATTTTATTTATATTATTTTTTTATTTTTATGAATATTACCTTTAGGATTTTTAGTCGTTTTTTGTTATCGTTTTTGTATATAATTGTTGTTTTATCGATATTTTTCTTACCTCAAGAGATGTGAGTTGAGTTGTACTATTGTTGTGTTATTTAATTATGTGTTGTTTTATAGTGCTAGTGTCGGATAGGTGCTCTGCTGGTTGGCATTTGAGCACTTTTGCTTTTAAACGATTGTGTATTTTCATCTATTTCCTAAGAAAGCATTAAATACTTTATTTGTCCGAGCACTTTGTATTCAATAAATTCAATAATAATCTTACCCAACTCCCGCAAAAAATAGTTTAATCGAATAACTTTGCCTCCTATTTCCTAGAAGTCAGATGACACTATATATATATATATATATATATATATATATATATATATATATATATATATATATAAGGTACTATATTTAAGTTCTAGGAATATGAGTATGAATTAAATAAGGTAACCTAACACCTAGATTCTGTCTAAGCTGAATACTTCAATCACATCAAGTCTCATGGAAGACGTGAATGGAACGCACTTCCTTTGGGGTGATGCAACTAGCTTGATCTACAAACGAACCTGAAAGTTTTGGTTCGGCTTGTAATGACCAATACCAAAAACCATCTCCAAGAACCAAATCAAGGAAGTTCTAATATCATTCCTCTTTGTCTTTCATCCCAAACTAAAGGTTTGCAAGAAGACTGCTAGTTTGAAAAGTCATTTTAGAGAAGGCGTCAACCCAGACAATACTGCAGGATCAAGAGACAGTAAATATATGTGAAGATAGATCAACCACACACACACACACACACACACACACACACACACACACACACACACACACACATCTATCTATATATATATATACATGTAAATATACACACACACACACATATATATATATTTACACACACATATATATATATATTTGTGTGTGGAGGGTGGATAGTATAAACGGCACGTTATAACGAGATTTTTATTAGAGTAATACATTAAAAAGCCACCCCCGCTAAAATAATTTCCAATTCAATTGGTAATTGATTTATAAATTTGAAGAGTCATCGTTCGAAAAGACAATCATTTGCTAATCATCCAAATTCTCGATATAACGGAAATATCTGTAAAATAATAATTGAAATCCTTTATTCCTTTTTAAATAAAAGCATCAATACGATTAAGGATTACGGTTACAAGAGAAATGCTTAGTGTTCATCGGTTGTCAAGTAGATTATAAAGTTCTTATTATGTTTGTGTATCTATGTAACCGTAACCCAACAAAAACAGCAATCCATAATGAGATGTATATGAAAAGAATGCATTTAGATAGATAGATAGATAAGAACAGACTGAGATAGATAGATAGATAGATAGATAGATAGATAGATAGATATGAACAGAATGAGATAGATAGATAGATAGATAGATAGATAGATAGATAGATAAGAACAGACTGAGATAGATAGATAGATAGATTGATAGGAACAGACTGAGATAGATAGATAGATAGATAAGAACAGACTGAGATAGATAGATAGATAGATAGATAGATAGATAGATAGATAGATAGATAGATATAGGTGGACGTATTTTTAATGAATTGGAAAATGTTTGTACACATGCACACACACACACACACACACACATACATATATATATATATATATATGAACAGATAGATATGTTTTTCAGTTGGCGTATTTTTCAAGTCTTGGAAAATGCCTGTGCACACACATACACACACACAAAGAAAGAAACCTAAGTACGTAGAAATGAATATACTGAGATAGATAGATAGATAGATAGATAGATAGATTCTTCAGGGGGCGTATTTTTCATGCACAGGAAAATGCCTGTACAGCAATACAAAATACCATCTTTTTCCAATATATACACAGGTATCTAATTTTCTCGCTAGGCTTTTTTCCCACACATTTATTCAAAAATGTGCTGAAAATGGAGGATGGAAGTATATAAGAATGAAAATTGGCGTTCTTGACAGAACGTGTATTCTTCATCGTCGTCGTCGTCGATGGGAAAGGAAAAAGGACTCAGGTCTCCGGTCTTTTTGTCACGTCAACAGCAATGCGGGCAAACAATGTCGTAATTGAGGACACGGCAGTTTCTAACAAGATGCCACAATCCAAACGTAGAGGCCATTATTACACAAATTGTCGCACAATGGCTATACACTGATCACCTCCAAATAATAAGAGGTAATCTATAAGCAAGGGAGGTAATCCGATTGGCGTTCATCTTACCAAGCAGACAGTCACAAAGACGTGATCAAATAAAAGATAATCTCAGTGAAAAATGTAAATAAAAATTTAAAAGAAAAGGAAAAAAAGGAAAAGAGAATGGAATCTTGAAAGAAAGCTTTTTTTTTTCTTTTTTTAGGAATTTCAAAATTACAGTGTGGGTGTTGAATTCTATTTGACGTAAATGTTCAAGGCGGATCGAGACTAATTTAATGCAAGACGGTGGCTGCTTCTTGGAAAAAAAAATCTACTAACAAAGAAAATACACAGTTTTCTTCGAAAATGCGTGTCTCTAATGGAAAGAAAGTGCGGGCTGAATAGAATAAATAAATAAACGCGAATAAATAAATACTTCAATATCTACGAATGTATAGCAAAATAGGGGAAAATATTTGTGTATAATCTGAGTTATATATATATATATATATACGTATGTATCTACGTATGTATGTATATATTGGTTGGTTTTATTTTTTTCCAAATTATTTATCCTTTGAATAAAGCGTAGTATAAACTACTTTGAAGTTGCAACATCAAAGAGAGAGAAATAATATATATATATATATATATATATATATATATATATATATATATATATATATATATATATATATAAATATATATATATCTGTGTGTGTGTGTGTGAACGGGAACGTATATATGTATATAAGAATATTTCATATAAGTACATACATATGTAAACAGTAACACCTATAACTTTAAACGTAGATTATAGAAGTATATCATATAATATATATATATATATATATATATATATATATATATATATATACATATATATATGTGTGTGTGTGTGTGTGTGTGTGTGTGTGTGTTAAAATAGCAGCAGAGATTATTCTGCGTTCTATAAAGAAAGTATAAACAAAGAATTGCAAATACGTATATATATATATATAGAGAGAGAGAGAGAGAAAGAGAGAGAGAGAGACAACTAGTGGAATTGATTTCAAACATAACCACATCTACATGAATATGTAATGAAAAAATATATACTCTCACACATGTATGATATGTCAATCTATTCATATAAATTTACATATATATGCATACATACTATATATATATATATATATAGATGCAAACTAAATACAAGCCTCGTGAAAAGAATATATATATATATATATATATATATATATATATATATATATATATATATATATAACTTTTTTGTGCTTCAGTTGCTACATATAAGAGGGCAAGCAATATGTCACCTATTTTTGTATATAAATAGACACATTTTCATAGAATGTACATCTATCGGTATCTGTCTACCGTTCGATAAGAGGTAAGAATATTTGGTTTGGTTTGGTTTGTTTCTTTAATGGCATACCAACATTCGTGGTTCATTTAAATCCAACGTTATCCCTGTAGAAGAACAGCAGTGATGCTATTTAACCCATAGCTGGGGTGAATAACAAGGTTTAAACCTATCTAAGGAATATTAGTCCGAAAGTGAACGTAATGGCGCGACTGGAGTTCGAACTTTATTACTGTAGCCACATCGCTCTGGGAACTCCCCCAAGGATATTTGGCTTGACGGGTAAAGACAAAGTGTAAAAAGGAAACAGAGGAACCGATTTCAAATTCTATGAGTTTGGCTTCCATTTTATTGTCTTTTTGCAAGAGTAAAAGACATGAATTCTATTCTGTTGAGGACACTTGGAAAAAGATGAGCATCGTGTTGATCTGGAAAATGCCGTCGAGTACACTGCATGATTCTCCCAAGATCTAGCAGGGCTTTTTAAAGTCCGGGGGTCATGTACATGTAAACCTCAACCAAATTTCGAACGTAGAACGTCGACGATCAACAATTTCTTGCAAGTATTTGATTAGATGGTCCTTTAATCAAGCAGGCGACATTTCCATACTAGAGGGAACCTCTCTGAAACTGGTAGACAAATTCACCCACCGAGGGACCAATGTCTCATCAACCGAAAAAGACATCGACACGCAGCTAACGAAGGCATGGACAGGACAGCTATTGATAGGCTTTCGATCATATGGAAATCAGATCTGACCGATAAAATGAAACGCAGTTTCTTCCAGGCAGTGGTCGTGTCGATACTGCTGTATGGATGCACCACTTGGACGCTAACAAAACAGCTGGAGAAGAAGCTAGACGGCAATTACACAAGAATATTGCGAGAAATATTGAATAAGTCCTGGCGGCAACACCCCACAAAGCACCAACTATACGACCACCTGCCTCCCATCATGAAAACTATTCAAGTTAGACGAACCAGACACGCAGGACACGGCTGGAGAAGCAGGGACGAGCTCATAAGTGATGTACTCCTATGGACCCCCACATATGGCCGAGCAAAAACAGGACGACCAGCTCGAACATACATGCAGCAGCTATGTGAGGATACGGGTTGTAGCCCTGAAGACCTGCCAGAGTCGATGAACGATAGGGAAAAGTGGTGAGAGAGGGTCAGGGATATCTTTTCTAGCGGCACGACATGATGATGAGGATGATGATTAGATTAGATAGTGACGAGTGTCTTTCAAAAAGTCCTTTGTCTCACCAAGAAAGAATAACCGTACCTGAATATTTTTGTAAAAGTGGAAAAATTGGTTCTGATTTCTGCCATAGCTTTTTTACTTCATGCCCACACAAATCTGAGATGGGGGCGATAAATCTAAAATCCGGGTGCAGCTTAGAACATTTTGAATGACATTCGTATATCCATAACAGTGCGTGTGTGTGTCTTTGTGCGTCTATGTTTGTTTCAGCGCATTTGCTCCTGCGTACATCTGAGTGTGAGTTTGTGTCGAAGTGTGTTTATGTGCATCTGAGTGTGTGAGCGGGTGAAGATGTGTCAAAAACAGTGCTCAATAACGTTTAAGCAGAGCAATATTTAGACTTTATATAACAAGAAAGGTCTTGTCACTACTCCAAGATTCACGCATCTTTTTAGGTAAATAGATAAGTGGTCATTCACTTAATCACCTGAAGATCGGACAAGTGAAACTCAAGATAAGAGGAAAAATATTTGTGAGTTTTGCAAGCTTAATCCACACACACACACACATACACACACACATATATATATATGTGTGTGTGTGTGTGTGTGTGTGTGTGCATGTATATATATCTACATGTATATATATACAAAAGATTAAAATTTAATCTTTGAGCGGACTTTAATTCACACATTCCACAAAGCTCCAAAAAACCATTGAAACCGAAACACTCGCTTCATGGGAATTATATCTTGACTTTTTATCTTAAGCACATATTTTAGACATTAATAGGCTTATAGGAATGGACGTGTGTTTATATAAAGGAATTTTCATCTGATACACATGAACACTATTCCCAAGTAGGTTTAAATTACATACGTGCACACACACACACAAATATACGTACATATATATATATATATATATATATATATATATATATATATATATATATATATATATATATACAAGTGTATATTCGAGTGTATTATGCTTAATTTATATAGATTATATATAAACCTATTTACAGCCATATAGAATTTTCATTGTGAAATATACATACATGTGTGTGTGTATGTATGTGTGCCCGTGTGCGTGTGTGTATGTGTGTGTTTGTGACGAATAATAAGGGAACTACTTTGAAGGAGATAAAGTATTAATTAATTTAATCATGTTATTCGGGTTTTTCTATCGAGTGTTTACAAAAGAAAGGAAAAGATTTAAAAATTTATAAAAAAACCAACACACTATCAATGATACTGACATTCAACGTGATCAATATTACGACTATGTCTATTTCTTTTGAAGACACGAGTTGAAGCTAGCTAGCTAGTTAGCTTCCAAGATAGATATCTACTGACAGATAAATGAAGACAAACAAACTGATAGATAGATAGATAGATAGATAGATAGGAACAAACTTAGATAGATAGATTAGACTGAGATAGATAGATAGATAGATATGAACAGACTGAGATAAATACGTAGGTTTGATTTGAGTTTTTTTGGTTCTATCGCACATCAATCTTTGGAGGTTATTTAAATTTAAATCTATTTTTATACATATAAACAGTTCTATTTCAAACAATTCAGTTTAGCATAAGTGCACAGTTTATTTCTATTTGACCTATAGATTGGACCGATCAGGTGTTACCATTCCGGGCCTGAGTCGACCTGGGAGTGATGGCAATGAAGGGGTACTCCGCATTCCCTAAAGTTGCAGCATTACTGGAGCCTTACCATTATATTGTTAGGTGTCATATCAGGAAACTCGTTGTTGGGGGTCTTATCCCTCTGCAGAGATGCAGTCGGTGTATTTTGCTGGGCTAGATAGATAGATAGATATGAACAGAATAAGATAGATAGATAGATAGATATCTTTTCTTTACAATGGTTATATTACTCTAAATGGACTCAACAAATAACTATTCCACCGAAAAACATGAAATTCTAACCCAGCTCAAATATTTATTAAAATGTTTCATGAAATTTATCATTCACAAATTTTTAACTTTTTAAACTGATCTTACTGATGAATAACACGGATAAAAACAAACAAACAAACAAACAAACACTGGAAATACATGAAAGTTCGAATGTTCAAATCATAAAGTTGTGAAGTTCAAGCTTCATTCACATATGAAGCCAATCCTTTGGCATTCATACGCACTTCAGTCTTGAAATGTTAACAGTTATGAAATTAAGATTATTTGATGATCACCGAATTCTGATAGATCAGAGATAGCACACACACACACACACACACACACACACACACACACACACACACACACACACACACACACACATACACACACTCATACACATACATAAACACACACTCACGCACATACACACACCCATATACACACACATACACACATACACACATGCATGAGGTCTCTCAGAAAAATAACAGGATGGGGTGGGTTATGAGAACTGCGGTTCAACGAAACATAAGCTGACTGTCTCAACATCTCGCATGATAGCTGTATACCAGTGTACTGGGGGGGGGTCCTCATGGTGTATTGATTAAAGTGATGGACTGCAGAATCGTAGTGAGTGAGTTCGAACTCCAGTCGCGCTATTACATTCACTTTCGGACAAATACTCTTGGGAAAGGTATGAACCCCCTTATCCTCCCAACTATGGGTTAAATAGTACCACTACTGTTCTTCTAGAAATACGGCTTTGGCATTAGATAACCAACAAATGTTAATATGCCATTAAACAAAGAAACTAAACTAAACCACTGTAATGTTAGCTTTCTACAACGATTGTATTTTTTCTCAGGTTTTGTTTTTCTCTTTAGTTTTTCAGACCGTTCAGCAAGGAATTTTGAAGAACAAACGATGAACACCGAACAACAAATAAACCTGACATTTTTGCTCTAATTAGAGAAAACTCCGTCACGAGCATTTGAAACGCTTCAGCAAGCGTTTGGAGATAACATCATGTCACGCACTCATATTTTTTAAGTGACACAATAAGTTCAAAGAGAGTCGCAAGGAGATGAAAGATGACGCCAGGAACGGGAGGCTTTCAACAAGCAGGATTGAAGTCAAAATCGAGTGGGTAAGACAGGTGGTGTATGAAGATCGTCGGTTGACTGTGCGAAAAAAAATGTCTGTGTTAGGAAGATTATCTGTCAAGATTTGGACTTGCAGAAAATCTACCAAGACTTGCTGAAGAATGATCCGAAGCACCGCACGCAGTTGTGTCAGGATATCATCGAACGTTTTCAAATGGAATCGGACTTGCTTCGTAGCGTCATCGATTTTTGAGTACCACCTAGAAACCAGATTAGTCAGAGAAAGTCTCCGACGTCATCGAAGCCGAAGAAAGCAAAACAGAAAAAGTCATTATTTTAAATGACGTTCGATAATGTCCTGACACAAAATTTTAACGAATTTTTTTTTATCATACCACGTGTGAAAGCACGTGCAACACCCTGTCCTCATCAGCCGCCAACCAGGGTGATAACACAGTTTCGGTAGCTCAATTAATTTAGAAAGGAATTTAAGTCAGGTTTTCCAAAACAAACATAATTATTGAATGATATTTGGTCAATCTGTTTATTTTGATATTTCACTAATAGTCTTGGGAAAGATACGATTTAATCCTTTCTTTCTCAGTAATGGATGAACTAATCGAGTGATATTGGTTTCTTATCACTGGCGGGATAGAACATTGAATTACATCTACCTGCCAACACGTCATTCGCTTGTATAAAAGGGTGAGACCCATTATCCTATTACTCCAGATGTCTTGTATACATGGCATTTTTCAAATAATGAAACCCTAAACTATCTTTACCAACCCACAGACAAGGCGTGGCCAGCATAGTAGACCCTCCACATTATGCAACTCTGCAAAATTGTTGGCAGGATACAAAGAGAAGGTCTCGTGACGAAGAGACGACCACCCTTGATGATGATGATGATGAGGAGGAGGAGGTGGATATATCTATATCTATTTATATTTAGCTCGATCTCTCATAATATATATATATATATTTATCATTGAACATAATAGACATTTTTTGTCTACATATGTTTTTGTTAATCCTTTGGAGTTGCCGTATTTATCTTATGATATTCGGCGGGAATTGGTTGATAAATCTTCCATAATTATTTATTTCCCAAGTATTTTCTGTCTAACTTTGGGCCATCATCAGGGAAGGATGTATTACAAAAGTGATGTAACTTTTGTATGTACATTACTACTTTGTAAGAAGAGCAACTGTACCGTTCCAGTGTGTGGCGTTTACTTTTCAAATTTCTTTCTATAAATAGCATCAGTAGCTAAATACATTTAAGTACATTAGCACTGGTTTCAAAATTAATTCTATGAAGTTTAGGTTGTATCTTCCTAATATGTAGTGCCTTGAGAATCAGTAGTTTTTGCTTATTTTTTTTATGTTCTAATATTGTTGTGTTTTCGGTAAGAATTTTCCGTAATTCTGTTGATAGGCATGAATGTTTTTTTTTAAATGCTGTGCTATGGAACTTGGATCAGAAAAGTGCATTGTAAGTCTCCTCGATCGGGTAGTTGAGGTTAAACCAACATATATATTATTATTATCAGAGATACAATCTCCTAAAGGACATTTAAATTGATATATAACGTTGGTTTTTTTTCCAAAACTCCAATAGAGGGAGAGGAATCATTTTTAATTAATAAGTACATACAAAAGTTGTCAAACTTTCTGTGACGAAGCTTGATGATTTTTATCATTAAGGGTTTTCGGACTATTGTCTTCATCTTTATTGTTATTTCCACAACGTTTCCGCCGATATGACCTCCGGCCTTCTTCGGGTGTTTGTCGAACCCAGGAACTTTCACGGAACTTCGAGCTACGTCCTTTATTGAATCCACGGGGGTCACTTATTCTGTTTCCGTTAGCCATAACCGGGTACAAGTGTTAAGTATTCCTGTATTGTTACTCGCCTGCTGTCAGGATTTAACCTGCAACCTTCAGATGATTATCTCCTTAGAAGCTTAGGGAACCAACGCCTATAACCGTTACGCTATGTGTCCTGCTGGACAATTCTGAGTGAATTTTTGGGAGCGTTACAAAAGTGGGGACAAAGAATTAGTTCCGAAAATTATTTAAATATATATATATATATACACACATAAATGTATATACATATGTGTATATATATAAATATGTATGTATCTATGTATTTATGTATCTATGTATGTATGTATGTCTCCCTCTCTCTCTATCTCTCTCTCTATATATGTATATATATAGACATAATAATAATGAATATATACATATATTAGATTATGTATTTAATGCCTTTGAAGTTTGTCGGCGACCTTAGGTTTCATGAAGTTTTACAAACAACTATCATCCGGCAGATAACAAAATTATATGAAGAAATGGAAAAAATCGAAAAATACAGACAAAAACCGTTGGAATTGTGTACAAATCTTTATGTGGGCTTGCATAAATATATAAATCTAATACATATATATATATATATATATATATATATATATATATATATATATATATATATTATTATTATTATTATTATGTAATACCTCTATTTCAGATATTGAGCACTCTCCAAATTATATCGCACTTAGTTCGCCATGAATCCACAAAGTGAGTTAGTGACAACCCACACTGTTACAATATATATATATATATAATTTTTCAAATGCATATTTATCAATTGCAACTGTCAGTTTCGATTTTTCAAGATCATCAAGCTACGATGATTAGCATATTAATATATATATTTACCAATCCTTCTGCACAGGAAGGGTGTGATACAAGTTCCATTTTTTAAGCAGAGTTTAACAGGTTTGAATTCAGAGTTTTACTTCTCTTAGACTGGATGCCTAGTTTTGTGGACCAGTAAAAGGTCCGGAAGAAAGGCACGAACTCGGGATTACGTGAAACAAGGATATTGAACGAAAGTATAAATACAGCATAGGTAAAAGAGTGTTGAGCGTCAGTCTGACTAGCAAAGTGTTAGGCTGGAGTTTACTTAGTAATTTACAAAGCTCTTTGCTTCGATGTGGCACAGGGCCGAATGTAAGGGGCGCCGAATGAGACTCGAACTCACTCGTTTAGGTTTGCTAGTCCAGCTTGCTAACCGTTACACCACCAGAGGTGCCCCGTTACACCACCAGAGGTGCCTACGCTGGAGTTTACTCAACACAAAGATGAATATTCTCCCCGTATTCATAGTAATAGGAAGAGTTCATAATAGTCCGTGAGGTAAGTACCATAACACTAAGCAAGGCTAAAGAAACCAGTCTGCCCTACTATTTACCCATAGTTTGAAGGAGAATAGTTGCATTCATGCCTTTCCTACGGGTATTAGTGGTATGTAAAATGCAATCAGTCTCGTCCAGGATTTGTGATCGTGTCCAATTCCTACGACGATAACAATTATGTCACAGGCATGCATATATACGTACATTGGCGTTTAAGTCAACCAGGTTTCGATCCCAGCTTCGGGAATCTAGCCTGTCTAACCACACTGAACAGTTCTGATAGAATGAAACAGTCTGACTGTAGATGACAATATATATATATATATATATATGTGTGTGTGTGTGTGTGTGTGTGTGTGTGTGTGTGTGTTATGCGATATCGAGCTAAATATAGATATATATAAATATATCCTTATCAGCATCATCGTCATCAAGGGTGGTGCTATCAGTCTCGTCCAGGATTTGAACTCGTATCGTCATGTCCATTTCCTACGACGATAACCATTACACCACGTGCATATATGTGTTTGTCGGAGGGGGTGGGAAAGAGTGTAGATAGATAAAATAACGGATAAATTCATTTAAGTGCATCAAATTGGTCGACAGTACTAGACCAGAAGTTTCATGTACGCAGTCGTCAGACGGAAATAGGAGAGAAAAAGAGGCTAAAATAACAAAATCAATCATTCTTACCATCATGCCGCACAAAAATATATGAAAAGACGCTCAACACGTGTTATATGATGAAGAAATGATTTTTTTTTTATATTAATCGTATTTCGTAAATTATATTTTATCATTCAGTTTGGTTGGGCTTTGAACTCTTCTAGTCTCTTAAGTTCAGTTGCATATTCATTTTGTGCAGTTTTACGCCCGCACGCAAAAGATACAACAATCACCATTGTCATAAATGACAGGAAATGGGTCTGGAGTGTGGATGGCGTCATGCCCGGAAGAGATGGTCCTGAGAATTTGAGAATTTTGAAAAAAGAGTCAGTTGAGATTTGGGCCGTTGAAGATATAGTTGAGTTTTTCGGATCTCTACCGACAGACATCTTAAACACTACTAGATGCGCCGCGCGTTGGGGATGGTTAGCATAGTAATAATGATTTTTCAGTTAGATAATCTGTGACTGATCGATTGTGGATTTTTTTATAATGGTGGGTGAATGGGTTAACGCGATGTGTATATAAAGTGGAGTGTTGTCCAGTGTTTTTTTAATTGGTGATACATTTATTTTTTTAGGTCAAGTGTAACATCTAAAAAATCTACTTCATTTTGGTTGTTTTTTTTTGTATCTACTGAAACCTGTTTGATTTAATATGTTTATAAGTTGTTTTCTAATTTTATAGTTTGAACAACAATAAGATATAAGTGATTAAATGAATAAAGCAAGACTATTCTACTCGTTTCCTTGTAGTAGTAGTATACTAATAATACAGTTTGTTATATTTATAGAAAAAGATAGCTCAATATCAGTAATAGTGCATATATATTTAAGTTAGGACAGCGAAGACCTTAGATCAATGGCGCTTGGTGACTGCCAGTTTCTCGCTTATACGATCATCGGAAAGTAGTACGCACGTGTGTTGTACACCACAGCCCATAATATCAATCACAACAATAATACAATACATACGCAAATACAAATACAGGCGGAGTCTGTCGTTTCAGGTACGAACGATTTATTAATTTCTTGACTTCGGTTCTTCGACACAAGGAGAGAAACACAATTATTACTATGCTAACCATCCCCAAAGCGCGGCGCATCTAGTAGTGTTTAAGATGTCTGTCGGTAGAGATCCGAAAAACTCAACTATATCTTCAACGGCCCAAATCTCAACTGACACTTTTTTCAAAATTCTCAAATTCTCAGGACCATCTCTTCCGGGCATGACGCCATCCACACTCCAGACCCATTTCCTGTCATTTATGACAATGGTGATTGTTGTATCTTTTGCGTGCGGGCGTAAAACTGCACAAAATGAATATGCAACTGAACTTAAGAGACTAGAAGAGTTCAAAGCCCAACCAAACTGAATTATAAAATATAATTTACGAAATACGATTAATATAAAAAAAAAATCATTTCTTAATCATATAACACGTGTTGAGCGTCTTTTCATATATTTTTGTGCGGCATGATGGTAAGAATGATTGATTTTGTTGATTATCTAACTGAAAAATCATTAAACGAAATTATCTTCAATAAACCTAAAAATGTTACAAAATGATTACACAAACAGAGAACTTTCTGATCGACTAACACTCACCTCTAACAGAACGATAAAAAAACGAAGTAGAAAAAAAACAACATTATTTGGTTCTTTCCAACAAACGATAATTATATAAAAACAAACGTATAGAATATATACAGGGTGGAATGATAAAATTGTCGCCCTAGAAAAGACAACATGATTCCCTTTCTGTTTAATGAAAACCGGTTTTCTTATTTTTCTTTTGTTGCAGGCCATTTACTAGTTGGCCAGTTGTGTATAAATCCCAAGAGTGACAGGAGCCATCTATCATGTCTGAAAATGACACAATTTTCAACGAGCGAGATCTGATATGCACAGCTGTACAACCCCATGCTCTCTACCGATCTATGTTATGACAACAGGACCATTGCCAGCACGCTCAAAAGGCATCGCTGGATTGCCACGAATACCCGGGACGTGCCCAGGGTGATGAAAACAAAGCTTCCGGCTTCGGTTATGGTCGTTGGTGTGGTTTCAAGTGAGGGCCACATCATGCCACCTCACATCTTCGAAGTCGACTTGAAAGTCAACACCAAAGTGTACCTGGATGTGCTGAAGGGTGTGGTGATCCCCTGGTACAATCAGGTGGCCGGTGGCAGACCCTGGGCGTGGCAGCAGGACTCAGCGCCGGCCCACAAGTCCAAAGAGACACAGGCTTGGCTTCAGAAGGAGTGCTACGACTTTGTATACTTCTCTCACTCGCCCCCTCTCCTCCCCCGACCTGAACCCGCTGGACTACTTCCTTTGGTCATACGTCGAGAACCTCACCAACATGACCTCCAACAACACCAAAGCCAGCCTGATCGCCGCCATCCGCCGAGTATTCGCTGAGCTCCCGCCGGTGCTTGTGGAAAAGGCATGCTCCCAGTTCCGGATCCGTATCGAGGCAGTGATTGAGGCTGAAGGCAGCTACATTGAATAGATGTCAGCCTACTACATAATCAAGTTACCTGAACTGATTTTTTCAATAAAAGTTTTAAAATAAAGCTGTAGTGTTGTTTTCTTTAGGACGACAATTTTATCGTTTCACCCTGAATAAAACTAATAAACAAACATTTCCCTTCATAAAACAAACAACACAAAATATTCAATTGGAACACATTAAAACTCAATTACAGCTGTGTCAAAAAAATACTGCAAATAATCAAAATTACAATAAAGAAATGTATAATACATCACAAACACTAAAGAGATCCGATGGTTATTGCGAAATAAAATAGGAATGTCCCCTAAACGGAAATTGCCTACAAATAAACGTTGCATACCAAGCCACGCTAAGATCAAAAGAAAACCGAGAAAAAGAATGTAAAGTCATAAAAGAAAGCCTCTGGAAACAGATGAACTACAAAAAAAAATATATCATTTAAC
This sequence comes from Sepioteuthis lessoniana, assembly GCA_963585895.1. Taxonomy (NCBI): domain Eukaryota; kingdom Metazoa; phylum Mollusca; class Cephalopoda; order Myopsida; family Loliginidae; genus Sepioteuthis; species Sepioteuthis lessoniana. The sequence continues at coordinate 573,552 of OY757943.1, read as the reverse complement.
ATAAGAAAATAGTTTCAAGATACATTTGGAATCTTTAAAAAAAAAATCAAACGAAAACACAACAAAAACAATCTGAAAAGTAAAAGAAGTAACACTAGCTTACAACAACACCCCAAAACATTGCAACTTTAACTTAGAAGAAAAAATAGACATAATCACCGTCCCAGAAAAAATCCTGAATAAGGAACCAAGTTTCATATCCAAGTGTAGGTATTAAAACAAATTGCTACTTAGGCACCAAAAAACTAAAGATTATAAAGACTAAAAAATGTACTCAATATAAATACATAAATAAATAACAATTAAATAATAATAAAAAAAATAAAACTGGAAAATGATTAAATTAAAATAGATTAATGACAAACTTAAACATATAATCCAAACGACAATGAAATTGATGTCGATGTAAAAGGCCTTACACTCTAAGGATTCTATAGACAGACTCCACGAGTCAAGAAAAAAAAAGGAGGAAGAAGCCTCGTTAACATTGTAAGGTTTTCTAGAAGCAACAAATCAAGGACTCGAGGAACGCATCCAAAAGAAGAAAGTAAAATTAATTCCAACAGCCAGTAACATAAGAATAAATAGCAAAACAATAAAATTAGGAAGAAGAACAACTGTATGGATACTTCAAGAGACAAACAGGGGAGTTTATTCATAAGATAACCTGGACATGGTTAAAAAAAGACAACCTTAAAAGACAAACTGAATCTTTTTTAAAAGCAGCATACATAATGTAATAATGACTAATTATATCAATATGAAATGATACGCAACCGATTAGTAAGTGTAGGTTTTGTGGCAGCAGAGATGAAACGATTAATCACATAATAAGCGAATGTAGCTAACTTGCACAAAAGAAGTACAAGACAGGGCACCATTAAGTAGGGAAGGTGATTCTCTTGGAAATGTTCAAATGATTAGAATTTGGCCATATTAACACACATATATATATATATATATATAATTTTTTGTTGTAGGTCCAATGAGAGAATAAATGTAACATAGCCAGATGTGGTTACGTAAAATGTCCTGAAACGTAGAACGTTCATATGCATAGGAATCCGAAAAAATACTCGAAACACTGACAACTCTCGGTAGTTCAGGTACGAAACTTTTATTACCTTCTTGACTTTTAGGTTTTCGACACGAAGAGAAAGAGACACAATTTTTACTCTGCTGACTGTTCCATCTAACCCAACAACGTGCGGCGCATCTCGTAGATCCAACTGGCCTCACCTCGCCGAGGCTCGAAAATCAACTCGCTTCGCTTAGGTCCGAATCTTAACTCACTGCTTTTTTTCAAAAATCACCTAAAATCCTCAGCCAATCGCTTCCGGGCATGACATCATTCACATCCCCAGTCCATTTCCTATCCGGGGTTTTTATTATGGCATTTGTGATTGTCACATCCTCCCCGCGCGAGCCCCTACCCGTGCACTAAGCCGAATAGTTCAAAGCCTAAGTAAACCGAATGATAAGATCTAACCAACGAAAAATGATAATATAAAAAAAAACCTTCCGCAATTATATAACATAAAAATATTTTGAAATGAGTCGAGGTCCACGAAGAGATTTGTATTTTTTCAGAATTTATTTACTTACTCTCTCTTCGTGGAACTACTCATTTAAATAGATAGATAGATTGATAGATAATCATCCCGAACTGTCCAATCAGTCTATGAACTCTGAAGTAAATAATTTTTATACTTTTGTTTAAAGAAATCCATAGAAAATTTTGTTTAAAGGAATTCTTAGGAATATTGTTCATATCAATGATTATTGTAATTTTCACTTTATCAAGAGGAATCTAATGACATCAGAAATCTGTTGCTACCTGCTGACATTGTGTTATCCCAACCCCTCGGCCAACGTACAGGTCAATTTTTAAGCGGAGTACAACTGAATTTAGAGTTTCCCTTTTCCCAGACTGGTTGCCATACCAAGGTTAAAGAGCATAGGCTTCCATACTATTTACTCATTGCTAGGAAGAGAATAACTTGATACATACTTTTCCCGAGGGTATTTAAACTATGTGAAATACAAACAGCTTCGTCCATGATTTGAACTCAGTTCACTGGGTCCATCATCGACGACAATAACCGTTGCGCTATAAAAGTCCATGTTCGAAAGGAAATTATGTGAGTCAAATTCCAGGTAGTTTTGATAAGAAGCTCATCTTACCAAAGATTCATATAAGTGCATGCTGTTATCTCCCAAACTAATTTTCTAGAGAGAGGATCGGTTAGTTCTACGTCTTCCACTCATTGAACATATCAAAGAAATATTATATCACTTCGTATATTTATCAAAAGAAAGACTGATGTTAGCAATAAAATATGGGTGGGGGGTATTCTTCTTCGTTAGTGTAACAAAAGCAATTTGATCATTTTAATTGGTTTTTTTTTCTTTTTTTTTTTGCTAAATGATTCGTCGGTTTTCACCTTCTATCGATTCTCTTTTAAAACGTACCAGGCATTATGAATCCAGAAGAATGCTATAAGATAGATAACCGTTTTTTCTTTGTTTTTAGATTCAAGCGTTTTCTTTTTGTTTCTCTCATTTTCTAGTTTTCTTTTCTTTCTAATTTATCTTATCTTCCAATTTTTCACTTTCTTTTTTCATTCTTTTTCTTCTTTTTCTTTAATGCTTTTGTCTTATTGTTTTCTTTTTCTTCTCTTGTTCCTGTTTAGTTCATTGTTTTTTTTTTTTTTTTTTTTTGGTGGGGGGTTCCTATTTTAAACTTTTATTTTATTTCCTGACTTTTAAAAACTTCTTTCGTTTTTTATTTTTTATTTTTATTTTATTTTTTTGTATATTCCTCTCTTTCTAAGATTCTTTTTATTCATTTATCTCTTTCTTTCTTTCTTTCTTTCTTTCGTTCGTTCGTTCGTTCGTTCGTTCGTTCTTTCTTTCTTTTGTTTTATTAACAGTTTTTGGTTTTAATTTCCCTTGGTCATTTTATTCATCACATATTTATAAACATTCATTCCTCTCTTTATTTCTTTAGCCATTTCTTCATCACTATTCTTTTCCTTCTTTCCTTCCTTCTTTCCTATCTTCTTTCCTTCCTTCTTTCCTTCCTTCTTTCCTTCCTTCTTTCCTTCCTTCTTTCCTATCTTCTTTCCTTCCTTCTTTCCTTCCTTCTTTCCTTCCTTCCTTCTTTCCTTCCTTCTTTCCTTCCTTCTTTCCTTCCTTCTTTCCTTCTTTCCTTCCTTCTTTCCTTCCTTGATTAATCTAAAGAAAAGCTAAGCCCGAATCTTTTTGTTGAATTGCCGCCATTTTAATTTCCCAGGTTGAATTCCTGATACCAAAAAGTTTTCTGTCCACGTATGGAATTTCTCTTTGACGTTAGAGACGGAATTATACGTCGAAGAAGAATCTTAGGTTTGATGCGATTAGCTCATTTAAAACGACAACAAAAAAAGAAAAAAAAAATGGAAGAAGGACGGACAAAAGTCGAAACTAATCTCGCGAAGAGAAAAGAAGCCCCCCCTCCAGGCAAGTGGGGAGGGGAGGTGATTAATTTATCGAAAGTCGAGAACAAAGAGACTTGCAACTGATGTTATCCCGCAGGGAGGAGAGGGAACGGTGAGTGGGTAGGTGGTGGGAAAGACAAAGACAAATAAAGAGATAGAAATAATAGAGAAGAAAAAAATTAGAAGAATAAACGGAGAAAATGAAAAAGAGGAAGAAAGACAAAAAGAAAATTAAAATAAAAAGAAGGAAATAACGAAATAAAATATAAATTAAAAGACAAAAAGACCAAAAGAAAAAGAAAGAAATGAAGGAAAAAAAGAAGATAATAAAAAATGCAAAAATAAAAAAAGAATTTACGAAAAAAAAGTGAAAGAAAGAAAGAAAGAAAGAAAGGCCAAAAATAAAAAGAGAAAGACTGTGAGAAGAAAGAAAGAAAGAAAGAAAGAAAGAAAGAAAGAAAGAACAGCCAAAAAATAAAAAAAGTGAAAGACTGTGAGAACGAAGAAAGAAAGAAAGAAAGAAAGAAAGAAAGAAAGAAAGGCCAAAAAGAAAGAAAGAAAGAAAGAAAGAAAGAAAAGCCAAATAGAAAAAAGTGAAAGACTGAGAAGAAAGAAAGAAAGAAAGAAAGAAAGAATGAAAGAAAGAATGAAAGAAAGAAAGGCCAAAAATAAAAAATTGAAAAACTGTGAGAAGAAAGAAAGAAAGGCAAAATAGAAAAAAAAATGAAAAAAATGAAAGACTGTGAGAAGAAAGAAAGAAAGAAAGTAAGAAAGAAAGGCCAAATAAAAAAAAAAGGGGAAAAATAAGGAGAATAGGAAAAACGAAAGAAAGTAAAGATAAATATGCGGATAGTTTTGTATAAAGAAAGAAAAATGAAGAGAAAAAAATGAAAGATAAAAAATATAAAAAAAAGAAGATAAAAAGAGAGAAAAGAAAAAAGAAAAAATTTAGAATGAAAATGACGCAAAATTTTAAAATCATATGACTGGATAAAGTGTATATATATATATATATATAAATATATATATATAATTGTGTGTGTGTGTGTGTGTACACGCATAAACGGTATGGGTAAGCATATACTTTAGATACATATGTACATATGCAACATCCCTTTACACACACGCATACATAGGCGTATATATAAAAAGCCGACACTCAGAAATCTTCATATCCATATTTACCCAACCCCTCCGCTCGGGCATGCTCGGGATATGACACAAGGTCAATTTTTATGCGAAGATTAATAGGTTTGAATTCAGAGTTTTCCTTCACCTAGACTAGTTGCCTCACTCAAGGCTGAAAAAACCAGTCTGCCCTACTATTTACCCATAACTGGAGGGAGAATAATTGGATTCAGGCCTTTCCCAAGGACATTAGTACTATGTGAAATGCAATCAGTTTCGTCCAGGATTTGAACTCGTGTCACCGTGTCCATTTCCTAAGACGATAACCATTACACCACGGGCAAATCTGCATATCAATATACCTATACTCACATGTAAATGTATAAATTACAAACACCCCCCTATATATATATATATATATATATATATATATATATATATATATATATATATATATATATATATATATATATATATATATATATAATATATATATATATATATATATATATATATATATATATATATATATATATATATATATATATATATATATATATATATATATATATATATATATATATATATATATATATATATATATATATATATATATATATATATATATATATATATATATATATATATATATATATATATATATATATATATATATATCCACAGAAGGAAACAAACTTATAAAGAGAGATATACCCACAAATAAACGTATACAAATGGGTGCCTCGGGTGGTCTAATGGTTAGCAGGCTAGACTAGCAAACCTGGATGAGTGACTTCGAGTCTCATTCAGTGCTCCTTTCATAGGGCCTTGTGCCACATCAAAGCAAAAAAAAAGCTTAATAGATTACTATAAAACTTATACATATTGGTGCTTCGGGTGGTGTAATGGTTAGCAAGTTCGACTAGCAAACCTGTTTGAGTTTCATTAGGTGCTCTATTCATTCGGCCTTGTGCCACATCTAAACAAAAAGCTTAGTAAATTACTTTAAACATATACACATATACACACTTATATATGTATACACAAACACATATATGCACACGTGTATATATATATATATATATATATATGTATATACGTGTATACCCATGTATACGCATGCATATACGCTGACACACACAAATATATGAGTGTGTGTATATGTATATGTGTGTATTTATTTATATATCGATACATATCCGTATACAGCTATTACACACATATATACGTTGGTATAAATAGGTAGAAAGAGATATACGTATACACATTCATATATGAATATACTTTTATAGATGGAGAGAATCTGAATGTGTGTGTGTGTGTGTGTGTGTGTGTGTTTGAGAGAGAGAGAGAGAGAGAGAGAGAGAGAGAGAGAGGGGGAATGAAGGAGATAGGGACTTAAGTAAAGAACGTGAAAGTCCGGAGAAAGAAAAAAAAATTAAACTCACGATTCCATTACAAAAAGAAAAATGTCTGTCATATTTTAAGACCTATTCAAGAACAACGAACAACAACGAACAACAAAGAAAGAAAGAAAGAAAGAAGTACAAAAACAAAGATAGAAAAAAAGAAAGAAAGAAAGAAAGAAAGAAAAAAAAAAGAAAGAAAGAAAGAAAGAGTTTAAAACAAGAAAGAAAGAAAAATACGGAAAGAAAAAAAGAAAGAAAAACACTGAAAGAAAGAAAGAAAGAAAGAAAGAAAGAAAGAAAAAGTAAAACCCAGAAAGAAAGAAAAATACGGAAAGAAAGAAAGAAAGAAAAAGTAAAAACCAGAAAGAAAGAAAAATACGGAAAGAAAGAAAGAAAGAAAGAAAGAAAGAAAGAAAGAAAATGTAAAAACCAGAAAGAAAGAAAGAAATGAAGAAATAAAGATAGAGAGACAGAAAAGGCATAAATAAATAAATAAATAAATAAATAACGGAAAGAGATAAATAAATAAACAAACAAACAAAGAAAAAGAAGATGACTGAGAGAAATAAATAAATAAATGAAAAAAGAAAGAAAAAGCTGAAAGAAATAAAGAAAGAAGACAAGACAAAAAAGCAAAATAATAGTAATACAACCCCCCACCACCACCATAAAAAAATCCCCCCAAAAAAAAACAGCAGCATGTCTTCTCATTATGAAATAATATTTTGAGAAAAGAACTCTGTTTTTAGTGGCCACCAACTGACATAAGGGAAATCGAAAATCTTTGAATAATGCCATTTTATAAATTACTTGCACCATCAAGGAAAAGGAAAAAAGGTTGCCGCCATTTTTCATGTTGCATGAAGCAGACGATAGCAGCGATGAATGTTCTGGAAGTTGGGAAACAATTAACGCGGCAAAACAACGTCGAAGAGGAATTCTTTTTTTTTCTTATCTTAGAGTGCGCGTGTCTTTGTTGGACAATTTTTTTTCAAAATTGTGATGCAGTTCTGAAGAGATATATTTTCTTTTTTTCTTCTACGAGGATAACATCGACGAAATTCTTCAATTACGGCAGAAAAGGAGTAAAAATATTGGAAATCGTAATAAATATTGATGTGATATTTTTGAAGAGGAGGGGGTGATAAATCTGGATGAGCAAGAATGGATTTTGTGGTTGGTGACTTTGAGAAAGAAAATGAGAGAGATTGTCGAATTGAAAATGGACTGAAGCAAAAGATAAAAAGAAAAATGGAAGGAAGAAAGATGGATGAAAGAATGTACGAAGAAAACGCGGGGAAAGAATTTTAAAATATTTTGGGCTTCGAGATGAAAGGAGAAAAAAAATTGAAATAAATCCGGTAATCAGAATGTAAGAAACATTGAAAGGGAATTGGTGTAAAAAATAGAAAAGTTTGGAGTTAAGAAAGAAAGAAAGAAAGAAAGAAAGAAAGAAAGAAAGAAAACGAGCAGCTTGAAGAAATGAAAGAAATATCGAAGAAAAGGTTCAAGTAACTAAATGAATAATGATTATGGTGTGTGGAAAGAAGCTTAGAATCAAAAAAGGAAGAAATAACGAAATGAATGATATAAAAGAAGTCTGATCCTTAAATTATGCAAAAGAGAAAGTTTAAAATAAATGCAATCAAACCCCGGAAAAAGCAAGAAAGAAAGAAAGAAAGAAAGAAAGAAAGAAAATGCTAAGAACACGAAGAAAGATGTGTGTTGAAGGGAAGACAAAAGAAAGATTGAGAGAGAAATGCGAGAAAGAATTTAGAAATTGAAAAAGAAAGAAAAAACGAAAATTAGTCGAAAAACTATGAAGTCAACGAACTGATTGAATAAAATAATAATAATAAAACGACTTCCGGAACGAATAGCGGACATGATCAAAGATGGCGGCGATTATTTCAAGCCAAAAAAAATGTACGTATAGCCAGAGATCCTTTGATGTCTGCATGAAAACGAAAAGAATTAAAAAAAAAAAAAAAAGAGAGAGAAAGAGAAAAAAATTGTGCAGAAATTGTGATTTGAAAAGAAAAAAACAAAAGATTAATAACAAAATGGATTCCTCACCATTCAAGATGAAAGTTGATAAAAAAATATATATTTCTAAAGCAGGAGTCAATCTTAAATAATAAAATTGTCAAAACAGTAAGAGTGGAAGAAGTTGATATTTTAAAAATAAAGATATTTGAGATGTTTCCTTTCTTTGTTCGTAGAATGTAAACGATAATCTTTGTCAAAAGCATCGACTAATAATTTCGTTTGTTTAAATGTTTTTTTGTTTTTTTTTTTCAATTTTACTTTTAAATCGTGTTTTGAATGATTTGCACAAAATTGAATTTCTTCAAGATCGTCATTATTTACTGATAAAAACTACCTGAAAATTCATTATATAATAAAGGAACTTTCAGGAAGTTCCTGTCGAAGACCTTAGTAAAATAAATACATTTTTGAAATGAATGTTTTGGCCTTCTGGGGATTATTGCCCCTGCTACAAATGGTTGGCTATCTGTATTTTATTTGTAGCAAATATCTTTAGGAAAGATATGAACCAATACGTTTTCCTTTCAGCTAGTGGTAAATAGTAGGGCTGACTGAATTCTTTAGCCTTGGTTAGGCAACCAGTCTACGAGAAGGAGAAATCTGAATTAAAACCAGCTCTCATCATCTTCATCAAGGCATGCTTACTGTCTCTTACCATCTGTATCAATCGGTTTTTACTCTTGACAAATCCTCTAGACGGCATCAAGTGTTCGTACAAAGCTGATGAGTGAAAGTCTTTGCCTATCGCCTAATACTGGTGTGTGGTAGTCCACAAGAAAACGTCACTTATGAGTTCAACTCTGCTTCTCTAGGAGTGCCAAGCATGTTTTTTTCGTCTTACTTGGATAGTTTGTAAGATGAAAGGTAGTTGACCGTACAGCAGCTGTTTTGTGGGATGCTGCTTCCACATTTTGCTCAAGACAACACACAGCATAATCATGTAGTTCCGATCAAGCTTTTTCTCCAAGCACTTCGGGACAGCGGAATCGTAGTAAGCGAGTTCGAACTCTTGTCGCGCTATTACGTTCACTTTTAGAGATATACCCTTGGGAAAGGTATGAGTTAAATAGTAACACTACTGTTCTTCTAGAAGGATGGATTTGGCATTAAATAACCCAAGAAGGTTTATAAGCCATTACAACAACAAAAGAAACAAAACAAACGCTTCGTTAAAGTCCAAGTGGTACATCTATACAATAGTACTTACACGACTAATTTTGGAAGATTTCCTGTTTTATTTTATCAGAGATAGTAGATAAATTTTCAATAGCAGTCCATGTCTTCCTTGAACGCATATTTATATCGCTTTCAGTAGATGAGAAATTGCTACCGAGTAATGCGAACATTTCTACTAATTTCAGTGGTTGGCCACTTGAAGTTGAGATGGCTCCTTCTTGTTTAAAACACATGAACACTGATTTATTTACATCTATGTAGAGGCCAGTGGCGCTGACAACCTGCAGCTATGCAGCAAAGATTCCTCTTGGAAAGGTGTATTTGAAGGAAGCGTATGATCATCTCTGTAGTTCGCATCTGTAATAGTTTCTGTAAAATATTGTTTACTTTTTGGCGTTTCTTTGTGTGTGTGTGTGTGTGTGTGTGTGTGTGTGTGTGTGTGTGTGCAAAACCATTTTCTTTCATTAAATCTATTGACGTTTAAAGTACGTAATCTAGGCCGATTATAGATATATACTGTGCTTATGTAAGTGAACTATTGCTCTTGTGTTTTTGTAGAATATCATTTTAGCAGTAATATTTTTTTTTGCGTATTCTAGAACCGTATAATTGTTGTATGGCCACATAATACATATATAACTATACACGGAAACATAGTCAATAATAATGACGAACGAACGCACTTCTTTAGAAAAATATACCTCCCACACTTTATTCTCGAAAGGGGTGCGAAAGGGTTGATGTTGGTTATGTGTGAGAGGTGAGTTGGAGACGGAACAGACTGCTACATATTGACCCCAAGTTCCTCTGTATTATAGAAGCACTTCTTCCTCATTCTGCTGGGCTGCTCAACCGGGGTCCTGTGACTGCAACTCGAACTGGACTCTGCCTGCCTCGAATACCAACTGACTCAAACCGTCTGTGGCACCCGGTTATATAATTGTTTGACATCCACCTGCTTCTTGTGGGCGTCGCATCTGCACCGAATTAAACCACGTCCACAGGTCAAGGTGACACTGCGACATCCCCGACCGGATGCACCTGTTTCTTGATTGACGGCTCGGTCGAAGGTCAATATGTTACATGATCCCTTTTCTTCTTTGAATGGAATCAAATGCCTTGGAGAAATCTACGAACAATGATGTTGCCTCGAGATTCTTTTACATCTACTCCTTCATTTAACGGATTGCCAGAGTCTGTGAGGTTGTGGATCGATTTATTCAAAAGACGTTTTGATTTTTTCTGGAATTTTCTTGACTTCAGCTCAGATACGATTAAGAACCAGGGTAATATAAACCTTAGCAGCTATTGCAGTAAAAGGTATGGCTCTGTAGATTTTAGGAAGGAGAAGATGCAGTTTTCGTTCATTTCTCTATTGCTTTGTTTAAACACATCGCTACATAATCGAATATGTATGTCGTTAAATTACTTTCTCTTCAGGGGTATTTCGCCGAAGACTGCTATTAATCGCTTTTAGAACTGCGTCAAGTTCTTCCTCTGTAAACTATTTAAATTCGATGTTTAGTTAGCAATGAATAAGTAGAGTTATCTGTGATTTCAGAATGGTTTCCTTGTAGAATCTTAAAATGTTTTTTCCACTTCTGAAGTCTTTCTTTTTGACTGGCAGTTTCTATTTTTTGTTCTCGAGGAGCTTTATTCTTCATTTTCCTTGATCATTCATATTTCCACTGATGATCAGAACGTTGTGTTTAGAAATGTGTCGGACAAGGGTAGATAGGTCTTTATAGTGGGTGGTCATGTCTGTTTCATCACTAACCTTGGTGGGACTGTAGTATGAGACGATTGTTGCGCAGTGGTTTCAATTCAATGAAGAATACATAATTCACGGTTGAATTTCTATCTGCTATTGAGTGGCTTTAAAACAAGCGGACCGAGAAGTATTCCTACACTTCCTATGGCAGTATTGATGGGGTTTTCCCATGCAGAATCTAATACAGATATCCATCCATTACTGGATTCATGATATTTTACTTCAAATTTGCTATGATGATATCAACATTTTTGCCGGTATATGATGTCTGTATTCTTTTCGGTTGCAGACACAGTAAGCTCGGGTGGCTAGTTTATTGTACTTAACGTTAAAAGTCGTGATGTTGAAAGTATTCTTGCCTCTATGTAAGTTGGGGTTGGGCTCTGAAGCTGATTTCTTGAACTCTGAGAACAGAAATCCCTTCACCCTCAGCAGATCATGCCTCTTGTTGATCCGAATGAAAAGTGGCGCAGTTTGGATGTTTAGTGAGAATTCGAGTCATGGTAATCTTTCGGTGTCTATTTTTCTCATCAGTAGACGCCAATCTGATCGATGAATCACAATAGTTTGCTGACTGAACTATTTATTCTTGGCTGTTGTCTTATGAGGCTAGCATCAAGTGAAGCGCACCTTTGACCTTGCTTCACATCCACCATGCTGCATTCCATATCTTACAAGACTATACGCTTGTACGAATCGTATAACACCTTCTACTCCCCAAGAATCTGATATCAAGTGACGAGTCAAAGCAAAAAGAATGCATGATTATGGAGGTCGATTATCGCATTATATTTGATTTTAATCACGTAATGTAGCTTCAACTTATTCCTTCATATATATACTACAAATGATTAGTTGGTTGATTTTCTAATCTATCAACTCTTTTTTGGGTTATCGTGCAGAAATCGATTTAACGATTAAGGTCTCCCATTAGATACAGTACAAAAAAAAGTGTCTGCACAACCACTTTAAATTCATTTCAACCATCTACTTCGCCCATTGAGGAGATCATCACAGGTATTACCACTCCAGGTCAGTGTGTACCTGGGAGTAATACCAACGAACTGATGACTCCAATCATTTGTGAATTCTCCAACTGGAGCCTCTCTATAGGATGCAGTGTAGCCTCTCACCCAGTAAACATGAACAGACGTAACCAGCTAGAATGTCCAATGTCTACTGCAATACCACCATTAACCGTTTTGTACATTGTGAGTCAATATTACAGTTGAAAATTCATAATCAGTTATGATGACTGTGAAAAAAATAACCTTTTTATCACTGAAAATTCGTTCTCTCTAATGATATAATTGTTCTCTGTGTAAATGTTTTTGTTTCCGTGAAAATAAATAGGAGACATTACTTTTGGAGCATCGATCATATAATTTCAAAATCTCTTATATAGATTCATCTATTTAATTATTGTTTGTAAGACTTACAGGGAAATCACAAACCAGTTCTCTCCATAGCACCGAATTTGAACATTAATGACCCTGGTCATTTCTATGATGGGTGATCACGTAGTAGGAGCAAGTAGTAATTTAAGAAATTCTTTGCTTCGATGAAACACTAGGCTGAATAAATGGAGCAGCCAATGAGACTCGAAATCACACGTGAAGTTTTGCTAGTCTAGCTTGTTAACCATTACGCTACCCGAGGTGACCACGTTGTAACAGAAGGTAGTAATTTACGAAGTTCTTTGCTTCGGTGAGACACAAGGCTGAATAAATGGAGCAGCCAATGAGACTCGAAATCACACGTGAAGTTTTGCTAGTCTAGCTTGTTAACCATTACGCTACCCTAGGTGACCACGAAGTAACAGAAAGTAGAGTAAGCAACCCGAGACCCCCCAAACTAAGCAAAACTTAGTAAATAACAGCAATTGTGTCAGTACAAATTCTTAATTTGCAATAAACATTTTAAAATAAGCTTTACTTTTTCTGCTGGTCTGTATGTGGAGGTTATATTTTTGTCAACTTGGTTTCAGTACAGGTCTGATCGTTTACACTTCCTTCCATGTTTTGACGGTAGGGCCTAAAATACGGTGACTGCATCTTAAGCAAAAAGGCTATAATCACGTCCTCAAAAAAGGGATACTCGATCGACGATGCAAAGAATACGCCGACTGTATCCCTAGTAGAGCAGTGAGACCCCCACCCTGCAGTCGAAAAATAATCTTCTTCTGAGTATGTATCTACCCAACCCCTCCACCACGAAAGGGAGATGCTACTAAGTCAATATGTAAACTGGTTTGAATTCAGAGCTTTCTTTCTTCTCGACTGGTTGCCTTACCGATACTAAAGAACCCAATCTGGCCAACTATTTACCTATAGCCGAGGGAAGATGGACTCATGCCTTTTTTAAGAGAATTCAGGCGAAGGGAAACATAATCCACGATTTGAACTTGGCTTGCTGATTCCATTTCTACCACAATAACCGTTACGATAAGCGCGCTTCTTAAAACCATGTATGTGAACATAAAAATCTTCGTCGTCCTTGTAGTTGTAGGCGCCCTTAGTCTCATTAGAAATACCATGAAAAGATGTTCATCAGAATTGTGAAATACATACAGGTCTCCAAATGCCAATCAGAAGACGAAGCCTAGTGTTGATTAAAAAGAATTTTTAAAAAATTATCATCTTGTGGACTTTGCTGTTCCTGTGAACCGTTTAGTGAAAATGAAAGAAAGCGAAAAAATGGACAAATATCTGGATTTTGTCCGGTGGGGGGGGGAGAAAAACCTGTTAAACATTAAGGTACTTTGCTTAAAGCAAAATATCTCTTGTCACATCCAGTCCGTTGCCGAAGGAGTGCGTAAATACATACATCGTATTTCAATTTCGATCGTTTTATATTTTGATAACTTTTCAGATGTTTTCCTAGCATCATTTTTGTCGGACAGACAAGACATCAAAATGTAGCTGAGTTTGCCCAACCTTAACGCTAACCCTGCCTTTACCTCTGGTTGATTTATCCGTTAGTGTTGATTCTGTAATTCCATAGTATTGTGACCTTTTGATTGTCGCATACAATTGGCGGTTTGTGTTTATAATTGGGATGAGAAAATTCCGATGGATACCGTTTACAAAAGATTCAGGCGACATCCATATTGTGCCTGTAAGTTTTTCTTCAAACATGACACCCTTAAACAACACGATGCAATTAAGGAATGTTACATTTGAGATTTCAATGTGTCAGCTGAAAAGTTCATGGGCTGACCAAGATACTTTCACGGTCAGCCTTATAGGCTGAGGCTGTAGAACATACCGACTGCATCTCTGCAGAGGTGTAAGAACACCCCCAAACAATTGTCCTGGATATGAGAGTCAACTATCAGATGGTTAGGCTCAAACTTTGATGATTTGGGGAATGTAGAGTACGCCTTTATTGCCATTGCTCCAAGGTCCATTCTGACCCAGATTGGTAGTACCTGGTAGGGACCTATCAAAAGGTCAAATGGAACAAACAGTTGCAAACAAATGACTGATGTTAAATTGTGACAGTTATATAGCAAGACTTGAAATCATTTATCTGTGTGCAAAAAAAAAAAAAAAAAAGCTCAGACGCGTTTAAGGATGTTATCTACAATATGTGTTAACTCATATATATATATATATATCTAATATATATGTATAAAGGGTATTTGGCATTAAATAACCTACAATGGTTTATATGCCATAAAAGCCAACCAAATCAAATCATACATATTTGATATATATGTATAAACAGGATTTGACAGTAAATAACCAACAATGGTTGATATGCCATTAAACCCAACTAAACTAGATTTTGATGGGGTACCACTAAATGAGGTTCATTTTTCAACATAGTTCTCTTTACAGTCCACCCACTTCTTCCATCAGTGTTATTGTGCTTGGATCCCATTGGTCAAAAAATTCATCAACAGCAGATATGACGTCATCATATGACATGAACTTTTCAGCCTATGAATTCTCGACCAACCATCATAAATTCCACATCAAATTCCACTTTTAAATTTAGCAAGACCAAATCGCTTTGTTCAAGACCTTGAAATTTCACGCTTTATTTTCATAATTCCCTTTGTCATCGAAATAACTCTGCTATTATGATTATTTGCCTAATCATCAAAACAATTTGTGAATTCTGATTGAATAAAAACAAAACAATTTTTTCCCTACACTACGCTTCGAAAAACCATTACGCTATAATACATTCGCAACGTATTTCTCTGTTCTTCTAAAATCCCCTTCGATTTCTTTTCCCTCTGAGTAATAAACCTCTTCTGAACAGTCGCTGATCACAACAGGGTGACAAAAGATTTCTATCAGCTATTTCTAAGGTTTATATTTGTGTCTACTTATAATTATATTATGTGAGATTTCCCACCAGTAGTACCCCGAGGTCTTAATTGAAGTTTGAGTAACAGCATGTTTCCTCAGTTACTCAGGACAATTCAGTCGATCTCAAGTACTGTGATATAAGCAGACACAATCATTGCACGGATCTCCAGTTCCTCCCGTCTCTTTTCCAGCTTCTCCAGAATTGTTCCAAGAGTCCCATCAATGATTGCACTCACTGTCATCTTCATATTCCGCATTGTTTTTTTTTTCAGAGTTCTCAGGCAAGGTCAAGGTAATTTCTCAGTTGTCTGATTAATTATTTCCTCCCCCCACAACGGTCTGTGGAATCCATTAACTTAAAAACTTTTTTTAATTCACAAATTCTATTCCTCTTTCAAGCGTGAGGAGGTGTTTACCTCAAAATCTCCGAGAATTTTAGATCTCACTTTTCAAGACAGGCTCTTGTCTGTATACATTTTGTCTGTATGATCCAAATTTAGTCGTTTGCACTGTTCCCAATAGGTCACATTCTTTACCCTGTCGCGTTTACATGTACTTCAGTGCAGGTTTGCTGCCTTTTTTTTATTAAGTGGTTGATTGTTTCATCTTATTCTTCGCGTAGCCGCACTTGATAATCTCCCGATTCATATCTGTCCTGATTATTATACAGTTGGTTGGTATAGTATTGCATTAAGAACAATTGGGTTTCTCTTTTTACGTTTTCTCAGCGTAACCATGTCTCTGTTTTCTCCAACGCAATTTCTTCAATTTGTTTTCGCTCATGTCTACGAAGTTGTTTTCTTCCCATTTTTGTTTTTTCGATTTCATAGTTCTAGTATTTCTGTTGGTCCTTGTGTTATTTCTTTTGCAATTTTTGATTGTTTTGATTAGTTCTCGCTTGACACTGCATTTTGCATTCTTCACTGAATTCGCTGAATTGCCAAATCAACCCAATGCTTAGTGGGATGGTCCTCTCCTTGTTTAATTTCTTTTAATGCACAATCTGTCGACAAAAAGTTGTGCATACTTACCAGTTTTTCCTTTCTGAGGTTAATGTTTATGATTTCTTCTTTTTTCCAGTTTAGGAAAAACCCAGAGTACCTACACGTGAAACTGCTTTACTTATTTGTACTCGTTCTTTCGATAAGGCTTTTTTTTTCGGTAGAATTTGCTTTCCAGTAATTCTTTGCTTACTTTCTTCTTCATCTCTATTATTATTATGATTATTTACTCATTAAAGTTTTTTCACATCAGCCTTAGCTGATGGCCTTTCACTGGAGTTTGAGTGACAGCAAGTCTCCCCAAGTCTCCAGGACTCTTCTCAGTATTCTGGCCGTTCTCAATAATGTAGTAGTTTGGATGGTCTCCACCAACTTCCAAGTCCACCAGTCCCATTAGTAATCCTTTAGTTACTGTTCCAAACGCACCAATTACAATTGGTGGTATTATTATTATTATTTCCCTCCTTTGAGAGTTTTTCATACCAGCGTTAGCTGATGGTTTTTCACTGGAGTTTGAGTGATGAAAAATCTTAAGCCTCTAGGACTCTTCTCAGTATTCTGGCCGATTTAATAACATAGTAATCTGGATAGTCGCCACTTGTTCTCTTATTTCCAAATCTTCCAATCCCTTTACAAATCCTTTAGGGATTATCCCAAGTGCCCCAGTTACAATTAGGATCACTGTCACCTTCGTGTTTCATAGTTTGTTTTTTTTTTCAATTTATCAAGCAAGGTCCATGTACTTATTTATCTTTTCGGCGTCTTTTAATTTTACTCTGTGGTTTGCCGGGAAGATCATGTCCACTATTCGGTAAGTTCTCTTTTTTGTAGACTATCACTAGGTCTGGTTGTCTAGCCGAGATTAGGGGATCTTTTTGTATCTCAAAATCCCAGAGAAGATTGTGTGTCTCATTCTCCAATATGGATTCTGTATTATAATTAACTTTATTATTATTTGATTTTCAGCTTTATTTTCAATTTCTTTAAGTCATTCAACTGGTCTTTGTCTGAGATTGAGCAACGTAGCGATTACATACATACATATATATATATATATATATATATATATATATATATATATATATATATTACTGTCTCTTTTGGGTATCATTTTTCTAATCATATGGATATTACAATGATAGTTTTAAGGTGCCATATTTCTTCAATTTCTATATCCAGATCTTTGTATTTACTTATACTGATATGATATTATCTGTTGGCACTGTCAAATCAATTAAAAGGAATGTTTTTCTTTCAGAGCCCTTAACCCCAATATCTGGTGAATTGTTCTTTATTTTTCTATCAGTTTGAATAGCAAAATCCCCAGACAAGAATAACCTCTTTTTACAGAAGTTATTGGTTCTAGTTAGTGTTTATACCATTTTTCACAATCCAATATTCTATAGTATTTGCATACTTTCCAATGAACGTCATATCTTATTTTATCAGGCCTTCCTTTATATTCTATTTGTGCTAAAACTGGGCAACGAAACACTAAGTGGTCAATCGAATCAGTTTTTTGTTAGCACAATCTACATATTGGGTTTGATAATCTATTTATTTCTTCTTGTTCTAATTCTTGTACTTGTTGTTGTTGTTGTTATTATTATTATTATTATTATTCTAATGGGAGAAACCAAATTCAATTTTCTCATTTCATAATCATTATCGTGTTATTCTAACTGAGTGTTTTAGCTGCTTCAGACAAGATATTCATTTTTAAGATGAGTTCTAATTTCTCTTCCTCTGTAGATGATAAATCTGCACTTGATGACCCGCCAAATGATGCATTACCCACTCCCCCCTTACAGATATCGAAAAATATGCCAACAAGATTTTAAGTGTTTTCTACTATCGATTTTAGTTAGAATATTTCATCTGGTCGAACGACAGGTACTTGTGTGTGCAAAAGAACAGATTAAAAAAATTGTAGGACAGAAAGGCAAAGGAATTTAGAGAGAGAGAGAGAGAGAGAGAGAGAGAGAGAGAAGAGAGAGAGAGAGAGATGTATCTATAGAGTAATACACACATATATATATATATGCAGAGAGAGAGAGTGATGAACAGAGTGAGATAGAGATGAAGAGGGAGAGATATTTGAAAAGAATTGGATAGATAGATAGATAGATAGATAGAGAGAGAGAGAGTGAGAGAGAGATGTATCTATAGATGAATACATATATATATATATATATATATATATATATATATAGAGAGAGAGAGAGAGAGAGAGAAAGAGTGATGAACAGAGTGCGATTGAGATGTAGAGGGAGAGATATATCAACAGAATTATATATGAAGAGAGAGAGAGAGAGAGAAAGAGAAAGAGAAAGAAAGAAATGAACAGACTGAGATAGAGAGAGAGAAAGAGAGAGAGAAAGAGAGAGAGAAAGAATGATGAACAGAGGGTGATGGAGATGAAGAGGGAGAGATATATGAACATAATTATATATATATATATATATAGAGAGAGAGAGAGAGAGAGAAAGAGAGAGATGAACAGACTGGGATAGAGAGAGAGAGAGAGAGAGAGAGAGAGATGTACAGACTAAGATAGATAGATTGAGAGAGAGAGAGGGGGATGTACAGACTAAGATAGATAGATAGATAGATAATGTACCCTTTATGATAATCAATTCTAGCTATATATATATATATATATATATATATATATATACCTATACTCATCGTGTGGGCCGATGCAAACAACCTGTAAAATTGCCGACAAAACAGGAAGTTTTATCGATATCGATTACTGTAGGTCATACAGAGACGCGATCAAAACTGTTATTATTTGCTCTGAGGAACATGAACACTTCCCCCACTTGCATGAATCTAAATATAGCCATTCCAACTGTAGAGATAAATATCTATCGATCGATCTCAGTCGAGTAATATCGATGAGTTTATGGACACTCAGATCGATATATAAAAATATCAGCTTATCCAATGACCGAATATACTGTCGACTTACCATGTTCAGGTCATTAAGGATAAATGTCAGAGTTATGATGAAAGGTTACATAACATCACCCTCCCTCCCTCCCCCCCACCAATATCCGAAGACTTTAGTCTTTATTGAATACTAACTATAACTGGTACACAATAGTAACTTACCAGGCTGTTTGGTTCGATGGGTGACAAGACCGAATAAACCGGACACCCAATGAGACCCAAACTCACTCGTGAAGATTCGCTAGTCTAGCTTGCTAACCATTACACCATCCGAGGGCGCATTTGGTAGTGTAATGGTTAACAAGCTCGGCTAGTAAAACTACACGAGTGAGTTCTAGTCCCATTGGGGCCTTTTTCATATGGCCTTGTGCCACATCAAAGCAAAAGACTTAGTAAATTATAATTACACTACCAATTGGTATACAGTTAGGCACAGTTTTATGTCATTTCGCCCGACATAAAATTCACCTTTTTTCTTCTTTTCAAGACTAAATTTCAGTTACATCCGACTTTACGTCGCTCAGCACCGTCATTAAAAAAAGGACGTGAAATAAATGATTCCTTTCTATATATTGAAAATACATAAAAAAAAATTAACACAAAAAGATAAAAATATTTTAAAAGAATTTGAAATACGAGGTGCATACGATAAGTTTCCAGACATTTTTTTCGTATGGGTACTTTTATTGATAGTACACACATGAAACTCTAGTCCCCTTCGAAGTAATCTCCTCCGGCTTCAATGCACTTTTTGGACCGTTCAAACATCTTCGGGAAGGCCCCACGGAAGTCCTCTTGTGTGAGCGTGTCGATGACCTTCGTCACAGCCTCTTTCATCGCCTCAATTGTCTCATAACGACAGCCTCTTAGCTTAGGGAATAACCAAAAGTCATAGGGAGCGAGGTCTGGACTATAGGGACAGTGGGGAACTATCTTGATGCCCATCTTTGTCAAATAGTCTGTGACAAGGATGAAGTAGTGGACTGGTGCATTGTCCTGGTGGAAATGTCACTGACACGATTTGAAGAGTGCTGGCCTCTTCCCAAGGAATCTCTTCCTGAACTCCCTTAAAACCTCAACATAGTAACCCTAACCTTAACCCTCTGGCCAATCAACTGTGATGTATTGACTTCCTTACTCCTCCCACACCTCTCATCATCCCTAACAGACTCCCTGCCTTCCTTGAATCTCTTGTGCCACTCAAAAACTGATGCTCGATTCATGCAAGATGCTCCAAAAGCTGTCTGAAGCATTCCATACGTTTCTGTGGCATTTTTCCAAGTTTAGAACAGAATTCTATTGCATATCGTTCTTCTAAAGTGTCAGATTGCATTTTTGAAATTGACCAGCTGTGACAATCAGGCTTTAGTAGGGTGTATTCCAATTACTGCTGCAGCCGTTCCTTTGAACCTGAAATCATAAAAATTGGTCAGTCATCTCACGTATAGCAATAAGATACTGAATTTTCAAGAGTCTACGACAATTCTAAATGCCCTTTACGAAAAAAGTCTGGAAACTTATCGTATGCACCTGGTACGTTAACAACAAGTTGAAAATTTATATACAGTAGAAATAAAATATTTATAGAACCTGCAGTCGAGTGGCCAAACATCTAGCGAATGATATACGCGAACCTGAATATTCCTTCTGATGCTCTACACAACTTGTACTCTACCTTAGTTATCTCCCCTGAGCCAATTGTATGTAAGAGACCACTAAATAAATTCAATTCTTATTGAGTTTTTGTAATTTTACCCTAGTGATAAACTAAACTAACCTCGACAAATGAACACTATCTTTATACCGTTTAATTGTGCGCAAATTATTAGTATTAGATAGGAATACTTGAAATCATCTAACGGTGCAATTAAATGATTTGAGTAGAGTTTTTGCCAATGGCCCAGGTGACCAAGGTTCAATCCCAGGTCGAGTCATACCAGATTCAAAAAATTGTACTTGATACCTCTTTGCTTAACCCTCAGTATTATAAGGTTCGTATCAACGGTAAAGTGGAGCAATCCAGGGAAAAGAGTAGCGCCCTCCACTACACCTCGGTGTAGTAGCTATTGAAAAGGGAGCCTTTGGGTCACCCTCGACTATAGTCTCCAACTTTACTAATTTTAGATATACACGTCTATATAATTGTTTACTTATCATTATCATTAGTTATTTGAAATCATATACATGCTAAAATAAATACTTACTTCAGCATAAAATAACCCAGCAAAAGTTGACACGTCATGAAACGAACCAAACATACAACAAAACAAAAACATACTTCCCTGGCCTTTTGGCTGGACCGTCTGGCATTCGTGTCGGATGGGGTATCAATCAATGGCAGATTCGAGGCTGAAAGGCCCCCAACTTCGGTTGGACCACTTTCGGTTGGGGCGAGCTGCAACCTTTGTCTCCTACGTATAGCACGAGACCTTGTTGTCTAGTTTAAGCTATTACCCGGCATACGTACCCGGATCCAAATTTGGATTTGTGAAACTGCTTGCCTCATTAGACCCACATTGCACTTAGTGGCTCAATGAGCAGCACAGACCATCAGGGTTCGAGTCTCGGCTCGTTTCCGACCTTCCTCTCCCCTTTATCCCCACTTTAATCGCCCTTCGGGCTTTTGACCTTGTGTCAAGTCCAGTCTGGTGGGAGGTAGCGACAAATACAACAAAACAAAAGCATTATCCTGGGTGCAATAGGAATTTCTTCTGGTGGTTTCTTAATCTTTTGGGTCATAAAATCCTAAACGAATCCTCTGTAAATAATAGATTTCAAACCACAAGAGATGCTATATCGCCACACAAATAAGTTTCAGCTTTAAGTAACCCATAAGGATTCATATTCCTTTTAAGCCGAAATAGAGTAACCTAACTTGACCAAATGAAAGATATACAATTTCTGATTGTGGAATTTATAATTTATGAGAAAGTTCTCTGTATATAACTCAATAATTAACTTCAACGAATATCTAATATCTTTAAACCAATGACCTAGACAAGGAATATTGAATGAGTAAATTAAGAGATTGTCTGAAAGTTGTTGTTAGAGAGTAAATCTCAAAGACCAACAACATTCAACATTAAAGTTATACGAAGTTATGTCTAAGTCGTTTCAAGTAGGCAAGTCTAGTAGGCCATTTCTCGTTTATTTTGGTCTACTTAACTGCACATCAACTCCTAATAGGTTATTTAATACTGTAATTTGATTTATTTCTTCTTTAAACCGGCTCATTGGTAGATTGTTCGCCAATTGTTCGAGAGACCTGGGTTCAATCCCAGGTCGCGTCATACCAAAGACTTTAAAAATGGTACTTGATACCTCCTTGCTTAACACTAAGCAATATAAGGTACGTATAAAGGGTAAAGTGGAGCAATCCAGGGAAAGGAGTAGTGCCCTCCCCTACTCCTCGGTGTAGTAGCTATTGAAAAGGGAGCCTTCTGGTCACCCTCGACTACGGTCGCCAACTTTACTTACTTATGGAGGGTAAAGTGGAGCAATCCAGGGAATGGAGTAGCCCCCTTCCTTACACCTCAGTGTAGTAGCTATTGAAAAGGGAGCCTTCTGGTCACCCTCGACAACGGTTGCCTGCTTTACTTATAATGATTTATTTCTTAAGGTCGTGTTATCTTAACAGCTTATATTTACAGTTTGCTTTATCTCTCTAACGGCACATCAACTCCCGATAGGTTATTCAGATACCATAATTACTTGCTGTCGCATATTAGAGACGTTATTATTATGTATAAAAATTATTGGTCAACTTCTTTGGCCAGAAAAAAAAAAAGTTTTTTTTTTCTATCTGAATGCATTAATCAAACTAGCCAAATGATCAAAGACGTTTCTCCTTAGGAATGTTGAAAGATGGCTTCGATCTAGCCGCAATTTTCTTTGATGTAGATTTTTATAATAAATGTTTTTTCTTTACGTTGCTAATGACTATCTTGTCTGTGTCAAGCGAAAAGAGAAAGACAAGTCTTTAAACACTGACTGATGTTTCTTTTTGTTAGTTCATATGAAACTCACATGACATTTGGAAGGGTTGGGAGGGGTGTAACCTTGTTGAGCTGTGGTTAATGTGTTCGGCTGTGACATTGAAGTAAACGAGTTTAATTTCAAATAAATACCCTTGGGGAAGGCATGAACCTTCATATCCCCTCCTCAACTAGGAGTTAAATAATACCACTAGTTTTATTCTATAAGGATCGGTTTAGCTTTAAATAGTCCAGGAAGATTGATACGCAATTAAAAAGTAACAAAAACCGTTAAGGTTTGTAAATTAATTGTGCAATGAATAAAGATGAGTGGGCTGAAAAAATACACCGACTGCATCTCTGCAGAGGGGTAATCCCCTCAAACGAGTGTTAAAGATATGACACTAAACAATAATGCTGGAGGTTTAGGGAATTTGGAGTACCCCATCATTGCTATCGCTCCCCGGTCAACTTTGGCCAGGAGTGGTAGCACCTCATCGGGCCTTATCTATGTGTCAAATAGAACTAAAATATGTACTAATGGTAAATTGAATTGTTCAAAATTGAACTGTTTTTACATTTAAACAGAGTACTTGTGCTAAATAGACATGCTTGAAATGGAACTGTTTTGACATTTAACTGTGTGTAAACAAAAACTATACTTATACTAAACTGAACTGTTTGAATTAGAACTGTTTGACTAAACTGAATAGCTTGAAATAGAGGTGTTTTTGACAATTAAACTGTGTACTTAAGCTAAACTGAATTGTTTGGAATACAAGTGTTTATTTGTAAAAAAAATGGATTTGTCATTAAATAACCTACAAAGGTTAATATGACATAAAACCCAAAATAAAAAAAACAAGGTCAGCCGATGTTGGTAACGATTCTATTTTAAGATTTTCTTTTTTTCGAAATCCATA
>OY757943.1:524365-546865 GCA_963585895.1 Sepioteuthis lessoniana | reverse complement strand
ATACTATTACTGACACAAAGTAAATAATGTCATGATTAGAATTTAATACTTTGAATTTCAGACATAGCAAAACAAACAATCTGATTGTCTCGTTTTGTTTGGTATTGTGTTTCCTGTTGTCTCATCATTTAACTGAATATTCTCAATGATTGATTTATTTATTTGATTAACTTGGTATCGCTTCAATAATTAAAGAAATCATTTTATTGTGAATTATTTTAAATTTCTTTTACTGTAAATTAAATCAAAGTTCAAATAAAAGTTTATGTTGAGAATGGGGGAGATTGCTGTGATAATGAATTTTTATGTAATATTTATCATTTATTCTTTTTTTTATTTTAGTGTATTATTGCTTTGTAATATATATATATATATATATATATATATATATATATATATATATATATATATATACCTTTAAGAAAAACGAAAACCGGTCACATTAGGATTATAAATTTATTTACATCCTGTTATGGGTATTGATATGAATCTATAACACCAAAAATCTGGCTGTATTAATTATATCCATTGGATCTGATGAAGTCCTGTTATTTTTGGTGTTATTGATTCATATCAATACCCATAACAGGATGAAAATAAATTTATAATCCTAACGTGACGGGGTTTTTTTCTTAAAGAAATTATTGCTCTGTGATGTCAGTTACATTGAGCTCTTTATTAGAAAAATTTAAATGTTCACTGTTGAATGATTTTTTGTCCTGACGGAATTATTCCCGACTCCGGTTTAACTGGACTGAATAATATATATATATATATATATATATATATATATATATATATATATATATATATATATATCAACAAGTGATTGAAACAAATTGCTTTTTTATTAGTTTTGGGTTAGTTGGGTTTTATGCAATATCAACTCTTGCGGGTTATTTAATGCCAGATCCTGTTTACTCATATACATTAGATATATATGATTTGTAGACATTTAGTAGATAATATTCTTAAACGAGCCTGAATTCTTATTTTCACACAGTTAAATGGTTTCAAGTATTGCTATTAAATCACAATTTAACAAGTCATTTGTTTGTGTGCATAGTTTGTTTTATTTGACCCATAGATATGACCCTCTCGAGTGATACCATTTTTTTTATATGAATCGTTCGAATATTGGATCGAATGAATCTAGAAATTCTCCGAAATAGTTTCGGTCTCAACTGGAGCAATATTGAGGGGGCGATGCAAACGAATATGAAATTTGAAACACAATGAGGTGTCATATACATTTATATGAAGAGTCAGAGGAAGAACAAGGGGGAGGGGAGGGGAATTTATAGAAAATACTTTATCAGAATTAAGAAGAATTGGCGGGAAAACTGTAAAAGGCATTTGAAAATGTCTCTGTTATATTTGAAATTGGTTTGCTTTGGTTCGGTTTGATTTTATGACATGTCAATCATTATGGGTCATTTAATGCCAAATCCTTTTTATACATATGCTACGAGGATCGTTAAATATGTTTCCAGACTTTTTTTCGTACGGCCACTTTTATTGATAGTACACACATGAAAGTCTAGTCCCCTTCGAAGTAATCTCCTCCGGTTGCAAGGCACTTGTTGGACCGTTCCGACAACTTCTGGAAGACCCCATGGAAGTCCTCTTGAGTGAGCGTGTCAATGACCTTCGCAAAAGCCACTTTCATCTTCTCAATTATCTCATAACGACAGCGTCTGAGCTTAGGGAATAACCAAAAGTCACAGGGAGCAACGTCTGCCCTATAGGGAGGATGACGAACTGTCTTGATGCCGATCTTTGTCAAATAGTCTGTAACAAGGATGGAGTTGTATACTGGTGCATCGTCCCGGTGGAAATGCCACTGACTCGATTTGAAGAGTGCTGGCCTCTTCCGACCGAAGCTCTTCCTGAACTCCCTTAAAACCTCAACATAGTAACCCTAACCCTAACCCTTTGGCCAATCAACTCTGGTGTATTGACTTCCTTACTCCTCCCACACCTCTCATCATACTTCACAGACTCCCTGCCTTCCTTGAATCTGTTATGCCACTCAAAAACCGATGCTCGATTCATGCAAGATGCTCCAAAAGCTGTCTGAAGCATTCCATACGTTTCTGTGGCATTTTTTCCAAGTTTAAAACACAATTTTATTGCATATCGTTCTTTTAAAGTGTCAGATTGCATTTTTGAAATTGACCAGCTGTGACAATCAGGCTTTAGTAGGGTGTATTCTAATTACTACTGTAGCTGTTGATTTGAACTCGAAATCATAAAAATTGGTCAGTCATCTCATAAGATGTATAGCAATAACATACTAAATCTTCAAGAGCGTAAGCCAATTTTAAATGCCAGTACAAAAAAATGTCTGGAAATGTATTGAATGCACAACATAGATATATGATTTCTATACACATTTTGTAGATAACATTTTTAAACAAGCCTGAGTGTATTTATTTTGCACACAGTTAAATGGTTTTACTTAATTTCAAACAATTCAGTTTAGCCTTTATAGTGAAAACCTCCTAAAATCACTGATAAACACACCAAAAATTATCAATAGCCTCCAAGACATCAAAATGAAGCAGTTCATTAAGGAAAAACTTGACAGAGCACCGAAAAAATCAAAAGCAGAAATGCAACAAGCGTCGACCTTCTTGGAGTATGGAAAACAAGGAAATTTGATGATATTCTTTGATTATGTTGTGCTATGTTTAAACAGAACGGAATAAAGAAATGGACGAAAGGCTGCATCCCACTATTCCTCAAGAGATACCACCTCTGAATCACAAACAACAACAGAGGCTCAAGTCTTGCTGCTTTTACCGCTAGAGTTTATAATGCCAAGCTTCTCAATTGTATCTGACCTAAAGTCGGGAAAATTCTTCTGAAAAAAAAAAACAGAATGGCTTTCAGAAAAATAAACAAACAACTTTTCAGATTTTGACTATCCGTCGATTCATCGAAAGAGTACGTACAAAAAATCTCAAGGCAACACTATTGTTCGTTGGAATCTGATTCTATACGCAGGTGGAAAGATGGAGCAAATTCTTCTGTCATATGGTTTCCCTAAAGAAATTGCCACTGCTGTAATGATGGTCTACAAAAACATGAGAGCAATGTTTTATTCACCTGATGGAGACAGCGACATTTTGGAGATTGTCACGAGAATCTAACAAAGATATACCGACTGTAGTCCAGGGTGACTCGAAGGCTCCCTTTTCAATAGCTACTACACCGAGGTGTAGGGGAGGGCGCTTCTCCTTTCCATGGATTGCTCCACTTATCGTTCATCTGTACTTTACAATGTTGAGGGTTAAGCAAGGAGGAATCACGTACCATTTTTTGAGTCTTTGGTAAGACTCGAGCTGGGATTGAACCCCAGTCTCCCTGGCCATTTGCAAACACTCACCTTATATGTTCATAATCTCCGTAGTTACTACGAACGTTAAAAGATCTAAAAAAAAACAAAAAAGAAAATGGTTTTACGAAATAAAAAAGCAAGAAGTTATGCAGACGCAGACTACGCATATGATCTAGTGCTTCTTGCAAATACACCTGCTAAAACCGAATCCCTACTACAGCAGCAGCAGCAGTAGCAGCAGGAGGCATTGGTCTCTACGTGAACGCAAATGAAAAAAAAGTTCGCGTGTTTTAAACAAGAAGGAGCCAGCTCTTAAAGTAAAGGAAATCTTCTTAAATTAGTTGATTAGTTTATTTACCTCGGTAGTATTATCTCATCTATTAAAAGCAATATCAACAAACACCTAGCGAAGGTGGAGATAGGCTATCGATCATATGGAAATCTTATATCTCTGATAAAAGAAAATGGGATTTCTTCTAGCTTGTGTATGTGTCGTTACTTCTGTATGAATGCACTTGTAGAAAAGGTAACTTGGAACTACACAAGAATGCAACGTGCTGTTTTGAATAAACCCCAGAAACTGTACTCTACAAAACAGCAGCTGTTCGACAACTTACCTCCCATCTCACAAGCCTTACACGATGAGGAAGATATGCTTGGTATTGCTGTAGAAGTAAGGATGAACCCATATATAGAGTTGTCGAATGGACTCCCACTCATGGACACACCAGTATTGGTCGAGCAGCAAGCACTTTCATACATCAGTATTGTGCAGACATTGGAGACTGTCGAGAGAACCTCTCAGGAGCGATGGAAGATTAGAATGGAGGGTTAGAGAGAGAGAGAGAGAGAGAGAGAGAGGGAGAGAGAGAGAGAGATTCAGGTAGCTTCGTGATTTCAAAACGACTTGATGATATTGATATACATATATATATAATAGGCCAGTCTATAGGGAAACTTGACGTGTGAATCCCTTCGGTCTTAAGATAGGCTTTAAAGGTATTTGAGTGTGCTCGGGGCATCTGGAATGTTTTCGTATAAAATAAATTTGTAAAAATCTCATCCGGTCGGAAAGCAAATAGAATTGGCATCTGTTGGGGCACCGCCATATCCTCCACGTGTTACAGATATTTTTAAAGACAAATTTTTTTGGAAAAGTTTCATTTGTTCAGAAAGAAAAGAAAATTAGTATCCGCAGGCTTTGAATTCTGATTTCATTCTGAAAAGAAATGAAAAAATTCTAATTAATCCAAGAATAAGTAAAAGCCAAGGGCAAGCCAACCTGCGCCCGAGGATGCACAGAATCGATAGATAGATCGATAGATAGATATGAAAAGACCATGATAGATAGATGAACAGACTGAGATAGATAGATAGATAGATAGATAGATATTATACTCGATAACATGAAAGACTATTTTTAAAAAGTTCCTATACTCTTTTATTTATTTTTTCTCATTAAATACCGAATTCTTAAAAAAATTTATATATATATATATATATATATATATATATATATATATATATATATAGTGTAATTAGAAGGAAAGTCAAACCTGCTTCCATCTAATTTCACGATATACGCTCTGAATGTGAATTTTGTTATATACCAGCAAGGGAATAAGGGATGTAACAATAGCCATACATCAAGCACTCACATAGATTTATATGATATTCCTCATATATTCTATCCAAGAATAATCCACACCCACTGTCTTCGGACGCTGACTGGACATAACACACACACGCACACACACACACACACATATATATATATATATATATATATATATATATTTGACTGTTATTTGTGAAAATTGATACTGACCTATATGTGCATCTATATATATATATATATATTGGAGTCGATGGGAGAATGTGACTTATGAGTTGATCCTTACTTCACCAGCAGTGCCTCGCATGTTCTTTCTCGTTTCATTTGGATGATTTACGAGATGAGATGTAAGTGGCCACACAGCTCCTGTTTTGTCGGTTACTTCTTCCTCCTTTGAATAGTTCCTAATAAGCATTTTCCCCAAACCTTTCATTCGAGTCCAAGTAGTGCAACCATATAGTAATACTGACATGACTACAGCATAGAAGAATTACCGTTTTATTTCATTATGGAGATCAGATTTCCATCAACCTGTGCTTTTTCTATGCGTAGGTTAACACTGCTTTCAATGAATGAGATCTGGCTACCGAGGTATCTACTAATCGTAGAGGCTTGTCGTTTCATGAGGAGATAGCATCATCTTGCTTCAAACACGTGCATTCAGTTTTATCTGAGTTCACATGGTGTCAAATGCTTATTGCTGCCTACTCCTGAATGTGTAGCTGGGAATCGGCTTGAGTAGGTGTATTTGCAAGAAGCACTAGATCATCTATGTAGTCTGATCAGTAATAGTTTCCGCAGGATATCTTCTGCTTCTTAATTTTTTTAAAGTGTGAAACCATCTTCTTTCATTGGATTGAAGACTTGTTTTTCTTTTTTTTTTTTCTTCTTTATTTAAAGTATGAAACCATCTTGTTTCATTAGATTGAAGACAGAGGCAAAGGAGGGAATGATGGCTCTGAAGCAGCTGACAAGATTTGTTAACAGTGAAGAGACATATATCGATATTTCTCGTAAATAGGAGCCTTAAGCGTAAAAACATTTACATATTTCCTGTATCTATTCATCAAGCCATCTATCTAGCAGTCCCTGTGGTGAAGATGTGAACATACTGGATTGCAAGATTGTAGTACGCGAGTTCGAACTCCATTCGCGCTATTACATTCATTTTTGAATGAATACATTTGGGAATATATTTATGTATAGTTCTCGAAAGATGCATATATACACCCATAATCATACACGCACATACATAAGTACATACAAATGGAGGTAAGTTTTGCACAACGGTTATCGTCGTAGAAAATGGAGTCAGCGATCCGAGTTCAAAT
This sequence comes from Sepioteuthis lessoniana, assembly GCA_963585895.1. Lineage (NCBI taxonomy): Eukaryota > Metazoa > Mollusca > Cephalopoda > Myopsida > Loliginidae > Sepioteuthis > Sepioteuthis lessoniana. The sequence continues at coordinate 540,576 of OY757943.1, read as the reverse complement.
TCTGGACGAAGCCGTTGGGTTTTTCTTTTTCCTAGACACCGTCTTTCGGTTAATAAGTGGGACAAACTGTATTCTTTAACCGTGGTATGGCAAGCAGTCTGAGAGAAGGAATACTCTGAATTCGAGCCATCTTTACTCCGACGAAAATTTAATCTTATATCACATCCTGCTCATGTCGGGGGTGTCTCTTATTTTTTTTTATAATGGAAAATAAATAGATAAAAAAACATCTGTACCTCTTGGGGATTAAAGTGGCAAACGCTTGTACAACATGAATACCACACTCCGAAAGATTGTGATTATATTCCATTGGCAAGCAAAAGCAAGATAGCCAATGACAAACAGTGCAGAGTATAATGAACTTTCCTTTTCTCTGTGGTACTCTACTAACTTGACTGAGTGTACTATCTGGTTGACATTTTTATGTTTCTCCAAGAGACCATAATACTCTTTTGCCATATTGTTGTTTTGATGACACATAACTCCAAAGTTACCACTAAGCATAGAATAGCAGGGTTTGTTATTAAGTTTCACTTCTCTTAAGATGTTGTTTTGAATTCGGTTTTTTCATTTTCCTAGACTGGTTGTCCTACCATGGTTTAAGAGCCCAAGCTACCTCGCTATTTAACCTATATTTAAGATACATGGATAAAAATATAAATACACACCAAAAGTCCTTGGGGGTTTCCTCGTAATGAAATGGTTAAAACTATGGACTGTGGAATCGTAGTAAGCGAGTTCGAACTCCAGTCGCGCTATTACGTTCACTTTCGGGCAAATACCCTTGGGAAAGGTATGAACCCCCTTATCCTCCCAGCTTTGGGTCAAATAGTACTGTTCTTCTAGGAGAATGGTTTTGGCATAAAATAACCGACAAAGGTTGATATGCCATTAAACAAACCAAACCAAAAGTCCTCACGCTCGGCCAGCTTTATGGTGGTCTTCGGAATGTTGAATTTTAAGGGTGAGCTGAATAACAACCTTAAAGCTATAAACTTTTTCTATTTACTTTTCAGCACAATACCATGGAGTGAAATTTATACGAAATATGTACCTTAACCCTGTGTTTGAAATGCTATTGGTAGGGAATTCGTTTTATCTCAATTGTGAAAACGATAAAATCAGATATTCCGGTGTTTTATGAAATCTCCAAACAAACCAGAAGCTGTTGTCCGTACGCCACGCTCAGTGTAAACAATATAATATCCTGTTGTAAATAAACGATAAAACAAATAAAACATCTTTTAAATACAAATAATTATCTTAAAAGTCTTTTATCTTTAATAATGAGAATCTTATAACACGCATGTAATGGGGAGGGTCTCATGGCGTGGTGGCTAACGGGCTGGATTGCAAGATCGTAGTCAGCGAGTTCGATCTCCAGGCACACTATTATGTTCTCTTTCGAACTAATACCGTTGGAAAAGGTGTGAATCCCCTTATTTCCGCCCCTAGGTAAATAGGATAACTTCTCGACAGATGGTTTTGGTATTAAATAACCCACAAGGGTTGATATACCATTAAACAAAGGAACTGAAACCATATGTAAAACGGATAATTACTTATAATTTGATTCTTTGAATTCGAATCATTATCTGAAGATAAAATAAAAACGACTTTAGATCTTTTATTTTTAATAATTTCTATTCTACATTTTTTTATATGAGTAAGTATTTCTCTTTATACATTTTTTTGCGAACAAGTGTATGAATCAGACAAGGGAATTCTGTCGGCCGGGCTTAGAATGCGCTCCCCTGTGTATCTCCCTGCAGAGGGGATACATGTAACGTCTTCCCATATATTAATTTGAAAAGTCAGGCATTTATAATCTAGGTAATCTACTTGACCTGGAGGTTTTAATGTATTACTGTATTGTCTAAAAGGGCGATCACATGTACGAATCATGAACTAGTTTGCAGATCACTGGCTCGATTTTAATCGAGCCAGTGATCTGAAAACTAGTTTTAATTGAGCCAATAATAGATCATATAGTTTAATAATAGGTGTAATAGATAAATATAGAAACTGATAATTGTAAAATTGAATTGTTAGACAGAAAATTAATATATATATATATATATATATATATATATATATATATATATATAAAATTAACTTAAATCGCGAGTTGGAAATCTTCTACTAAAGTTTCACCTTAACGGATCATCAGGAAGTCTAACTTGGAGTTAGACTTCCTGATGATCCGTTAAGGTGAAACTTTAATAGGAGATTTCCGACTCGCGATTTAAGTTAATTTTATAATTGGCTCCACTCGTGTTGAGCACTCTTGTAATTGGAGCATTGCAGTGTTCACGGAAGGTTTTAGTTTTCTTTTGACCAAATGACTGCACATCTCTTGATTTTTTAAAGGGTGTGACGGGGTTGGCCATTTCTTTCTTTTTGTCCTATAATATTTTTTCTCCCCCCCCCGGGTGGTGATTCGAGATATTTTTATCTCTTGTTCCTGGCGGTTTTTTTTCTTTTTTTCTGGTACCGTGAATGCTGGTAGATATTAGATTAGTATATATATATATATATATATATATATATATATATATATATATATATATATTCATCCACAGACTATTTCGTTGTATCACAACTCTTCAGTGTGGCTAAATACGTGAGATACATCAAACTGGGATAGAAACCCGACTGACTTTACGCCAATTGGATATCATACCCCTAATTTATGGTCTTCTATCTCATCGAAAGGCAAGGGATTTTTTGGTATATATTTATAAGTACGCTATATATATGTACATGTGGGAACTGAACTAATTTCCATACAAAAAAAAAATGTTTATTTTTGTTAAAAAATTTGCTTGAAAAGCTGTATTTTTCGGGTACGTATTTTTGCCTTTTTTTTGCTATGTGAAGGCACAGGATGTAACCCTGAAGACCTGCCGGAGGCGATGAATGATAGGGAGAAGTGGCGAGAGATGGTCAGGGATATCCGTGCTGGCGGCACGACATGATGATGATGATGATGATTTTTGCCTTTATTATCCAACCGGCGCATTCCCGCTTGTTTTTAAATTTTGCGATACTTAGCAGACGACGATATTTGACTTACCTAAAAAAAATTGAAGAATCAAAACCCAAAATAATTTCTTAGTTAATTAGTTTCATTGATAAATAACCAACAATGTTGTTTTTTTTTGCAAATTTCGAACCAACTTAAATTGTATAAATAAGCGAAAAATAAATATTTGTTTAGTGGATTTGTCTATGTTTATTCCGAAACAAACAGTAAGTAATGTATTCTTATTTATTTATATTTTTCGATTTATTTCTTTTGAGAGAAAATCTACATTTTCTTTTTTTTCGAAGAATGCATTTCATTTCAAGTTTGGATTGTTTTCATAGTTGCGTTATCAGCAGCAGTTTGCATGGATATTCTTTACGGTATAAATACATTTTCTCTTTGACTTACTGGCATTAAAGAATTTTTACACCAAAAATATCTCCTTTTATTTTAAGCTAACATTTACTGCTACACTTCATTCAAGAATCTTAAATTTTATCAATTAAAGATATTTAGGCTGTACCTAATATTATTTTTGCCAGCGATAAAAGATTTTGTATTTGGCATTTCAGCAAACTTTTCACTCAATTTAAAGAAATAGAAAAATCATGAATTTGTCGATCGGATTTTTGTTAATTCATTTTCTCCTTTATCTCTTTCTCTCTCTCTCTCTCTCTCTCTCTCTCTCTCTCTCACACACACACACACACACACATCTATCTATCTATCTACCGATGTGTGTGTCTGTAACGCAAAGGAATAAAACTCAACGTACATTCATGGTAACTGTACGTTGAGTTTTCTTCCATTCTTGATAGATTCAATCTGTATGTAAGTTTTTTTTTTATATATCCTGATAGATCTATATACTTATAGTCATACATGGAGCACTCGTGTTTAATTATAGGAAAATCCTAAGATATTCTACATATGAATATTTTAAACTCATAGCATCTAGAAACTAACCGGATATATACATACATATATATATATATATATATATATATATATATACTTACTTGTACTTGTATCGGCTTCTCACCCTGGTCGGGTTGAACCAGTTTCCTCCTGAGCAAGTGCTCATTGAAGAAGATACTTTGAGATTTGATTGAGGGAAGGGTCCCAAGTCCTACCCGGAAAAATGCGCTGTTTGCTGCAGATTTTCCACAGACGCATTGACAGAGCGACCCGAGGCCGCCGGTTGCCGGAACAGACACCTCCTGGATTTTCACCAGAACCCCTTTAGCCAGGTTGCAGCCCTAATACCACTGGGTGCCAGACCAATCTGCCTTGGGTTGCCCGACCAGGAACCGAAGTTCGCGACGGCATAGCTCTGGCACAACCCGTTGCCACTGCCTTGCCACGTTGAGGAAGGGGGTGGACTTTAGGGTAGTATATATATATATATCGCAAAAATATGTCAGTGATTAAATAAAACACCGATATACAATTTTATAAATTTTACAACTTTAACTTAATTGAAAGTTTGTTGAAAAACTGAAGTTACTTTGTCTTTTCTTGAAAAGCTAATATCAGTTAGAGCGTAAATATTCTCTAATATTTACAAAAAAGAAAAGTTTCTACATTCAATGTAATAGTCGAGTTGATATATTTTATACTTGCAAAAAATCTTAGTGTGAGTATGTCACTGTGTACATGAGAACGTATATCTACGCGCTAATATGTAAGTAGATGCAGCAAAAATATTTTTCATCAGCAAGCAAAGATTGAAATGGAAGTAAGAGCAAATATTGTAAAGAAAATCTTTTCATTCAATTTAGAATAATTAAGCGATATTGAAATTAAATGCATTTTCAAAGGTACAGAATATTTTTCCCTGTTTGATTTTCACTCAAAAGAAATAGAGTCGAAATTTTTGTGTAGATTCACAGAATGAATCTCTAAATCTAGTTAAGATTTATCTATTTCATTGCTTATGTAATATAATAACTGAGGGATTTCGTTTTATGCCTTTGGGTTTAGTTAGGCTGAGAACCTTTCGGCTCAGTGCATGGGTTACTTAGGTGCAACATTAACGCAGGTGTTCACGCGCGTGCGTGGGTGGAGCGGACGTGTCACTCAGAGATGTCACAATAGCCCGAGATGGGAAACGGGGCTAACAAGTGCGAATGGTGTCACGCACTGGTAGCGCGCGGAGGATTTGGGGAATTTTGAAGAAAGTTAGTTGAGTTGAAAACTGGACACCGGACGAGAAGAGTTGACTTTCGCTAGCTCGCCGAAGCCAGGCCAGTGGCTTTGGGCAGGTGCCGCATGAAAAGGGGGCGCAGATGAAAAAGACAGAATAGATAATTTATCTATAATTTTAATTGGTTAAAAATATTTTAAACAATCTAACAGGGAAAATATTGCTTAAATTATTTTGGGTTCTTGATCCTTTAAATTATTTGCAGGAAGTCGAATATTGTCAAGAGTATAAATTTCATGCATCGACTAAGATACAATCATCTGATGAAATTCAGGAGTATATACGAGGTGCATACGATAAGTTTCCAGACTTTTTTTGTATGGGCACTTTTATTGATAGTAAGCACATGAGACTCTAGTCCCCTTCGAAGTAATCTCCTCCAGCTGCAATGCACTTGTTGGACCGTTCCAACAACTTCTGGAAGGCCCCATGGAAATGCTCTTGTGTGAGTGTGTCAATGACCTACGTCACAGCCTCTTTAATTTCCTCAATTGTCTCATAACGATAGCCTCTGAGCTTAGGGAATAACCAAAAGTCACAGGGAGCAACGTCTGGACTATAGGGAGGATGACGAACTGTCTTGATGCCCATCTTGGTCAAATAGTCTGTAACAAGGACGAAAGTTGTGGACTGGTGCATCATCCTGGTGGAAATGCCACTGACCCGAATTGAAGAGTTCCGGCCTCTTCCCAATGAATCTCTTCCAGAACTCCCATAAAACCTAAACATAGTAACCCTAGCCCTAACCCTTTGACCAATCAACTCTGGTCTATTGACTTCCTTTCTCCTCCCACATCTCTCATCATCCCTCACAGACTCCCTGCCTTCCTTGAATCTCTTATTCCACTCAAAAACTGATGCTCGATTCATGCAAGATGCTCAAAAAGCAGGCTGAAGCATTCCATACGTTTCTGTGGCATTTTGTCCAAGTTTAAATTGCATATCGTTCTTCTAAAGTGTCAGATTGCATTTTTGAAATTCACCAGCTGTGACAATCAGGCTTTAGTAGAGTGTATTCCAATTGCTGCTGTAGCTGTTCATTTGAACCTGAAATCATAAACATTGGTCAGTCATCTCAGAACATGTATAGCAATAACATACTGAATTTTCAAGAGTCTACGACAATTTTAAATGCCTGTACAAAAAAGTCTGGAAACTTATTGAAGGCACTATATATATATATATATATATATATATAATATATATATATATATATATATATGTGTGTGTGTGTGTGTGTGTGTGGCGGATAAGTGTGTAGATGATTAATCAACAACTAAACAATTTCTTTCTTCTACTTGACCGAAAATTCTGTTGAAAGACAGAAGTTTCTAGTTTTTTTCTTTTAAGAAAAGATTATAATTGCGTAAATATTACAAGAGAGAAAAATTCATGAAGCAGTTTTTCATTGTCTAAATGTAGTTGATACATTTTGTGTATGTAAAAGGTCTTTCTGTGAGTATGTCACAATTTTAATGAGGAAGTACATTTATGGATGAAAATGTAAAATGATGTTTCTGCTGAAATATTTTTCATAAGCAAGTAAAGACTGAAATGGTAGTTGGGGCAAATCTTTAAAAAATATTTTCATTCAATTTAGAATAATTAACCTATATTGAAATCAAATGAATTTTTGAAGAAGCAGATTGAGATAAGAGATTCAAAGAAGGCAGTGAGTCTGTGAGGGATGATGAGAGGTGTGGGAGGAGTAAGGAAGTCAATACACCAGAGTTGATTGGTCAAAGGGTTAGGGTTAGGGTTACTATGTTGAGGTAGTTCAGGAAGAGATTCGGTCGGAAGAGGCCAGCACTTTTCAAATTGGGTCAGTGGCATTTCCACCAGGACAATTCCCTAAGCTCAGAGGCTGTCGTTATGAGAGAATTGAGGAGATGAAAGAGGCTGTGATGAAGGTCATTGACGCGCTCACACAAGAGGACTTCCATGGGGCATTCCGGAAGTTGTTGGAACGGTCCAACAAATGCATTGCAGCCGGAGGAGATTACTTCGAAGGGGACTAGAGTTTCATGTGTATACTATCAATAAAAGTGCCCATACGAAAAAAGTCTGGAAACTTATTTAATGATCCTCGTATATATATATATATATATAAGCTTACAGTGGAGATGGCAACGACTTCAGATTGTGTCTGAAAAAAATTATGCGTCCGAGTACATACTGAATACATATTGTTGAACAAAAGAAATAAACTAAGAAATAACATGTGAATGACCTCCAGTTTCATTTACCATCTTACTAAATCCATATTGATTCTCCTTTATATGGACTTTCTGATTCCATCTCCCTCCCTGTCTCTCTCTCTCTCTATCTCTCTCTATCTTTCTCTTTCTCTCTCTCTCTTTCTCTCTCTCTCTCTCTCTCTCTCTCTCTCTACATATATATATATATATATAAGTGTCATGGGTATTTACATTTTACATGTCTCTACCTTACACTATAAGTACAGTTGATTAAACTCTACTCTCACATTTCCGTCTGATGATTGTGCTCACTGCTTGAAACTTCAACAGAATTTTAATCTTCATGATTATAATAATTTTTAGGTTTTATATTTGCTCTGCCAGAAGAACACTAATCATTTTTTATGCAACTCTCTTCTTATCTGCAAATATTTTTTAAGATAATATATATATATATATATATATATATATATATATATATCTTCAGGCCCAAAGGTGCACTTCGATATACACATGTATTTCTACGTTGTTTATATAAAAATGCGATACAGAAAAAGATACAGATGTTTGAATTTATATTAAAAAAAAACATAAAAAGACTACCGACAACCACTCCAAATTCAGCAAAATTTTAACATACCACCCGCTACACTTCAGCCCGGCAGCCTCCACCACCAACTACATCAACAGATAAACCACCTAACTTTCCTTTTCATCTTTTCTTTTAGATCCATTTCCCCTCTTACTATTTCCGCCGCCGCCACCGCCGCCGTTACCACCCCCTCTGCTTCCTACTTATAGTCGTCCCCACCGCCCGTGCTACCGCCTTCTTAGTTGTTCCTGGCAGAAAATTGGCAGCACGCAAAAATCGATATTCGTGCACTGACTGACTGCGATTTTGGATTTCGCAGGAATTACGATCCACAGACTTGGGTTCATCAAGGGCAAAGCAATCTGAAAGCCATTTATAGGGTGTTTAACTGATACTCATTATTATTTTATTGTCTGCTACTAAAATGCAATGAGAAAACCTCAAAACCACAGGTTGGATTGGAATCGCAGGCGAAGGTGAAATTAGTCAGATTTGAACAAGACTATTTTGTTTTTTTTTTTTGTTTTTTTCTTTGGCAACGTCTGTTTTGTTATCTCTTTAGTTTTAATAAATTATTACCATAACCAAAAGGATATCGTTGTTATGGACAGACTAAGATAGATAGATATATAGATAGATAGATATGAAGAGATTGAGATAGATTGAGGGATATAAATAAACTGAGATGGTTAAATTGATCATTTATATCGTTAAGATTATTTCCGTTAATCATAAATATTTCGTTTATTGACTGCAAATGTCGTGGAAGACAAACTCTGTCATTAGAAATATCGGTCTTCATACGGGTTCAAATGTTGTTGTTTTTTTCATCCACCGACAAGTAAACTTTATGATGCAGACATTCTAACCCAATTCCGTTGACCTCTCTTTTCATTGTCTATTACAATTTCGACATTGCTTTTTTCTTACTTTCTTATGTATTGTTTTTTGTTTGGTTCTTTTTTTTCGTTTTTTTTTTTTCTAGTTTAAGAAAAAAAATTCTATGTCGCCTAACAATAACAACAATGTTATTAAGATTGAATAGAAAATGACTTCCTCAGATTTTTCAAAAAATATTTTTACTTTTTTGATTCTTTGTCTTTTGGGGTTTTTTTTTTTCTTTTTTTCTCTTTCTTTTTTCTCTTTTTTGTTTTGTTTTGTTTATTGAGCATCTCAGCGTCCTGTATCAAAAGAAATCGGCTTATGATTTTTCTGGTTATTTTATTGTCATTTCAAAGGAAAAAAATATTAAAATGATTTCCTTCTTTATTATTGTTATTATTATTATTATTATTATTATTATTATTATTATTATTATTATTATTATTATTGTTGTTGTTGTTGTTGTTGCTGCTGCTGCAACTCTGCGTCTTTAGCATAAGAATAATTCTGCCTTTTGTCGGCCATTCTGACGTTTCCACTTTCTCCAGGCAATTTTGAAGTTGTTTAGTCAGTTTAGCATCTGGATTCCGTTTGGATCTTGTTGGAGAATATGGACTTAAATCCACTTCAATTGTTTGTTGTTTTTAATTTCTTATTACTTAATCAATTTTTTTTTTCAAATTTTCTTTTGTCATCCGCACATTTCATTCCATTTTCTTTGTCTTTAGAGTGTCTTAATTTATATTTTAAAGACTTTCTACGTTTATTCCCTCGTAAAATTTCCATTCTTTGGAATGTAACATTTTGTGTGTGCATTCTACTATTCTCTCTCAGTACATTTTTTTTTGTTTTGTTTCTTTATACAGTCGATTTTTTGTTTTCTTTAAATTCATTTTTTTTTCACTGTGTTGGCTATTCCTTTCTGATTTAATTCTACTCGCAATCTTAAGTGTATCCCGTTCTTATTCGTCGTGCCATTCAATAGTTTTGAATATCTCATTATTTTATAGATCTTTCTGATTTCCTGGGCGTAAGACTTCCCCACAAAAAAAAGGTTACCTGTATATGACACAAAACTGCATCAAGTGTTGAGGGCTCACCGTCATCTTTATTTTCCTCACCTTGTTCAGCTCTCAGGCAAGATCCAAGTATTTGTCTATCTTTTCCTTTCTTTTCCTTTCGTTTTCACTCTATGGTCTGCTCGAACGAAAAACAAACACCTGAGATGACAAGTTATTTTTTTCTTTTTAATTAACACTAGGTCTGGTCTTCTAGGTAGGGGTGATGTGTATAACTCAAAACCCGAAAGAATTTTATGAGTTTCATTTTCGATTGCAGATTCTGGTTTGTGAATATACCATTTTTCAGTATAACCAGATATTAGTCTCTTGCACAATTCCTAGTGGACCACTTTTCCTGCCCACTTATGTCTAGTCTTGTATTTCTTTTGTGCTAGATAACTGCATTTGCTTATCGTGTGATAAACTGTTTCATTTCAGTCTCTGAGGGGGACACCCGTGACATGTGGTTAATGCGGTGGACTGCGAGTTCGAACTCCAATCACGCTGTAACATTCTCTTTCGGGGGCTACTGCGTTTGGGAAAGGTATTAACCCCCTTATCCCCTCTTCTATGGGTTAAACACTGTCACTGTTGTTTTTTTTTGGGGGGGGGTTGTATGGCATTGGAATTAAATAACCCAGGAAGGTTGATATGCCAATAAACAAAGAAACCATCTCTGTCTCAACATTACTTTACGCTTGCTATTTTGTGGTGTATAATCAATTTTTAATTTGATATAATTGGTTCTAATGACATTTGGTATGATGGCCCGGGAGACCTGGGTTCAATCCCAGGTCGAGTCATACCAAAGACTCAAAAGATGGTACTTGATGCCTCCTTGCTTAATACTCAACATTATAAGGTAGGGATCAAGGGTAAAGTGAAGCAATCAAGGGAACGAAGTAGCGCCCTCCCCTACACATTTGAGTAGTAGCTATCGAAAAGGGAGCCTTTTTTCTTTAATATAGTAGGTTCTAATGTCATTATTAATTTTGGCTTTGATACAATTGGTTCTAATGACATTATTTTGATCTGCAATTAAAAGAAATAGTTTCTCTCTTTAGATTCCCTTACTTAGCCATATAAATTTATTAGTAAATATGAAATGTAAATATCAGCACTTACCATTTTGTGTTTTATTTAGTTCGTATTTGAAAAATAATATTACAAGAGAAAATCTTGCTTTGTATGTGGTAAATAATGTTTTCAGTGAGCTCAAAAAGTAATTCGAAGATACGTGACGAACAGAGACGCTCTCTCAGAACCCTTGCGGTTTGGGGTCGAATAGATAGATAGATAGATAGATAGATAGATAGATAGATAGATAGATATGAATAGACTGAGATAGATAGATAGATAGATAGATAGATAGATAGATAGATAGATATGAATAGACTGAGATAGATAGATAGATAGATAGATAGATAGATAGATAGATATGAATAGACTGAGACAGACAGACACATAGATAGATAGATAGATATGAATAGACTGAGATAGATAGATAGATAGATAGATAGATATGAATAGACTGAGACAGACAGACAGACAGACAGACAGATAGATAGATAGATAGATATGAATAGACTGAGATAGATAGATAGATCGATAGATAGATAGTGGAGAGAGATCTGAATAGAGGAACGTAGATAAATTAGAATAGTTAGATTATTTGGTTTAATGGCATATCAACCCTTAAGGATTATTTGATGCCAAATTCTTAAGACATATGATTTTTTTAAAATAAATAGTTTATAAGTAACTTATTTCTTAAACGAATCTGAACTTCTTTGTTTGCATATAATTAAATGGTTTCAAATTTTGTTATTTATTCTTTGCATTCACTTAAGTTCGGTTAGATTATTTGATTTAATGGCATGTCAACTTCTGATGTTTACTGAATGCCAAAACCTGTTAAATACATATATAATATATAATTTTTAAGTGAAGAGTTTGTAAGTAACATCTTTTAAACGAGCTAGAGGTCATTTTTTTCTCACAGCTAAATGTTTTCAAATATTGCGATTAAATATTCAGCATAGTCAGCTGGGACTATAGAATATGCCGACTGCATCTCTGTAGAGGGATAAGAGGGTTCCCGGATTAGATACTAAACAATTAGATGGTGAGGTTCTTGTTCTGAAGCTTTGAGAAATATGAAGCACCCTTACATTGCAATTACTCTCAGGTCCACTCTGACCCAGAATGGTAGTACCTCTTGGGGTCCCATCCATGAGTTAAATAGTACTTTTTATTAATTTACTATCCTGGAAAATATTTAGCCGAGTGCAAACAAATAATAAATAGATAGATAGATAAATAGATAGATAGATAGATATGAACATAGATAGATAGATAGGTTGGTTTTATGGCATATCAAGCATTGTAGGTTATTTGCTAAATCTTTTTTATAGACAAATATTAATTATATGATTTATAAACACATTTTGAAGATTGCATTACAAAACAAGCCGTAGCTGTTTATTTTTCTTGTTTCGTTTTTTTTGTTTTGTTTTGTTTTTTGACACACAGTAAAATTGCTTCCCTTATTTTCAAACAATTCAGTTTAACAGTCTTTTGTTTACACACATCCATTGGTTTAAATAAGTAAGTAAGTTGGCAACCATAGTCGAGGGCGACCAGAAGGCTCCTTTTTCGATAGCTACAACACCAAGGTGTAGGGGAGGGCGCTACTCCTTTCCCTGGATTGCTCCACTTTACCCGTGATACGTACCTTATATTGCTGAATGTTAAGCAAGGAGGTATCAAGTACCATTTTTAAAGTCTTTGGTATGACTCGACCTGGGATTGAACCCAAATCCTCCGGACCATTGGCGAACACTCTACCCACTAGGCTAATGAGCCGGTACAGTTTTTTATTTACACACAATAAAATGATCAAATAGTTCTATTTTAAACAATTCAGTTTAGCATATGAACAAAGTTAAATGTTCCAAGTATTGCTATGTATCACTAATAATTCAATTAAAAATCACTCATTTGTTTACATACAGTTAAATGATAAAACAGTTCTATTTCAAACAATTCAATTTAGCATAAGTACACAGTTTTTTGGTTACACACAGTGAAATGGGAAAAATATTAGTTTCAAACAATTCAGTTTAGCGTAATTCTACAGTTTAGTTCTTTTGACCCATAGATGGGACTCATGTGCTACCACTCCCGGCCAGAGTCCAACTGGGAACGATGGCATTGAAGGAGTACTCCGCATTCTCAAAAACTCCTGCATTTTTGAAGAGTCACCATCAGATTGTTTTGTGTCGTATCTAGGACACCTGTTGGTTGGGGGTCTCACCCTTTTGCAGAGATGCACTCATTGTTTTCGGCACCTCTAGCCGATTCGGTCAGATAGATACATTGACAGATTTACAGAGAAAGATAGATATTAATCAGTGCCACTTATTCTCTTTGATTATTTTATTTCTCTTTCTTATTTCGTTTTTTTTCTGACTGGTTCAAATTGGAATGTATTTTTTAATAGGTATATCTAATTTAAATTCCATGTCGGGTGTGCAGTCTGCTCTGTGATAGAACATTTCCGGGAATAACATCTTTCTGGCATCAACCCCCGGATCGTTCTCTAACCTTTTGACATTATTGGAAATTGTTTTCACAGCTTCCTGTTTTTTGGATATTTCATCTTTATATTCATTCAGTATTTCTGTCATTACTTCATTTTCTGTCTCCATTTCCCGCGTCTTGGCGTCCATCATGCTAAACATCTCCTTACGGATTCCCGCTTTGATTATAGCTTCTGATTCTTTGATACGTTTCTGTGTTTTTTTTTCAAATTCTTCTCTCTGTTTCATTAGTTGGGCATGTTCCCAGTCGAAAGCATATTGCAACAGTTTATGATAGTTTTGTATTTCTTCGATTGTTACTACCATTTCTGCGTACGAAGTACAAGCGTAATCGATCAAGTGGTCACCCTCTCCATGAACCATTTCCGTTTGTTGTTCGATAATATTGATTTGTTCTTCGAGTTTATCGATAGCTACTTCCTCTTTCATTTTCATCAGCTCTGTTTCATGTCTTAGGAGAGCCTCTAGGATGTACCCGCACTTCTTGCTCAGGGCACCCCATCGGTCAAGGCTGGAATATTTTCCAAGCAAGACACCCACGATCCCGAAACACGAATTCTCAGCTTTGCTTATTTTCTCTAAAGCCGGAACTAGTTTTTCTGTTTCCGACCTCTCAGCGTGTCGATAACGTTGAAGGATTTTGTCAGACATAGTTATTTTTTCTTTCAGTCTATCTTCACCGGTTTTGTGAGGAACTTGCGGTTTTGGAGTATCCTGGCTAGTACGGTTCGATCTCACCCGAGAAAAATTCTTGCATCCTGGGAAATGGTAATGAACCCCTTTACACTGGTGTGACTTGATTAATGACATTTTAGGAATCGACCGAGAAAATGATTTCAAAGGAGGAAAAAACAAACCAAAAAATTGTACATAAAATTGAAATCAGAGGTATTGTTGATTAAAATGAAACAAAAGAATGATCTTATTCTTTCAGTCTTATATACAAAATGACGACACAAATGACGTCATTGTCTTCTCAAAAGTCATGAGATTTCTTTATGAATGCAAGTTTGTCCCTTAATCCTTCATAATTTCTAAATTTCATTATATTCAAACATTCGGCCCTCCAAAATGTCCGCTTTATATTAAAATGTCATGGACTGAATCCAGTTGTCAGTTGTTTACTGATAAGATTGCTTCGTCTGTTATGTAATTTTAATTCTACTGTTGTAGTATCATCTTTACTACTAAAAGTGTGTTTCCCTCCATCTGTAAGGATATATTGTCGACAAAACTTATTTATTGCCTCAAATGCTAATGTAACGCTATGTGGTTAAAACTATCCAACGAATAGAGATGAGGATTGCCTAAGATGTCCCGAGTTCTATTCGTAGACATGCATCAATAAAACCAGCCGGGCATTCATAGGCCTATGTAACCGCCATAAGAGTGCACTTGTTGAATATAAATGCGTATCGAGTCAATTATTTAAAAACAGTTCTTCTCTGTACTGCACCAAATTCGGACTTGGCACCACCTCAACATCTTGGATATTGTTGTGATTAATACACAACATCCAATTCAGTGTCGACAAAGAAAACTCTAACACAAGAAATATTCGGAGAGTCATCGACTTGATCTGAAGTTCAATGATTTTTTGTCTTCTCCCAATTTTAAAATCCCTTTCTTTCAAAACATCATTCTTTCCATTTTACCGACGAATCACTTTAAAGGTGCCTAGTTTTTATATTTGCTTGATTCAATTTTGATCGTGTGTAAAACCATTTTCTTTATTTTAAAACTTACATATATATATATATATATATATATATATATATATATATATATATATATATATATATATATATGTATGTATGTATAAGAAAAACCATCAAAATCACTCATATTTTTTTGTAAAAATATTTATTTCAGCAGACCCTATATTTCTTAAAATAGACAATATATATATATATATGTATATATATATATATATAGATGTGTGTGTGTTTGTGTGTATGTGTGTGTGTGTGTCTGTGTGTGTGTGTGTTTGTATATATATATATATATATATACACGAGGTGCATACGATAAGTTTCCAGACTTTTTTGTATGGGCATTTAAAATCGTCGTAGACTCTTGAAAATTCACTATGTTACATACATGTTACATACATGTTATGAAATAACTGACCAATTTTTATGATTTCAGATTCAAATCAACAGCTACAGCAGCAATTGAAATAAACCCTACCAAAGCCTGATTGTCCCAGCTAGTCAATTTCAATAATGCAATCTTATAATTTAGAAGAACGATATGCAATAAAATTGTGTTTTAAACTTGGAAAAATGCCACAGAAACGTATGGAATGCTTCAAACTATTTTTCGACCATCTTGCATGAATCGAGCGTCAGTTTTTGAGTGGCATAAGTAATTCAAGGAAGGCAGGGAGTCTGTGAGGGATGATGGGAGGTGTGGGAGGAGTAAGGAAATCAATACACCAGAGTTGATTGGTCAAAAGGTTAGGGTTAGGGTTACTATGTTGAGGTTTTAAGGGAGTTCAGGAAAAGATTCTATCGGAAGAGACCAGCACTCTTCAAATCGGGTCAGTGGCATTTCCACCAGGACAATACACCTGTCCACAACTTCCTCATTGTCCCAGACTATTTGATCAAGATGGGCATCAAGACAGTTCCTCAGTCTCC
>OY757943.1:506865-519365 GCA_963585895.1 Sepioteuthis lessoniana | reverse complement strand
GTTTAGCTTAAGTACTCAATTTAAATAACAAAACAGATCTATTTCAAGTAATTCGGTTCAGCATAAGTACGCAGATTAGTTCTATTTAACCAATAGATTGGGCCCTGTCAAGTGCTAACACTCCAGGCCAGAGTAGACCAGAGAGCGATGGCAATGAAGAGGTGCTCCAGCATTACTGGAGCCTCACCTTCAGATTCTTTGGTGTCATATGCAGGACACTCGTTGAGGGTGTCTTACCCCACTGCAGAGGTACAGTTGCTGTATTCTACAACCCCCCACCCGCCGACTGGGCAAATATATTTAGGTAGTTCACAATCAAATATATATATATATATATATAAAATCTACCATTTCTCCACACACACACACACATATATATATATATATATATATACATATATGGAGAAATGATAGATTTTGGTGAATCTGACAAGATGATAAAAATAAGTGGAAAAGTGGATAAATCAAACACATACAAAGGTTTTAGTGGTGATATTTCGTTTTTTTATTAACAGAAGAGCTTAAACATCTTTTACGTTTTTTCTACATTTGAGCAATTGAGGAAATAGATAAACTCATGGACAATGTGTAAAGGTATAAAGGGAAAGAAAGGAGTAAAAGACAAGAGAAAGATAAGGGAAGAAAAAGGAGGGAAGTTGATATATGTTTGAGTGATGGTTGTAGGGGTTAATTCGGTTTTAATTTTGACCGTCTTGGTAGATGATGGCGCCAAAATGCTTGGCGTTTTATCAGAGATTTGACCAGATGAAGGTGGATTAATTTCAGTGAGAAAGAGGAAAATATGAGGGGGAGGTTTTTTTTAGAGAAAAAGATGAAAAAGGAAATGAAGTGGGGTAGGGGTTCAGGTATCGGATGATGATTGTGTGATCAACATGAAAATTTGAGTAACCGAATTTAACAGTTCATAAGAGACAGAGACAGACCAACTGAAACAAAGAGAGGCAGAGACAGAGCTAGGCTATAATCTCTCAAACTCCTACATAAAATAAGACTCTGATATATATATATATATGTATAGAGAGAGAGAGAGAGAGACAGACAGACAGAGAGACAGAGATAGAGACACAGAGAGATAAAGAGGGTTAGGGAAGGGTCACTCAAACTCCTACATGAAAGAAAATTGGGATTTTCTTATGCAACACATGTTTTTTTAATTTGGTAAATGCTTAACTCGAAATGAGTATGTGAACAGCTCTTTTTGGCTAGCTCTACTCTGATTTACTGTCGTTGTTCCTATTAGGGTCACATCGATGGGTCACCTACGTCTTTTTTGTGATAACGTTTAAAAGGATTTGGGACAACATAAATACATTGGCTCTCAAAACATTAGTTATTTAATTGTCTCCCCGACTAACAGCCCCGGGAATCGAACATTAGCGTGAGAGTGATTGACAAGAGGTTGGTCAAGGCTCAATCCCTGACTATGATAATATATCATGTTGTTTGGAAAATACAGTTCGTTTTTAGCATAAACTTTTGAAATTCTGTTCTAATATATTATTTGAATAGTCGTAAAAAATCACATTCCAAATGGTTAAAGTGTCATTTTTTATGTAACATCAAATATGACTTGTTACATCATGTAACGTAATAAAGAATTTGTAAAATCATGTCTTGAAACATCATTTAATATAAAAAAAATTACTTATTACATCATGTAACATCAAAATAACTTGTAACATTATTTGACATGAAAAATGTCTTGCTACATCTTATAGCATCAATAACGTCTTGTGACATTATATAATATCAAAAATATCTTGTAACATCCAAAATAATTTGTAACGAACGTGTAACGTCAGAGATAACTTGTAACATTGTGTGGCATAAAAATAACTCGTAAGATCAAATATGAATGAATAATTGTGATGTGTTTGCTCTTTTGTCACTCAGATCAAGTGACAGCATTTTCGACAACCTTCAAATCCCATTAAATTAACTCTAATTAAAACGTATTTGTTAAAAATTATTGGGAAATCATTTTTGTAATGAGAATTAATTTTTATTTATTGCGGACTTTTTGTCCTCATCTTGGTAGTTTTTTGTGTTGTTTCTTCTTTCACTACGTTTCGGCCAAATTTCACCTCTGGCCTTCTTCAGGTGATTTACCGCGACCTCGGATAGGACTGCTGAGTCTTGTAACCGTATCCCCAGTAATTACAGCCTTCCATAGTTGTTGTCTATCGCACCACGTTTTTGACCAAGTAATCCTACCCAAGCCGGCCAGAGGTTTACTTGGTCAAAAACGTGGTGCGATAGACAACAACTATGGAAGGCAGTAATTACTGGGGATACGGTTACAAAGAAACCAAACCAAACTACACACAAAAAACATGAGGTGAAGAAATTTAAAAATATAATAATCATCTTCTGGAAGAGTTGGGAGGGGGATATTTATCCGTGCCTCCCAAAAGGCAGGATTTGACACAAGGTTTATTTTTATACAGGGTATTTAGGGGAGTGGAAGGTCGTATACGAACTGAGACTCGTGCACTGCTGGTTAGTGCTGGTCAAAGGAACACTAAGTCCAATGTGGATTATGCTAGCCTTTGCTAAGTCTCCCGGCACGAAACCAGATGACCTTACTGGTTATAAATTCATTAGACCAAAAGATCTAGAGCAATGTGAATTTATGCTTGTCATTAATTTCACTCAACCAACATGGATGCCAGGCGGCCACCGGAAAAGTTGTGAGGAGGTTCAGAAATTTAACTTTTTCTATATTGAATATATTTCTAAATTTTGCCAGGTAATTCAATTTTAATTTGGTTTTGTTTCGTTTCTAAGTTAAATCAACCCTCATGGATTATTTAATGCCAAATTAATCCTTGTAATAAAACTCTAGAGGTGCTATTTAACCCATAGATAAGGGGGCGTATGAGAGGGTTCATAGTTTTCCCGTAATAACGAGACTGGAGTTCGAACTCTCTTGGTAAGTTATCCCTGTCAAGTACATTAGCCACAACTCCAAGGTGACACTCCAAACTTTAAACTTGAAACAATTCCTACCACTTTATGGTTAGTTGGTTGTTTGGTGTTTTATGGCATATTACCATCACTCAGACCTCCATCTGCCTCCCTCTTTATTCCTCCTCCCTTTATCTTCCTCTTGTCTTTGAGCCCTCGATCCCCCCACCTTTTATACCTCTATTTTCGCCGTTATGTTGTCTATCTCCTCATTTACTAAAATGTAGGAAAACTAAAAAAACCTTCATTCTGATGATGCTCTTGGGATAAAAGAATGAAATATCACTACTACTAAACCTTTGTAAGTGTTTGATTTATTCATCTTTCCACTTATTTTTATCTTATATATAAATTAAAGTTGGCGACTGTAGTCGAGGGCGATCAAAAGGCTCCCTTTTAAATAGCTTCAACACCGAGGTTTAGGGGAGGGCGCTACTCCTTTCCCTGAATTGCTCCACTTTACCCTTGATACGTACCTTATATTGCTGAGTGTTAAGCAAGGAGGTATCAAGTACCATTTTTAAAGTCTTTATATATATATATATATATATATGTATATATATATATATATATATATGCATATATATATATATATATATATATATATATATATATACGAACGCTGACTACACAGATGACATAACGCTTCTTGCAAATACACATACCCAAACCGAATCCCTACTGCATAGTCTGGATCAGGCAGTAGGTTGCATTGGTCTCCACGTGAATGTAGATTAAATGGAGTACATATGTTTTAATAAAAAAAAGGAGACATCTCCACTCTAAATGGTGGTTCTCTGAAACTAGTGGACAATTTCACCTACCTCGGAAGCAACGTCTCATCTACGAAAAATGATATTAATATGCGACTAGCGAAGGCATGGTCAGCTATCGATATGCTATTTATCATATACTGAAGTGAGACTTATCCGACAAAATAAAACGCAGTTTTTTCCAAACAGTGGTTGTGTCAATTCTACTATATAAATGGGCGCTAAGTAAGCGTATAGAGAAAAAGCTAGACGGGAATTGCACAGAAATGCTGAGAGCTGTATTGAACAAATCCTGAAAACAGCATCCCACAAAATAGCAGCTGTACGGCCACTTACCTTCCATCTCAAAAACTGTGCAAATAAGACGAATAAGACATGCCGGACACTGCTGGAGAAATAAGGACAAACTCATAGGTGACGTTCTCTTATAGACCCCTTTACACGGACATGCAAGTATTGAAAGACCTACTAGAACTTATCTATAACAGTTCCGTACGGACACAGGATGTAGTCGAGAAGACTTGCCGGAAACGATGGATGATAGAGACGGAGAGAGAGAGAGAGAGAGAGAGAGAGAGAGAGAGAATTAAGGAAATCTGTGTTAGCTGAACAAAATGAATATATATATATATATATATATATATATATATATATATATATATATATATATATATATACGCTTGGTAAGTAAATAGTTTGTGGGGAACTTTATCTTTGAACAATTTGCTAGAGTTGATTTATTTGCACACAGTTGAAGGGTGTCAAGTATCAAACACTAATAATTCTATTTGATATTAGTGATTTATTGGCACACAGTTGGATCGTTACAAGTACTTCTCTCTAACACTAATCTTTCTATTTAAAATTAATCACTTATTTGCAGACAGTTAAATGGTTTCAAGTTTTCGAATCTAACACTAGTAATTCTATTTGATATTAATCATTTATTTGCACACAAATAAATGGTTTCAAGTATTTCTATCTAACACAAATAATTCTATTTAATATGAATCACTTATTTGCCTCCAGTCAAATGGTTTCAAGTGTTGCGATTTAACATTTGCCAAAAATTAGAATTTCTATTCATTGAGTATTCCTATCTAATATAAATAATTTGCACACAGATAAATTTTTCCAATAACTAATTATTATAATCCTTTGTAAAAGATTAAACAGTTCTATTTAATCCACAGATGGCACTCTAACAGGTACTACCACTCGGGGTCAGTGGGCATGGAAGTAATGGCAATGAAAAGGTACTCCAAAGAACCAAGCCTGGAGAGGGTACAGTTTTGTGTTATACACTGGACATTTATTTGAGGTGCATTCAGCAGTGGTACATTCAAAAGCTTCGGGTGGACAGTCAGTTGGGGTTGGTTGGTTGTTACGGTTTTATGGCATATCAACCGTTGTTGGTTATTTAAAGCCAAATCCATTTTTATGAAAACAATACTATTTCAAACAATTCAGTTTAGCATAAGTATGCAGTTTAAAATGTGAAAAACATTTCTATTTCAAGCAATTCAGTTTAGTCAAGCGGTTCTAATTTAGGTAATTCAGTTTAGTATAAGTACAGGTTTTGTTTGCACATAGTTAAATGTCAAAACAGTTCTATATTAAACAATTCAGTTTAGTATAAGTAGAGTTTCAATGTCAATTTACTGCCTTCCATAGTTGTTGTCTATCGCACCACGTTCGGGGCCCGTGGTGCAGCGGATAGAGGCGTTGAGTCTCTCCGGTTCCAGGTGAGCATTGTCAGAAGATAGCGGTTTCAAATCCTACCCAAGCCGGCCAAAGGTTTACTTGGTCAAAAACGTGGTGCGAGAGACAGCAACTATGGAAGGCAGTAATTACTGGGGATACGGTTACAAGACTCAGCATTCCTATCCGAGGTCGCGGTAAATCACCTGAAGAAGGCCAGAGGGAATTTGGCCGAAACGTAGTGAAAGAAGAAACAACACAAAAAACTACCAAGATGCGGGGAAAAAAGTCCGCAATAAATAGATAAATAAAAATTAATTCTCATTTCAAAAATGATTCCAACGAAGTGAAAGAAGAAACAACAAAAAAAAACAAAAAAACAACCAAGATGAGGACAAAAAGTCCGCAATAAATAAGAAATTAGTTCGTATGTTTTTATTCTCCCCCCCCCCCGAATATCAATTTGTGGAATATCGTTTCATTTGCAAATTGTGTCATCTGGATATTTTCACACAATCAGATTTACAGAATAGTTATAAAAATTGATTCGATTCATGCCTGGTGTGTAAGTTCAGCAATCATTCATGTAATGTAACCAGGAATGTACTTGTACTCATGCTTGTAAAATCCACAAGTATATTTCTGTTTATCTCTTTTGCTTGTTTCATCTATGGAAGATCGAATGTATAACTTTTTCCGATCATTGTTTTTTAACAGAGCCTACGCCTGCGTATTGGTGCTTGTTAAAATTTGAGTCTGGGTCATTTAGTGCACAGAGAAAGCTTAGTCAATTGGAGGAAATAGCGAAAAGAAAATGGAATTATAGAACTGTCTCTCGAATGTCTTTATTGCCATTTTCCATTGTGTAATTGATTTGTGTCTAATCGAAACGATCGATTTCAATACGAAACTGTTCAAGACAAAAGTCACGTGACAGCATACAAATATATAAAATACTCGATTTTGTATCTATCATATATATTCGATTTATGATCAGGATGTCATTTTTGAAGTACTTTCCTTAATGGTAGGATTTCAATCTTATAAAACTATTACTCATATCACCAGTATTCAGAAGTCGATCTATACACGAGTATATTCACTCTATACTAGCATAGTACCCGTAAAAAATGACATGGTTATTTACTTATGGATCAGTTCTCCTGTCTAGGATCAGTGAGCTCAGCACCGAATCAAAACGTTTTCGAGCTGGGACTAAACTGTAGTATCTGCTTAACCACCTCATCTATGATATCTTATTCGATTGGGATGCCAAAAATGAAGTTACTTGTGCTCGGTCCTGGGATTCACTGCTTCAGAGAAGTAAATTCCAACAGTCTCGGCCAGGATTTGAACTCGGGTTGCTGATTCTATTTCTTATGATGATAATCGTTATGCTAAGCGCGCCTCCAGATTATTATTCTTATTAGTAGTAGTAGTAGCAGTTGTTGTTGTTGTAATAGGAGTAGGAGTAGGAGTGGAAGGTGAGGGAGTATTGCCCTCTTTCATTTGATTGCATTATTATTATTATTTTTGTTGTTGTTATTGCTACTTCTGTTATTTTATTATTTACCTTCTTCTTCTTCTTCTTCTTCTTCTTCTTCTTCTTCTTCTCTCCAACAAATTATTATGAGCGCTCGTTTCTATTTTCATATAAATGTTCGCTATATCTAATCTTCTCTCTCTCTCTCTCTCTCTCTCTCTCTCTCTCTCTCTACCTACCTACCTA
Source organism: Sepioteuthis lessoniana (assembly GCA_963585895.1). NCBI lineage: Eukaryota > Metazoa > Mollusca > Cephalopoda > Myopsida > Loliginidae > Sepioteuthis > Sepioteuthis lessoniana. The sequence continues at coordinate 512,174 of OY757943.1, read as the reverse complement.
CCTACCTATCTGATCGCTTGACATTGCAATTTCAATAATTACAACACTTGCCAAATTCTGTTCGTCTACAACCAAAAAAAAACCATTGCGCAAACAAAAGGGGGGGTGGAAAATGTTTAAGATCAAAGACGATGACGATGACGACGACGACGATGAGCGAGCCGACCGAGACCGACATTTAAACAACAAAAGCAATTAGTTACCAAGCGCGTTTGCATTCATTCCAATATGGCGCTGCAAAGATTCTCTTCTTCTCAACTTAGACATTTACTAGCATTACCATTTGAATTCGGAATAAATTGCGATGAGCAGCATTCAAGAAATGAACAGTGTTTTCTGGAAGCAGCAACCATTTATAAAAACGTGTTGGGTTACGATTAGTTTGCATCGAATTAATCGCTAAAGAGCAGCTTTCCTTTTAGCATTTCAAATTGCATCTTCGATTCCGATTAAAATAAAAGCTTCCTAAAAGAAAACTTTGAATTTGAAACTAGCAATTCTTTTTTTTTTTTTTTTTTTTTTCATTTTCCGATTCCTTCTATTTTGAAAAATTCTAATAAAAGTCTTCACCTCACTAAATGAAAGGAAACACAAATAATTCATAATTCGTCATTTTATAGATTTATATCGTCTGAGACGTTGACAGAATCAAATGAGGAGATACTCGGTGAGGAACACTTCTTCGATCAATCTTCTATCCATATTGGTAGTCAGTCACTTTTCTAGCGTTTCATGGAAAATGTTCCGTTGACCCAAATTCCATCAATCCGAGTTTATTTTTTCAATTGATTTTTTTTTAGAATTGCAAAATTCATTTTCGTTTACTTCTATTTTTTTAAAAATTAATTTCAATTATTTCTTTAAATTACCACTGTTATAGTTCATTTTTTTTTAATGATTTTATTAAAATTTTAAAATTCATATTCTTATAGTTCAATTTTTTAGACTAATTTCATAAAAATTCTTAAATTCCTATTATTATATATAGTTCAATTTTTAAATCAATTTTATTAAATTTATAATCATCTTATTTTTATACTTGAGTTATCAAATTATTCATTAAAATTTCATTATTTCTTTTGTTATAGTTCCATTTTCAAAAATTAATTTAATTAAAATTCTAAAATTCATATTTTTATCGTCAAATTTTTTAATCAATTTCATAAAAATTTTTAGATTCTTTATGTTATAGTTTAATTTTTTAAGTTGATTTTATTAAAACGTTTAAATTCTTGTTGGCATTGTTCAATTTTTAAAAAATTATCCCATGAAAATTCTTATTTTTATTGCGTTTTAATTATGGCGATTAGTATTTTAAAATTCCAATTGTTATCGTTCAATTTTTGAAAATTATTTTTTTTCCAAATTCTAAATTTCTTATTTTTATTGTTCCCATTATTTGCTTTAATTTTACTAAAATTATAAATCTGTTTGTTTTTATAATTCATTATCTTAAAATTAATTCTATTTGAATTTTAAAATTCTTTTTTTTAAAATTAATTTAATTAGAATTTTTATAATTCCAGTTAGTTTTAATTAATGCAATTAGAATTCTAAAATTCTAATTTTTATCGATCACATTTATGATTCTTTTAAGTCTAAAATTGTTGCTATGATTGACAAATTTAAAAAATAAATTTCATTTAAATTTTTAAGTTCTTATTAATCATCACATTTTTTTTTCATTAATTTTATTAAAATTCTTATTGTTATTGTTCACATAATAAATTTTATTATAATTATAAAATAATAAAATTCTTTTATTGAACAGTCGAATATTAAAATAAATATTGCATGAATGGGCTTCCATAATTTAAAATAAACGTGACTACGTTTCAAACTGTATAAAGAATAAAAGACAAGGAAAAAAAGCTTTATAATAAAATGCTCCGATTCATATGCTGGGAAACTCTATTTTTTTTTTCTTTATTGTATAGATACCCGACTCAGGACTGTGAGGAACAAAAGTTTAAATATTTGACAAGCGGTGAAGCTGAAAAGAAAGTGATAAAATAAGATTTCGACAGGAATTATTCTCGCTAATATTCTTTGTTTAAAGTTTGGAGTTATTTTTCCGTCTATCCATACGTTTAACCAAAAAGAGGGCACATGTGCCGTACTAAACAACTCTTACTTCCACGTCAAAAGGATCAGGTTAGGTTTATTGCCAGATGCCTGACGTGATCCCTAAAGAAGATAGAGGATGCCGGCTGAGCTATACAATTAATAACGCTGGACTCAGTCGTGCATCCGTGCGTAGTAGGTACTGCACCAAAAAATTTGACTTTATGCTGCATCCTGCTTGTGGTAGGGAGGTTATAATCGATTGATTGATTTTAACGGTATCTCAACAAGTTCTGGATTATTTTATGCCTAGAGGTTAGGAAATTGCGTTCATTGTACACTCGTATTTATATTTTTTTGTGTAGTTGTTACTTAAAAGAGTTTGTTTTGCCACGGTCCGACAGAACAAGAATAATTTTTTAAATAGATCTATTTGACCAAATAGATAGGACTCTGACTGGTATGTTCTCTCTATATCAGAGTAGACCTGGGAGTAATGGCAATGAAGGAGTACTTCACACTCTTCAGATATCCAGAACAGGAGCTTCAACATCAGATGCAATTTAGTGACATTCATATTCTTTTTTCGAGAGGGATAGACTTACCGCTCGGTAGGGGGATATAGTCAGCATGTTATACGCCCCACCAACAGGGCACTGGTAGATGGGTTAGTAAATACTTTCAAGCTTGAAGTTACCCCACTTCCAGTCTGGTGATATATTCAAGAGCTCGACTGTGATGGTATTTGTCCTCCGTCCCACCTACTGGACGAGTGTGGCACAAGGCCTTTTCTAAGGTGGGTCCGGGCGCAGGGCTGGAGCCCACACGCGCCCGGCATTTCCAAAAATGCTTCGGACCTCGTCGGCATTCCCCTAAAAGGGGCGCCTCAGGCGACGGGCGATAAACCCAACCCCTCCGAAGAGGGTTAAACCCTGAGGCCTGAGGTATATCCAGTGACAAGACACACCCGACCTGAACTGCCCATCACATCACGGCCGGCCGAAATGTGTCCCATCAACTGGATATGTCGTTTCTTCAAAGGCCAAGAAAAGTTCGACTGTGATGAAGTGAGAATCTAGCTGGAATATTGAAATATGTATATTATTCTCTCCAGTATTCATTGCTCAAGTTACTGACGAAGAAGTGATATTATTTACCCATAATACGAATATTCAGGAAAAACAAGGTCAATATTTATTAGCCCCCAGGAGTCTGCCATCGAAATATATCCAAATATACAATCCATTTTATATATCAGAGAAATGTCTAAAGACCTTTATAAACTGTTAAACACTTTCGCCATCGAGTGAGATTTTTCAAAAAAACACAGGGTAATTTTATAGCGACAAAATTTCTCGATTGATGTCCGTTAATTGGTGTCAAGTTCACTTCAGCCTTGCCAATAGACGAGGAAAGTTTTACTTAATATCGGTCCGTCACTACTAAAGTTGCTGTTCTGCAATGCGAGTAAGAAATTTGTCAGTTGTTTAAACAAGGAACCAATTGGTTTCAAGTGAGGTCATCCCTCTGAAGCTGAGGAGAATGAAACGTGAAACGAACCCTGAAATATGAGGAACTGCCCAGAAATAATTGCTTCTTTTGAGGAGAGTCGCTTTCAGAAGATTTCAACGCTTTGATGATCCATTAAAGCACCGAACAGAAACTGGGAACTTATAAATAAACAATGACGTCATTCGATAGAACTGAATTAGAAACGAAATCGATGTAAATAATTACTTAATGATTTTTCTCTTGAATAACACCATGGATCTTTATTCGTCTGGTGGTTGGTAAGAAGATATTGCTGCAGTATACTTCGAAGAGAATTGCAACATACCTTTAAAATCAGCATCTGATGTATTGGCTTTGACCCAGTCTCGTACAAAACTTACAGTTTGAATAATAATAATAATAATAATAATAATAATAATAATAATAATAATAATAATAATAATAATCCTTAATAAACAATTATAGCTTCAAGGAACAATTCTTGAAAAAAAAAAAAAAATTATGTTTATGCAGTTATACATAAACTATTTCTGTTTGAATCAAATAATTTTGACCCTGTTAGTTGGGGCGTAGAATACCCCGAATGAATCTCTGCAGGGGAGTAATACTCCCCAACGAGTGACCTGGATATGATACAACACAATCTGATAGTGACGCTGCAGTAATACTGGAGCTTTGAGTAATGCGGAGTACCCCTTCATTGCCATCACTCCCAGGTCCACTCAGCAGGCCCCGAGTGGTATCACCTGATAGGATCCTATCAATAAGTCGAATAGATCTAAACTGTGTGCTTATGCTAAACTGAATTGCTTGAAATAGAACTGTTTTTTAGATTTAAACTATGTATTTATGCTAAATAGAATTGCTTGAAATAGAACTGTTTTTGACATTGAAACTGTGTAATTATGTTAAAGTAAATTGTTTGAAATAGAACTGTTTATATGTATAAAATGGATTTGGCATTCAACAACCTTCGATGGTTGATATACGACCAAACCAAATAATTTACACACAGTCGTATAGTTTCAAGTATTCCAATCTAATAGAAATAATTACATTGTCCCAAGTAAATATTACACTCATTTATTTACACATTGTTATATGGTTTCAAGTAACTAATAATATTCCTTCATAAACAAATATAGCTTCAAGTATCGATTTATAGTTCAATTGATTTACAGTTATATATAAAGTATTCCAATTTAATACAAATGATTAGCATACATATTGTTTCAAGTATTCCTATCTAATACTAATAATTATATGGCTTTAAGTATTCCCATCTAATACTAATAATTATATGGTTTTAAGTATTCCTATCTAATACTAATAATTATTTGATTTCAAGTATTCCTATCAAATACTAATAATTATATGGTTTTAAGTATTCCCATCTAATACTAATAATTATATGGTTTCAAGTATTCCCATCTAATACTAATAATTATATGGTTTCAAGTATTCCTAACTAACACTAATAATTATATGGTTTCAAGTATTCCTATCTAATACAAATAAGTATATAGTTTCAATCACGAGAGTGACTCAAAAGGTTTGTTCGGAAAAATCCTTGTGACGTTTTAGCCAACGTGCAAGAAAGTGACATCGTAGTAAGCGAGTTCGAACCCCAGTTTCGCTATTACGCTCATTTTTGGAAAAGGCATGAACCCTAATCTCTGTTAGTTTTGGGTTGAAGAATACCCCGACTGTTCTTCTATAAGGATGACTTTGGC
>OY757943.1:502591-506665 GCA_963585895.1 Sepioteuthis lessoniana | reverse complement strand
GTACATAAACTTGTCTACTAATTTCAGAGAACCACCATTTAGTGTGGAGATATCGCCTTCTTAATTAAAACCCATGTAGTCCGTTTTATCTGCATTGACATGGAGGCAAATGCCTCCTGCTGCCTGCTCCAGATTATATCAGTAGGGATTTGGCTTGGGTTGGCGTATTTACACGATATCAGCTGCGTAATTTGCATTCGTAATTGTTTTTACATAGCATCCCCTCTTTCATCCCTTTTTTTTCAATCTGTGCTGTGTCAATACTATAGTACGGATGCACCACATGGACGTTAACAAAACACATAGAGCAAAAGCTAGATGGGAATAACACAAGAACGCTACGTACTATTTGAACAAATCCTGGAAGCAACACCCCCATAAAACAGCGCAGGTATTAGGCCACTTACCTCCCATCTTAAAAACTATCCAAGTAAGACCAAAAAGACATACAGGACACGGCTGGAGAATTAAAAACGAACTCATAATTGATGGACTCCTATAAATGGATGTGTCAGTGTTTGCAGACTAGCAAGAATTTATTTACATTATCTCTGTGCAGACACAGAATGTACGTGGTGCTTTCAATAAGTTTCCAGACTTTTATTTACAGGCATTTAAAATTGTTGTAGACTCTTGAAAATTCAGTATGTTATTGCTATACATCTGAGGAGATGATTGACTAATTCTTATGACTTCAGGTTCAAATGAACAGCTACAGCAGCAACAGGAATACACCCTACTAAAGCCTGATTGTCACAGCTGGTCAATTTCAAAAATGCAATCTGGACGTGAGGAAGAACGATATGCAATAAAATTCTGTTTTGAACTTGGAAAAAATGCCACAGAAACGTATGGAATGCTTCAGACTGCTTTTCGGCCATCTTGCATGAATCCAGCATCAGTTTTTGAGTTGCATAAGAGATTCAAGGAAGGCAGGGAGTCTGTAAGGGATGATGAGAGCTGTGGGAGGAGTAAGGAAGTCAATACACCACAGTTGATTGGCCAAAGGCTTAGGGTTAGGGATAATATGTTGAGTTTTTAAAGGAGTTCAGGAAGAGATTCCATCGGAAGAGGCCAGCACTCTTCAAATCGCGTCAGTGACATTTCCTCCAGGACAATGCATCAGTCCACAACTCCATCCTTGTCACAGACTATTTGAGCAAGATTGATATCAAGACAGTTCCTCAGCCTCCCTATAGTCCAGACCTTGCTCCCTGTGACTTTTGGTTATTCCCTAAGTTCAGAGGCTGTCGTTATGAGACAATTGAGGAGATGAAAGAGGCTGTGACGAAGGTCATTGACACGCTCACTCAAGAGGACTCCCATGGGGCCTTCCAGAGGTTGTTGGTACGGTACAAGAAGTGCATTGCAGCCAGAGGAGATTACTTCTAAGGGGACTAGAGTTTCATGTGTGTACTATCAATAAAAGTGCCCATACGAAAATAGTCTGGAAACTTATTTAATGATCCTCGTAGATCTACCGGGAATGGTGGATGGTGAGAGAGAGTGTGTGAAGGAAATCCGTACTATCAGTGTGACTGGATCATGATGATGCGTGTCTGTGTCTGTGTCTGTATGTGTGTACCTGTGTGTGAGTGCATATGTAAGACAGACATTTATTTCAATACTTCACCAATTTAAAAAGTACTACCAATCTATCTATCTATCTATCTATCCTCAGGTCAAGTGTAACGTTTCTCATCGTAACGGTTCTCCTCCTAAAAATGGAATCGGTGAACCGAATTCGAGTCCAAGCTCATGTATTTCATTTAATGCTAATACCCATGGAAAAGGCATTAATCTCTCTGCCCTACACCCCTAGTTCTTGGTATATAAGATTGATTGAATTCTTTAACTTTGATTAGATAACTTGTCTGGGAGAAGGAAAAATCTCAATTCACACCAGCTTTCCTCCGTTTTGAAATTGAGCTCATATCATCCTGCTCATGTCTAAGCAGTTTAGTAAATACATTAATTCAAGGCCTTGTATCATACAATCAAATCCATAATCTATCTATCTATCTATCTATCTTATTCTGTTCATATCTATCTATCTATCTATCGATCTATCTATCTATCTCATTCTGTTCATATCTATCTATCTATCTATCTATCCCATTCTGTTCATATCTATCTATCTATCTATCTATCTATCTATCTATCTATCTATCTATCTATCTCATTCTGTTCATATCTTTCTATCTATCTATCTAGGCGTTTCACAATTGTTGAAACAAAGCAATAGTCTCTCAGATCTCCCATATTATATCTATTCTCTTTCTCTTTTTAGAATATTGCGGAGGAATATATCAAAATGGTATTTCCCTGCAATAATTAGAAAAGAGAAAGAAAACGAAGTCAACAGACAAGATCTGAGAAGTCCCTGCTTTGTTTCAACTATTGTAAAATTCTATCTATCTATCTATTTATCTATATATATATATATATCTGTTCATATGTATTCATCTTCGTCTGTTCCTATCAATCTTTCCACCTACCTACCTAACTGCCAATCTGTTTTTTCCAGTCTATCAATATATGTTAATCTTAGTCTGTTGATACCCCTCCATCCTCTCTCTCGCTCTCTCTCTCTCTCTCTCTCTCTCTCTCTCTATATATATATATATATATATATATATATATATATATATATATATATATATATATATATATTGCAGTAACTTACGAAGGCAAGACGAGAATTAGTCATTGATTACAAAACATCAGAAAGCCAAAGAATAAAACCTACGACAGCATATTACAGTAACTAATTCCAGTTGCATGAGATTCGGTAAATAAAGGTCTGCGATGAACACTTAATTCTTCCTGGCCATTCTACTGTCAAAATCTTGATTGGTACCCTCACAAAAACTTTGCGGTCATTCAATATAATTTCGTACGGCAATCAGCGCTCCAGTGGATTGTTGATGGTAATTTCAGCGATTGTTCAACAGAAGAGAAATCGAAGAAGCAGAAACGAGACTTGATTCCGCGTTCTTTCTTCAAATCTCGTGCAGCGGGTGGGAGGCGAGATTTCCACCATGTAAACGGGACAAAAACGATGAGATAAAGCGTGACTTGATTCGACATTTTGATTGGGCGGAAGACATTCACGGAAGCGGTCAGTGATTGGTTGTAAATCGTTGATATTGAGATTGAATCAGTCAAATAAGATCCGAAGAGGAAAAGAAAGAGAAAAAAGACGTATTGAGTGAATTGAATGAATGGATAATCAAACGATGTCAAAGAAATAATATCGTTGACTAGTTTCAACAAATTGTATTTAGACGTTTTTAAAAGAGACCGTTGCGTCAGATAATATGTATCAATCTATCGTATTCTATTCATTTCTCTCTCTCTCTCTCTCTCTCTCTCTCTCTCTCTCTATCTCTCTCACACACACACACACACACTCTCCCCATATATATATATATTCTTTTTGTTTTCGCTCTGCACGTAAGGTTCGATGTATTTTTAATCTTAAATTAATTACGCGGTCGATAGCCGTTAGCATTGAGCACTCAGCTGAATATTTCCCATCGCCTGGATTATTACTTAATAGTCTAATCCTTAGACTATTTTCCCGGATTATATATATATACGTTTGTTCATATCTATCGATCTATCTTAATCTGTACATATCTCTCGATCTATCAATCCCAATCTCGTGATATATATATATATATATATATATATATATTTATATATATATATATGTGTGTGTGTGTGTGTGTGTGTGTGTGTGTGCCCCCTTCTCGGGGGTTGTGCTCTCTCACGAAGGAATTACCGGTCACCCAACGCGTAATACAAAGCTCTTCTAATGAATTGGGTAGCACTGGGTAGCCGTTAAATGTATACAAGTAAACAAAACAAAAAAATGATACATATGCATTAAAATCCCGTCACTCACGTTGAGTTTGTTAGTGTCTGTACGGTAACATATCTGGCTGGCATAAAGTCAGACAGGTTTCTACCCCAGCTTGAAGCATCTCGCGTGCCTAGCCACACTGATGAGTTGTGGATGACAATACACACACACACACACACATACACACACACACACACATATACATA
>OY757943.1:465091-497591 GCA_963585895.1 Sepioteuthis lessoniana | reverse complement strand
CTATCATAAATCAAAGTGGGACTGTGACAACAGGTAAGTGTCATAATGGGGACATATTCAGCATCCTGCGAATGTTGGCTGTTCAACGACTAAAATAACTACTCAACTCAGAGACACCAACGGAATAAAAGACAACAAAAAATGTTAATGGTTGTTATTTTGAAAGAGGAAAGAGAAAAGGAATGATAGAAAATTGGGCCGAATGCGTTAGATTTTATACAACAAACCAAGCAAAAAAATGACATTAAAGGAAATTTGGTTTCCTGGCCTTGAGATACCAGAAATATGTGGACAAGTAAATACGGAAGAAAATGAACAAGGTCCTCCTCGGATCGAAACATCAAATACTGAAAACCAAAAGCCCGCAAACCATTGAAACACGAATTACTGAAAACCTAAACATTACACACCAAGTGTTGGCGCACGAAGAAAAACTAAATATTGAGTTGATAAAGAAATCATAACTGAAAACAAGGCTACATTACCATCTCTCAGGAACTAAGACTGGAGAAAAGCCAAGGTAGAAATCGAAAAAGTAAATAAATTATTAACAATTATCTCAACGCGCAACATAACTGAAATACCAAACTAAATTATAGTGGGGCGAAATTAATCTGTGATAAAAATCGGTGTCTTCCGAAGTAACCCGAAAAGAAATAGAAAACCTGGATAGAAAATTTGGCTAAAAGGACAGGTAAAGAAACAGCAAGAGCAAGCGAAAGTGCCCAGGAAGAAAAAGCACACGGGGATATTGATGTGGACCCAAAGTCGGTACACAGAAGGAAAAGACGGAACATCGTTTTAGAGGGAAAGAAGATCTATTAACAAAAGTTACAAAGGATAGTGTCCAATATTGGTAGTCGTACTACTAGTACTCTTGTACTACTGCTACCGCTGCTTCTCCCCTATTAGGATATTACGCAAATAATCTAGAGCTGGAAGAGTCCATGATGCTGGTAGTTTCGCTCTCACAACAGATATGTTGGGGGAAAAGACCAAAAGAAAACAGTAGATGTCTGACAATTCAACTTGAAGAGATAAATCAAAAGATATTTGCGAAAGAAGGAAGATTTAAACGGTATCGAGACAGAATCAAGCAATATAAATCAAAACAGGACATTCAAAAATAACAAAAGAAAATTCTATCGACTATTTGGTAGAAAATACATGAGAACAACCATCAAACGGATGTAAAGAAAGCAAAACAATTTTGGAGTAAAATATGAAAACAGAAAAAACTTTAAAAAAAGGTAAAATGTCTAAATAATATGAAAAAAAGAATTACGAGGACTCGAAGAAGGCCTCAAGGAGGACATACACCGGGAATCGCTCAGAGTAACACTGAAAAAAGCACCGAGTCAGAAAACGCCGGCTATGATGTTATACATGGATTCTGGTTTTAAAATTTCGCGTCCATCTATGAAAGACTGGCTCCTCAACTGAGTAGATGCCAAAAAAAAAAAAAAAGAATACTCGAATGGATTAATGAGAGGGAAAACTACTGATCCAGAAAGATCCCCCAAAATGAACCTTCCTCGGAAACTATAGCCCGACGACGTGTCTACATATGATGTGGAAAATCCTAACAGCACAGATTAGGAAGGAGATTTTTATTACTCGTTTGTATGCCACAGATTGTTTCCAGAAAAACAGAAGAGATGCCATAGGGACACAAAAGGAACAGGTGTTGCAGTACATTGATCAGCATATCTTCAAGGAGAGCAAAGCAAGGCGGAATATTTTGCCATGACGTTGATGATAACAAAAAAGCCTATGATATATTTCCACAAACCTAGACAACCGATGATCTGAAAATGTCTTAAATATTCAACAATCTCATAAAAATCATGACGGAAACCATGAAAAAGCGGAAAGTGGAATTAATAGCAGGAGGAAAAAATTTAGCTTAGGGGAAACTCCAGAGAGGTATCTTCCTGGGAGATGCACTTTCGTCGCTATTATTTGTAATTGCAACAATGCAACACAATTCCATCCTTACAAAGTGCACTTGGAGGCTACAAATTTACAAAATCAAAGAAAAGTTTAATCATTTTATGTACTTGGACGATATCAAGCTGTTTGTAAAAAATGAAAAAGAACTGCAGATTCTGACTGAAACAATGAGAATATACATCCATGATAGAGGAATGGAATTTGACATAATATAATGTCATGCTCATAATGAAAAGAGGAAAAAGGCAAATATTGGAAAGAATAAAACAGCCAGATCAGGAAAGAATCAGAACGCTTGGAGAAAAGGAAATTTTTAAATATTTAGGTATATTAGGAGTGGACACCGTCAAACAAGTGGAGATGAACGAAAAAATAGAGAAAAAGTAAATCAAATGAACGAGGAAACTGCTATAAACCAAGCTCTGCTGCAGAAATCTCATCAAAGGTATTCATACCTTGGTAGTACACCTTGTAAGATACTCTTCAGTATTCTTAAAATGGACAAGAGAGGAACTCAAACAAATAGACGAGAAGAAACGAAAATTTATGGCGATGCACAAGGCCTTACATCCGAAAGATGACGTAGATAGACTATATGGGTCAAGAAAAGGAGGAGGAAGCATTGAAGATTACGTAAATGCCTCAATACGCTGACATGCGCTCTACATTAAAATAAGTGAAAAAAGACTAATTACAGCGGCTAATAACAACACAGACAACATAAGGACAAACGTAACAACAATAACAAGGAAACAGAAATGGGATGAAAAACAACTGTATGGATATTTCAAGCGACAAACTGTCAAAATCTCACCCGCGAAGACCTGGATATGGTCTACGAAAAAAAAATCTTTCAGCCAGACACTAAATCTCTTCTAATTGTAGAACAAAACAACGCCATAAGGACCAACTATATGAAAGCGAAATTCGATAATACGCAACAGAAAGGCAAGTGTAGGTTATGTGGTAACAAAGATGAAACAATTTATCACATAATAATAAGTGAATGTAGTGGAGGTGCCCATGGTGTAATGGTTATCGTCGTAGCAAATGGACACGGCGACACGAGTTCAAATCCTGGACGAGACTGATTGCATTTCACATCGTACTAATACCTTTGGGAAAGGTATGAATCCAATTATTCTCCTTCCAGCTATGGGTAAATAGTAGGACAGACTAGGTTCTTCAGCCTTAGTGTCTAGGAGAAGGAATACTCTGAATTCAAACCTGTTAAACTCCGCTTTAAAAATTGACCTTGTGTCATATCCTGCCTGAGCGGAGGGGTTGGGTAAATATGATATAATAAGTGAATGTAGCAAAGAGAGTATTCGACTCGACATGACTGGGTGGGAAAGGTGATTTACGGAGAATTGTGAAAGAAATGTAAATTTGAACATACTACCAAATTATATATGTACAAACCAAAATCAGTTCTGGAAAATGTGACGCATAAAGATTTTGAGATACAAACGGATCACCAAATCCCGGCCGGACAACCAGATCTTAATTAAAAAGGAGAACCTGTCAAATAGCGGACTTTGCTGTCTCTACAGACCACAGAGTGAAAATCAAAGAAAAGGAAAAGAGAGACAAGTACTTAGACCTTGTCAGAGAGAAAAAAAGCTGTAGAACTTGAAGATACCAATTATAATTAGAGCGTTTGTAATGGTCCCCAAAGACTTGAAAAGAGGAATAGAAGAGTTAGTACTCAGAGGAATAATCGAGACCATCCTGGTTACGGGATTGTTGAGAACGACCAGAATACTGAGAAAAGTCCGGGAGACTTGAGGAGACCTCCAGTCATTCAGACTCCATGGAAAATCCATCAGCTAACGCTGTTACAAAGAATATATATATAGGCAGAGTTATATGAAGTAGAAGGCAGCTAACAAAAATAGATATTATTTTCTTTCTCTTTTGAAGAAGAAAAAACTGACTTTAATTTCTGACTTTTCTTTAAACATCGTGCTATATCTGACTGATTGTAGATGTATTGAAGAGCTAAGTAAATTTCAAAAGCACTTCTCAGATTTTCCTAACATTGAGCAAAAGATATTACTGGAAACATTGATATCAAAGTAAATTGTCACTGTATGCCTGCGTGCTTGCGTGATGGTAAAATATATGATGGGTATTTTGTATTTTTTCAGAGATTAATAAAAGAAAAATCGAAATTGAATGTTGAGCGATCAAGAAAGAAAGAAAAAGAAACAAATGCAGAGGGAACAATAAATAATCCAGTAATTTACGGAGTGTTTTGCTTTGACGTGACACAAGGCTGTATGAAAGGAGCACCCAATGAGACTCGAACTCACTCAGTCGAGAAAGTTTGCTAGTCTAGCTTGCTATCCATTACTCCACACGAGGTGGCCAAACAAATAATTGCGAATAGAGAGAAGAAAGTTAGAAAAAAAATAAGGTGAAAGAAAGAAAGAAAGAAAGAAAGGTGAAAAATAGAAAGAATTAAAAAAAAAACAAATACGCTAGAAAGAAAGAAAGAAAGAAAGAAAGAAAGAAAGAAAGAAAGGTGAAAAATAGAAAGAATAGAAAAAACAAATACGCTAGAAAGAAAGAAAGAAAGAAAGAAAGAAATAAAGGTGAAAAATAGAAAGAATTAAAAAAAAAACAAATACTCTTGAAAGAAAGAAAGAAAGAAAGAAAGAAAGAAAGGTGAAAAATAGAAAGAATTAAAAAAAAACAAATACGCTAGAAAGAAAGAAAGAAAGAAAGAAAGAAAGAAAGAAAGAAAGAAAGGTGAAAAATAGAAAGAATAGAAAAAACAAATACGCTAGAAAGAAAGAAAGAAAGAAAGAAAGAAAGAAAGAAAGAAAGAAAGAAAGGTGAAAAATAGAAAGAATTAAAAAAAAACAAATACGCTAGAAAGAAAGAAAGAAAGAAAGAAAGAAAGAAAGAAAGAAAGGTGAAAAATAGAAAGAATAGAAAAAACAAATACGCTAGAAAGAAAGAAAGAAAGAAAGAAAGGTAAAAAATAGAAAGAATAGAAAGAAAAAACAAATACGCCCGAAAGAAAAAAAGAAAGAAAGAAAGAAAAAAGAAAGAAAGAAAGAAAGAATAAGAATGAAAGAAAGAAAGAAAGAAAGAAAGAAAGAAAGAATAAGAATGAAAGAGAAAATGAAGAGTATGTTGGATAAAAGGGAAATAAACGAGAAAAAAACAATGAGAAAGAAAATCAAGTAAAAAAAAAAAACAAGAAATGAAAAAAAACAAAAAAGAGTAAGAAAAGGCAATTCGTAAGAAGAAAAAAAATCAAAAAGAGAAAATTGCAAAAAAACAAAATGTCGGTGGAAAAGCGGAAAGAATTTCTTTTAAAGAGGATCGACTTCTCAATGAATTTTGAATGTGAAAGGAATTGTGGATTGTGTCAAAGGTTTTTGTAAAAGGTTTATAAATAGATGAAGAGTCGGACAAACAAAAACAGGCTATGCAATGGCCGGACTCACAACCACACCTGCCTTTTTAGAAAAAAAGATAAAACACCAAACATATCACTCCAGTACACCGGTAGTAGTAGTAGTAGTAGTAGTAGTAGTAGTAGTGGTAGCTCAAACACATACATACTCTTAAGATGAAAAGGTAGATATGAACAGAATGAGATAGATAGATAGATAGATAGATAGATAGATACGAGAAGTCAAATAGATAGATAGATATGAGAAGTCAGATAGATAGATAGATAGATATGAACAGAATGAGATAGATAGATAGATTTAACACAGATGGGACCCTAACAGAGACTAAAAAAGTAGAACTGGGAGTAATGGCAATAAAAGGGTACTCTACCTTCTCCATAGCATCGAGACTGGAGCCTATCCATCAGAGAGATAACGAATAGATACAAACATACATAGATAGATAGATAGATATGAACAGAATAAGATAGATAGATAGATAGATAGATAGACAGAAAAACAGACATAGATAGATAGATATGACCAGAATCAGGGTTCTTTAGCCTTATTTATGCAACTACCCTGGGAGAACGAAAAACTCTGAAATCAAATCAGCTGTACTTCGCTTAAAAATTGACCTTGTGTCACATCCTGCCAGTAACGGATGGGTTAGGTAAATAAATATATTGATTAACAAAGCATTTTATGGTGATTTGAATATCTTAAGGAAACTTTTTTTTAATGGATTTTGTTGTTGAAAAATGTGTCATTGTCGTCGATGGGTAGTGTCGAAAACTGGAAAATAGCCCAGGGAAAGGATGTTGAAATCACAAAATAGATAAGAATTTGCACACAGTCCCAACGAATATGAATTTGCACTCGGTCCTATTGAATATGAATTTGCACACGGTCCTATCGAATGTGAATTTGCACACGGTCCTATGGAATATAAAGAATTTTTAAGCAGATCTATTTAATCCATTTATTGGACATAAAATGATACAAGCACTCTGGGTCAGAGTGGGTCTGGGAGTAATGATAATCAAAAGGTACTCCTTACTCTTCAGGTCTCCGGAACTGGAGCCTCACCATCAGCTGCTTTTATTGTTATACTTATAATTAGCCTTTTTTGTAGGGCGTAAAGTTAACTAATATTGACTAACGCTGCCAACAAAACTGTTGGCAGATTAGAATTCAACATTTCAATATTAAATATTGTTTTAGTACGATGGTCATTCAAAAGAAAAGGTGAAATTTTGCCCAAAGAGGTGGCAATAGAAAACGCTATTTTCAATTGCAGCTTTTGCAAGGAAATTAATAGTGATGAGTACTTCCATGCCCCAGTAGACTGTCAGCGGGACCTTATTTACTGAACGCTGTGCCCGGAATTTTTCTTTACTGGAGAGTCAATATGTTTCTTTTCCATGACTTATCTTTTTGACTAAGTTTTTTTTTTCCAAAAACATACTTCCCAGTGCACAGTATACATTTTTCCATAAATTTCACATAGTCTGCACGAAATATTTTGATGACAGACCTCTGTTCAAGCTTGGAGCAATCTGTTTGATTCGCTATCATTTTGAATAGCCTCAAAACATTGAAATCTCACATTACTTCATTTACTTATTTATTATCATTATGAATTATGATTGTTTACAGATATATATATATATATATATATATATATATATATATATATTTCTTTTAAGAAAGAACAAAAACCGGTCACATTAGGATTATATATTTATTTCCATCCTGTTATGTGTTTTTGATATAAATCAAAAAACGAAAAAAAATTAACAGGACTTCTTCAGATCTTATGGATAAAATAATTCAGATGAGACACAGAAAAGAAGGGTGGATGGGGATAGAAGAGGGATGAAGAGTTTTCTCCTCATTTAGCCCACTTCCGGTTTTTTATTTTATTGCCGGTTGGAATTATTTTTTTTTTAAATCTAAATACTTTTCGACTTAAAACTCCAGATTTAATACTATTTTAGATAAATATAACTTCCTTTAATAACTTTACGTAAGGATACAGTAATACTTATAGTAAATTAAATTCAAAATCTATATATATATATATATACATATAAGTGGTTCATCTGATAAATGAAGTGAATTTTGCATATTGAAATTGTAATAGGAAGCACTGTTTACAAACCTGGTGGACTTTGATTTGCTGCCATTTTGAATAGCCTCAAAAGAAATACTTTTTCAAGATTAAAATAAATTTTGCAATAAACCAATTCCAAACAATTCAGAGTTTACATTCATGGAAAACAATTCTGAAAGAAAAATAATTTTGCCTTTTGAAAAAATTCACAATATTTATTGAATGATCTTCATATATATATATACAGACAAATGCCAAGCGACCAATGCAATAAGGAGATAACAATAAATGGAAAAAAAATGATTGGAATCTCACAGACCCCGTTATCCGATATTTGTCAAGCGAACCTATCGGAAGTCATTTTAAAAAATTGAATAGATTAATTGATTAAAATAAGGGGAATGAGAATGGTACGGCAAGACCAAGGGGGAAGAAAAAATTAATTAAAACCACCCCTAGTCAAGCAACGATTATCTCCTATTAAATTTGAAGAGAGCCTTGGGTTTTGCTTGCACAGAGTTGGTTTGTAAAATAAGATGTAAAGTGCCTCTAGGACGACTAAATGTTTTGTCCTCACTCTGTGCAAGACATCAAAGAATTCATCATTATAATGAACCGCACAATGATTTATGGCATTCAAAATGCTCGCAGATGACAGAATCGAGCAATTTTGAATGCCCGGATGTTGTGCGGTTACGGATGTCTCGGGGAACATGCTGCTTCACCCTAATCTCAAGGCGTTGGGAGGTGCGCCCTATATATGTAGCATTACAGCAACACTGAAATTTATAAATTAAATTACTTTGTTGAAAGATTGCGAGCACATCCTTATGAATAGAGCGAAATGCAGTTCAAGTTGTAAAGATGGTTCGAACTCTAGCTGCATTAAAACAGAGTGTAACAGAGCAAGAAACCTTATCGGCAATCAGCTGACTAGGAGATCCAATCCAAGGAAGTCTGACATAAACAGGACATTTAGGAGGGCCAAATGGCACAATGTTATTCCTAAACTTATCAACAGTTTTGTTCATGGTGTCAACAATAACTTCCTCAGGGTACGCGTTACCCAAGAATGAATTTTTAATCTGTTCAAATTCACTTTTAATCCTATTATCTGAGCAAATCTTAAGAGCCCTGAATGTAAGACACTTGATCAGGTTAACCTTCCTAGATTTAGGAGCAAACGCATCTCAATTCACATACAAGCCAGTGAACGTAGCCTTTCTATACTAGTTAGGAAAGCAAACGAATATCGTTCAACCAATACATCTAAGCATGGTAATTAATTCTCCTTCTCTTCATCCATAGTGAAGGATAGAGAAGGATGTAAATCATTCAGCCACTGGAAGAATGAGAAAGCTTCATTACATGAACAAAAACAAGCGAAAGTATCGTCCACGTAACGTAAATGAATATAAGGCTTTGGAAACCTGTCAAAAAGTAGTGTTTCATTCAACTCAACAAACTATTTGAAAGAATAGGGCCCAATGGGGAACCCATGGAAATTCCATCTACTTGACGGTACATAGTGTCATTAAAACTAAAAGAAACTGACTTGGTAGCCAATTCCATTAATTCCCCAAAAACAGTTTCTTCTCCCTTTTAATCAATTAATCTACTTACATCTTTTTTAAAAGACGTCCGATAGGTTCGCTTGACAAACATTGAATGAAAGGGGCCCTTGCGATTCCAATAAATCTTTTTCCATTTATTTTTATCTCCTTACTGCTTATGTCGCTTGGTATTTGTGTGTATAAATTTATATGCACCAATAATATATATATATATATATATATATATATTCTTTAAGAAAAAACAAAAACCGGTCACATTAGGATTATAAATTTATTTCCATCCTGTTTCTTAAAGAAATTATTGCTCTGTAATGTCAGTTACATTGAGCTCTTCACCAGGGAAATTTAAATGTTCACTGTTAAATGTTTTTTTTTTTTTGTCCTGATGGAATTACTCCCAACTCCGGTTTAACTGGACCGAATAATATATATATATATATATATATATATATATATATATATATATATATATATATATATATATATATATCAGTAAGGCTTGAATAATTCCTAATTACTAAAAATCCCTTTCTCTCTACTTTCTAAGATATTTCTACTGTAAAATCATTAGCCATACATTCATATTATGTAATAACTCAATTTTATCAATAATACTTACATTTATTCCTGACCCCAGGCAATCCCTTTCTTCTTGATTTTCAATCCACTTCTATAATAAAATAATGAGCAGTATATTTACAAATGTTATAAAACAAAAACAAATGATTCTTGTGCAGAATTGCCTGTCAATTAAAGTCTCGGTTATTTCTTCAGTAATCTAGAAAATATTCTATAAAAATTCTATAAAATTTCTATAAAAATAGAATAAAACACTAGAATAAAATTTTATAAAAATATAATAAAATCCTATAATAAAATTCTATAAATATATGATACTTATATTTACCTTCCAGACAAGAGTGAGTTTCAATAAAATTTCAGTCAATTCCCTAAAATTGAAAATTAGTCATCAGCCATAACTTGACACCTTTTTAGAAGTTGGTGAAAGATAAAAGAAATATGGCTGAATTATACCTAGTTGAAGATGTCATTTATTACATTTTCATATAATTTATTCATGCATTACCCAAGAAATAATGGAAACTTTCATTAGTGGTCTATTCTGGACAAGCACCAAAGAAATAATTTAAATAAAAAAAAAGTTGAATTTATCTCCTTTTAATTTGAACAGTTTAACATCAGAAATAAACTGAAAAATGTAGCAACTGAAATGCAATATATATAATCCAGTTTAAATTTCCCTTATTTATTGGATGACCTTCAAGAATAACAGAATCGGTGTTAACACAATTAGACGCGAAAATAAAAGATCTGAATATCATGAAAGAGTTTGACTGAAAGAGATAAACAAGAAATAGGAGTTTGACGCCTTCCAAAAATGGTCGGACAGTAAAATAAGTTGATATGCTCTTATCAAAAAGCCTAAGTCAAACAGAGTGAAACTCTAAGACTTTCAAGTGTAAAAAACTCTTATCGCTGTCTTTTAAAAAAAATGGTCAATTCTTCCTTGTTTGGTATTCAGTGTTAAGACTTCAGATTTTTTTTTTTTATTTTTTTTTTTATCTCAAAGGAAAGATTTATCCTATTTACTTCTGAAATCATTGAGGTGCGGCTCTCAGAGAGAGGATTTAGAGTTTTGAAATGCAAGTGTCAATAAAATGGTTTACTTCAGATAAAAAAAAATTAAGTTGTTTTATATATATATATATATATATATATATATATATATATATATATATATGCGTGGTGCATTCAATAAATTTTCCAGACTTTTTTGGTACAGGCATTTAAAATTGTCGTAGACTCTTGAAAATTCAGTATCTTATTGCTATACATCTTATGAGATGACTGACCAATTTCTATGATTTCAGGTTCAAATGAACAGCTACAACAGGAATTCGAATACACCCTACTAAAGCCTGATTGTCACAGCTGGTCAATTTCAAAAATGCAATCTGACACTTTAGAAGAACGATATGCAATAAAATTGTGTTTTAAACTTGGAAAAAATGCCACAGAAACGTATGGAATGCTTCAGACTGCTTTTGGAGCATGTTGCATGAATCGAGCATCAATTTTTGAGTGGCATAAGAGATTCATGGAAGGCAGGGAATCTGTGAGGGATGATGAGAGGTGTGGGAGGATTAAGGAAGTAAAAAAAAACAGAGTTGATTGGCCAAAGGGTTAGGGTTAGGGTTACTATGTTAAGGTTTTAAGAGATTCCATCGGAAGTGGCCAGCACTCTTCAAATCGGGTCAGTGGCATTTCAATTGTCACAGATGGGCATCAAGACAGTTCCTCAGCCTCCCTATAGTCCAGACCTTGTTCCCTGTGACTTTTGCTTATTCCCTTAGCTCAGAGGCTGTCGTTAAGAGACAATTGAGGAGATGAAAGAGGTTGTGACGAAGGTTATTGACACGCTCACACAAGAGAACTTCTATGGGGCCTTCCAGAAGTTGTTGGAACGGTACAACAAGTGCATTGCAGCTAGAGGAGATTACTACGAAGAGGACTAGAGTACTATCAATAAAAGTGCCCAAACGAAAAAAAGTCTGGAAACTTATTTAATGATCCTCGTACATATATATATATATATATATATATGTGTGTGTGTGTGTGTGTGTGTGTGTGTGTATTTCAGCTTCTTTTGTAATGGCAAATCAGTCTTCCTGGGTTATCCAATGTCAAAGCCATCCACGAAGATAAACTCTAATCGTGTTATTTAACCCATGGTTATGGGAATAATGTAGTTCATGTCATTCCCAAGAGTGATAGTCTGAAATGAATGTAATAGTGTGACTGGAGTTTGAACTCGCTTACTATGTTAACACTTGTTATCTAATGTCCTCCCAACCTTCCTACCATCAAATGATCCGGTGTTTGATAGATGTGAAGTCAGAGGTGAATCCGATTGAAATAAACGATGAGAAATTTGCGTTTCGGTGGTTGGATGGTTGGTTGGTTATGTTTAATGACATTTCAACTTTTGTAGGTTATATAATGCCAAATTATATATATATATATATATATATATCGTTGTATTTGACTCACCTATGATCAAAATAATGGACTTACCCAAAGGGTATATTTATCAAGAACTAAGCTGGTAGAGGAGAGAGCAGTAGCAGCAGCCGTAGTAAGCACCTTGCCTGTCTTCGTGTACGTTGAACCAAGGAGTCCCTCCTCAGAGACTTGGATACATTTGTGTAGCACCTCATATCTCCGTGTTGAGTTATTTATTTATTGATCCCTAATAATTGGTCATAACATATATATATATACATATGATTTGTAAACGAATAGTTTACATTATTTTAGTAACATTATTTTTAACGTGCCAGAACTCATTAATTTGAACACTGTTAAATGGTTTCAAGTATTCTTATCTAATACTAATTATTCTATTCAAAAGTGATTTCTTTGCACACAGTTAAACGGTTTCAAGTCTAGCAAATGATTGGATATTTCTATTTGACCCCCATTGATTGGACCCTAACAGGTTTTGCCACTCCGGGTCAAAGTGGACCAGGGAGTAATGGCAATGAAAGAGTAATCCACATTTTTCAAATCTCCAGAACTGTAGCCTCACCATTAGGTTTGGTTTAGTGTCATATCCAGAACACTCGTTGGAGTGGGGGTCTTTCTCGTCTACAGATGTGCAGTCGATTTATTCTACAGGCACATCCGACTTGGCTGTTGTGTTTGGAGTTAGATTTCTTGTGTACTATAGAATGGAGTTAGCTTTTGGCTTTTTCGTTACCAGATGCAGGCAGGTTACTTCTCCCTTAGAAAGATGGTTTGGAAACTCACGGAGATGGCACGCCTGAATTATCTGTACATTCATAAACGTAGGAACCAAAGTGGAAAATGCGTGTTTGTCCATTTTTTTCATAAATAGGATCACGTGACATTTGTCTTATTGTGCCTTTTTGTTGAGTAGAATCTAATTTGCGAGGAGCCACAACGAACCCAATCAGGCAAATTATCAATCCATAGCTGGAGGTGGGAAGAGGAGATGGGTCCATACTTTCTTCATGGTCATTAATATGAAGTGAAACCAACAGCCTTGTTCAGGATTTGAACACGGGTTGTTGATTCTACTTTCTATAACGATAACCATAACGTTAAGCGCGCCTCCTATTAATGATAATATAAATGCTAAGAATGGTAAAAAAAAAACATGGGTAAATTTTTTGTTTTTTTGTTCTGAGATGCTTGACCGTGTATTATTTTGAAGAAAAAAACTAATATAATGGCTTTTTTCTAACTGTACAATCCCTGCAATCCATATTTTGTTTGCTTTTTACTTGAGTGTGGCAGGATGTTACAGCACTTAATATCGTTAGATTTTGGGGACTGGAAACATGACAACAAAGTGACGTTTCTATAGTGGATCTTCGAAATCCTCAAAGTATTATAAGGATCTTTTACCTCTCCTTGAATTAGGATGGGTTAGAATAGCAACCTTTCAAGTGAAATCTTTTAAAGGACACAATTATGATTTAGTTGCTGTTAAGATAATATATATATATATTTGTGTGTGTGTGTGTGTGTGTGTGTGTGTGTGTGTGTGTGTGTGTTTGTTCTTTTTATTTGATTGGCTAACAATTTCACTAAGTATATTGTTGAAAAGGTTACATTTCACCAACAAGTCCTCTTTTTTTCATAATCATATTCGTTTTTTGCATTTTTTGTGGCGTTAAGAGACAACAATTCTAATTCTAGTTGATATCTAAAATCAAGGACATTTGACAATAGCTATGCATAAAGGCTTGTTTACCAATACATCATCGTTAACAGATGAATCAATATGTCGAAAAAATTTTACAAGAATGAGTCAAAAATTTTGCAATATTTTTGTATCGTGGTTTGCTCAGTCGGCTGGGGCTGCAGAATAAACCGACTGCTTATTAGCAGAAGGGTAAAACTCCCCCAACGATTGTTTTGGGTATGATGCTAAACTGAAATGTTTGAAATTGAACTGTTTTGACATCTGTGTTTAAACAAAAAACTATACTTATGCTAAACTGAATTGTTTGATGTTTAATTCGGCGTTAAATAACATGGCAAGGGTTGAAAGGTCATAAAGCAAACCAACCAACCAACCAACCAACCAATAAACAAATAAACCAAAGTGATAAAACAAATAGGAAAATTAGTATCGGGTAGTTTCAACTTTTGGTCAGCATCAGGAGAAAACATATTGAAGAAGCATTTTTTTTGGAAATTTTGAAAGTTTTTTTTTTTTTGCAATTTAAAAATATTTACTGACAGAATTTTAAATATGCTATATGAAAATCGATGTAAAATGTTAGTGTAATTGATTTGAAAGACCGCCTCAGTATGAAATAATTCACGTAAACAAATAAACAAGTCAGTCAAGTCACGGCTAATGTGAAACACAACCCTTCCTAACCTTATCAAAACATGATTAAGCAGGTGCTCTCACAACATATATATATATATATATATATATATATATAAGTAAAGTTGGCGACCATAGTCGAGGGTGACCATAGTCGAGGGCGACCAGAAGGCTCCCTTTTCAATAGCTACTATACCATGGTGTAGGGGAGGGCGCTACTCCTTTCCCTGGATTTCTCCACTTTATCCTTGATACGTACTTTATATTGCTGAGTGTTAAGCAAGGAGGTATCAAGTACCGTTTTTAAAGTCTTTGGTATGACGCGACCTATGATTGAATCCAGGTCTCCTAGACCATTGGCAAACACTGTACCCACTAGACCAGTGAGCCGGTATATATATATATATATATATATATATATATATATATATATATATATCCGAAACCAATCAAAGACACTTATATCAGATAACTTTCTTCAAACTAATGAATTTTTTTTTCTTAAACCACTGAAGATCTCCAGCCAATTAAAATGGAGAGTGACAGACATTACCCTGTCACATTGATCTATAACCCATGGAAAGGATTTTTATCATTAAGGGTTTTCTTCATCTTTATTATTATTTCCACAACGTTTCGGTCGATATGTCCTCCGGCCTTCTTCAGGTGTTTGTCAAACTCGGGAACCTTCACGGAACTTCGAACTACGTTCTTTATTGAATCCACGGGGGTCGCCTGTTCTGATTCCGTTAGCCATAACCGGGTACAAGTGTTAAGTATTCCTGTATAGTTACTCACCTGAAGTCAGGATCGAACCTGCAACCTCCAGATGACTGTCAATGGAAAGGATACTTGAATTTCGAGTTTTACTTCTCTTCGATCGGTTGACCTGCCAAATGCTAGAGAGCCCAGTCTATCCGACAATTTATCTTTAACTGGGGAGAAGAGATAAATTCATAACTTTTCGAAGGGCATTAACCCAAAGAGCCCATCCATCAATGGCAGGATGTGACAAAAGGTCAATTTTTTGTTGAGTAGAGCTAGTTTTGATTAAGCATTTTTCTACCACACTAGTAACTTGACGAAGTCAGTTTAATTATTTTCATTTTCTCATGGCGAGCGAGGGCAGATGGATTCATGCCATTACCAGGAGGGTTAGCACAAAAAGAAATGCAAACAGCATCGTCCCGGTTGAGTTCGGATCGCTGCTTCCGTTTCCGACTGAGATAACCGTCACATTAAGTTGACTGACTCCTTCAGAATTTGAACCCATTTCGCGGCTTCCACTTTGATTGACAGTAATGATCGGTGAGGTGGAAGAAAACTAAGTCAACACAACTAATTATAACGTATAAGCTTCCACGAAATCTTTAATCGATTCATGATCAAACGAGACAGAATATAGTATCGATTAGTTTGTCTTTTATTGCTTCTATCGATTTGTTTTGTCTATGATTTTTTAAATTCGTTTTTAATTATTTCTAGCTGTTATTTTTGACATTAAATTTTTATGTATTTATTTATTTTTCATTTCTTTTTTTAGATTTTTTTTCTTTTTCATTCCTTTATTCACCCTAACTTTAAAAAATCTTTTCTTTGTTGTTCTTTCAGCTTTTGCTCTTTCATTTTCTTTTTCTTTTTCTTCTTTACCAATTTCCTTCCGTTTTTCCTTCTCTCCATCCATTTTTTTACGATTATTTTGTGTCAATTTCTTTTTTTTTCCATTTAGTAATTTTTTTCTTATTTCTCTTTCTTTTATTGGATTTTTTCTTATTTTCTTAAGATTTCGTATACATTTTTCCATTCCCCTCCCCCGTATTTTTCATTTTCTCTCGCTTTACTTAATCGTTCTTTCTTTCTTTTTTTCTTTCTTTCTTTCTTTTTTTTCACTATTTTTTCTTTCTTTTTCTTTTTACTACTCTTTCGTTCGTTCTTTCTTTCTTTCTTTCTTTCTTTCTTTTCACTATTATTTTTTCTTTCTTCTTTTTCTTTTTACTACTCCTTCCTTCCTTCTTTCTTTCTTTTTTTTTCCCAATTATTTTTTCTTTCTTTCTTTTTTTACCACTCTTTCTTTTTTTACCACTCTTTCTTTCTTTCTTTCTTTCTTTCTTTCTTTCTGTTCCCTATTTTCCTTTTTTTATTTCTTTTTTCTTTCCTCTGGACTGTCCTTTTATTCTGTTTTTCCACCAGAAATCTTTTTCTTTTTCCTTTCGTCCCCCCCTCTCTCTCTATTTCTCTCTCTTTCATCCTTTTCCTTCACTTTCTCTTTTTTTCCTTTGCCGCGTCCCCATTAGTGTCCTGCTACCCCGATCAATTACGTCACGGGTAGGTTTCAATTTCCACTGTCTAATGGCCGGCCTTCATGGCACCCAAAATGTCCACACAGCAAATGGCCTCGATTACAAACAACCAAGTCCCTAAATCGAAGACGGGAAATGGAAAACAAAGCACAAATTTCCTGAAACCGGCGGGGGAGGGTGCTACTTACCCGACCATCTTTAATATCAGTGTGTGGCTTGACAACAACAACAACAACAACAACAACAACAACAACAACAACATTTCGATCATCTCTATTTGCTTAACGACTGCGGTATTTTGCAATATCAATAGATAGATAGATAGATAGATAGATAGATAGATAGATAGATAGATAGATAGATATGATCAGATTGAGATAGATAGATAGATAGATAGATAGATAGATAGATATGATCAAATTGAAATAGATAGATAGATAGATAGATATGATCAGATTGAGATAGATAGATAGATAGATAGATAGATAGATAGATATGATCAAATTGAAAAAGATAGATAGATAGATAGATAGATATGATCAAATTGAAATAGATAGATAGATAGATAGATATGATCAGATTGAAATAGATAGATAGATAGATAGATAGATAGATAGATAGATATGATCAGATTGAAATAGATAGATAGATAGATAGATAGATAGATATGATCAGATTGAAATAGATAGATAGATAGATAGATAGATAGATAGATAGATAGATAGATATGATCAAATTGAAATAGATAGATAGATAGATAGATAGATAGATAGATAGATAGATAGATCCGGAGGGAGTCGAAGCAGAGAAGAGGAAATGAGAGAGAAATAAAGAAAGGGATAAAGCGAGGGAGAGGGTGAGGATTGGAGGATAGTAGGAGGAAAGACATGAGTAAAGGGAAAAGGTAAAGATTAAGAAAGGAGAAAGCGAAGAAAAAAGGCGAGTAAAACATAGAGGAAGGGAGAGTGGTAACGGAAGGGAGAGAGATAGAAGGGATAGAATCGTGAAAGAGAGAGGAAGGAAGAGAGAGAGGGGGAGAAGAGGAAAGTGGTAAGGTAAGGAAAAGTAGAGAGATGAAGAGAGGGTTAGGGAGAGATAAAGGAAGGGAGGGAAAGAGAAAAAGAGAGGAGGGAAGAAGGAAGTGAAAGATGAGAGTGTAAGGGAGGAGAGAGAGAGAGAGAGAGAGAGAGAGAAAGAAAGGGGCCGAAGAGGAGGGGAAGACATACGATGAACACTAGATACCACTGAACAGGAAAAAGGGCTAAAATATCAGTGGCCTTTTAGCCGCGTTTTATAAAGGCTGGAACTCAAAATCTCCAATAATTAACTTCAATCAATGTTCCATAAATAAGAATTTTCAAACAGTTAATAAAAATCAGAGGATGACTACCTCCTTCACTATTGCCTAGTTCAACGTATTTGTTTGGTCGCCAATCAAGATTGAGGTCCGGATATCAAAGCGAGAATGTTTCATTGTAAATGGTGATAAAAGACATCATAGATAGATAGATAGATAGATAGATAGATAGATATGAACAGAATGAGATAGATAGATAGATAGATAGATAGATAGATAGATAGATAGATGAGAACCCAAGAAGATAGAGGCAGAGATAGATATGAAAAGATAAGGATTTGATCAGAGATAGATAGATAGATAGATAGATAGGAACAGACTAAGATTTGAATAGAGTGAGATAGACAGATCAAAGAAATATGCTTGTTAGGAGAAAATACGCCAAGATTGATGAGAAAATATAGGGAAGAAGAGAGAAAAAAGAAATTATTTTCAGTTCGCCTATAATAAACGGTAAATAAACGTTTGAAAAGGCGATTTTTGATTGTCCGTGCGACGAGTAACATGTCCGGTGGTTCTAATTAAAACTGGTCCAGCCAACAGCGTTGTTTGATGAGAGCAAAGGAGACAATATCAAAAGAATTTTACTAAGAAGAAAAATGAAGGAGGAAGGTAAGGAGAAATCGAAGGAGGAGGAAGAAGAAGAAGATGGGGAATGAAATCTGGAGGAAAGTTTCGCCTTATAAAATTTCCTCGGGAAGAAAAGAAACAGAATATTACACAATATATATTCGTTGTCGAATGAAATAGATAGATAGATAGATAGATAGATAGATAGATATGAATAGAATGAGATAGATAGATAGATAGATAGATAGATAGATAGATAGATATGAACAGAATGAGATAGATAGATAGATAGATAGATAGATAGATAGATAGATAGATTGGAAGAGACAAGGATAGACAGACATGCCTACCGACAAAGAAAGAAAGGAAGGAAGAAAGAAAGAAAGATCTGTCGTTGACTTTGTTATATTTTTTTATAAAATCCCACCCAACCGGAAGTTCGTAAAAAAGATGAAAACCCTTTGCAGATAAAATTAAGGATTCAACCGGATCATCGAAAATCCGGACTGAATTGTTCAGAACGTCTTTTCTGTATTTATTTTCCCGGACTTTTCCTTTTGATCAATGGATTTTTCCTATTAATGATTCCAGTGAGAAACTCTTTCCTTTGAGGAAAAAGACAATCAATGAATTCTTTAAAAAAGGGACTGACGAACGTTTGTATCATTGCGTAAATCTATGAAAGAATCGTGAAATATTTTGTCTAAGAATCCAAGACAAATGAGTTTATTGAAGTTTGGATTTAAGAAAATATGTTGAATGGATTGTAACACGTTTTTATGTTTTTCTTGGCTCTTTTCTTTTCATCTTAAGAAATTAAAAAGTTGGATATTTTACGACTTGCCTGATTTTTTTGTTTAATTTCTAAAATAAAAAAAATTCAATCTTGAAATAACTGATATGCTTTCTTTGTTTTTTTCTCTATCCAAAATTTCTTTCTTTCTTCTAGGAATCAGTTTATTTTCCTTCCTTTTTTTAATCATTATTCTTTCTTTCTTTCTTTCTTTCTTTCTTTCTTTCTTTCTTTCTTCTCATAATCACTTTATTCGTTCTTTTCCCCCTTCACTATTCTTTCTTTCTTTCTTTCTTTCTTTCTTTCTTTCTTTCTTCTCACATTCACTTTATTCTTTCTTTCCCCCTTCACTATTCTTTTTTCTTTCTTTCTTTCTTTCTTTCTTTCTTTCTTTCTTCTCACACTCGCTTTCTTTCTCTCTTTCTTTATTTCTTTCTTTCTTTATTTATTTATTTCTTCTCACATTCACTTTATTCTTTCTTTTCCCCCTTCACTATTCTTTCTTTCTTTCTTTCTTTCTTTCTTTCTTTCTTTCTTTCTTCTCACACTCGCTTTATTCTTTCTTTTCCCCCTTCACTATTCTTTCTTTCTTTCTTTCTTTCTTTCTTCTCACACTCGCTTTCTTCAAACAAAATTTTTAAAAAATTCATTCAAGTTTTAAAATATCCACGTGAAGGTTAACATTTATTCAACATATTTTCTTGTACCAAAATTCTTTAGATATTTAACAAGTTTTAAAATCTAAATAAAAATTTGTGCCCTGTTGAGAAACTCATAAAATAGAATTATTGAGTCTAGATATCTTAATGACAATTCTAAAAAAGATATGAAGTCTCGATACTTATAAAACCCACAAAGAGATAAATGAAAAAAAAAAAGTTGTTTTCTCTCATTAAATATAATTTTAAAGAGCCAATAACGTTATCTACCATCACTAAATATAGAATATTCCATTTGGGTCAGGGAAATTCATATTGATTTCATTTTTAGTAAAAGTATCTTTGGCAAAATTTTAAACATTGTTAATAAAGAACAAAATTATTAAGAAGTATAGAAAATGGCCATTATTCCTTTTAAATTGAAAGTGAGTTGTTTTTCATGATTTGTAATTTCTTGCCTGATGTTCTTGGTTGGATCGCCTAAAAAATTGTCTTGACAAAAACAAAACGTGTAAAATTACTCCCCAGCAACAATGGTCGCGAAAACAACTACAGTAGCTGTGTTTTAATAATGAGTCTAATTGATAGTCATCAGCTATTAAATAGCTCTTTGCTCTCCATACTTACTCTTCCTTTCTCAGTTGTCTTTCGGTTATTAAAACTCTCTTTTTATCTATCTTCATCTGCCTTTTCCCATAGTATATCTACGCGCATATATTCTTCCGGCGCCTCTTCCTTTCTTCTTCTTTCCTCTCTTCTTCTTTCTCCCTCTTCTCCCTCTTCTTCCTTCTCTATACTCTCTTTGTTCAGACTGGTTTCTTCAGCCTTGGTGAAGCAACTAGTCTAAAAGAAGGAAAACTCTGTTAGACTCCGCTTAAAAATTGACCTTGTGTCATATCCTGCCCGAGCGGAGGGGTTAGATAAATATGTATGCTCTCTTTGTTCTTTCTCTTCCATCCTCTACCACTTTTGGATAAATTTGTGTTCGTTGTTCGAATCGAATTAAAAGCAGCGATTTCAAATGCTGATTTTAACAGCTGCAAACAATCTATCAAAATTATTTCTCTCTTCGTCGGTGGGGCTTAGAATACGTTTTCTGTCACCTTTGCAATTGGGGTAAGATTCCCCCCTAAAATGAGGTGTCCATGACCTAAAACAGCATCTGATTGTGAAGTTCCAGTTCTGAAATTCTATTGAGTGTGGAGTATGACTTCTTTGACAAAATTCTCACGTCCTCTTTGACCCGGCGTCGGAGTACATGTCTCAGCTATTGAACCAATAAATTTTTACGGATTATTTGTATTTGATAGAAATACTAGAAACCTTATAACTGTGTGTAAATTGCTTATGTTAAGAATAGTTATTTGAAGCTATAACTGTTTACTTAGGATTCACATCGTTCGTTACTTGAAACCTGATATATAACAGTACAAAAAGAAGAAAAAAAAAAATAGAAATAATTACTTGAAACTATGAAAAAAAAAAACTCTGGGCAAATTATTTTTATTTGATAGGAATACTTGAAACAAAAAAAATCTGGGCAAATTATTTGTATTTGATAGGAATACTTGAAACAAAAAAATCTGGGCAAATTATTTGTATTTGATTGGAATACTTGAAAAAAAAACTCTGGGCAAATTATTTGTATTTGATAGGAATACTTGAAACAAAAAAAAACTCTGGGCAAATTATTTGTATTTGATAGGAATACTTGATATTATATAACTGCGTACAAAAAAACTCGAGAAACAATTTAAAAAATGAAATTACAATGAGCGTGATCTTTTAACTTCAAAACATAAGATAACCCAAAACGGGTTGATATGCCGTTAAAATCAATCAATCAATCAAAATTCTTTCTTTTTTTTCCTTCGTGCTTTTATCTTTCACCTTTATTTCTTTCTTTACTTTTTTCCCACCACTTCTTTTTTTCTCCTCCCCTTTTTTTCTGCCATTTTTTTCTCATTCATTGACTTCCAATTTCATTTTTCTTTTATTTTCCTTCCTTTGTCTCTTTTTTCTTTCACTGTCCCCCTCACCCTGTCTCTCTTTCTCTCCCTCCCTCTCTCTTCTTTAATCCTCCATTTCTTCTTTCCGTTTCCTTTCTTTTTTTCTTCTTAGCTTTCTTTCACATTTTCTTTCATTATTCAGTTTTCATTTAATGAGTCACTTTTCCTTTTTTTTCTTTTTCTTCTTTACTTTCTCACATGATCCTTTTTTTTTTGTTTGTTTGTTTCTTTCTTTCTTTATTTATTTATTTATTTATTTGTTTCGCAGGAGATTTTCCTTAATTTTTAAATGGAGAAGCTATCATATTTCCATTCTTTCTTTCTTTCTTTCTTTCTTTCGCAGGAGATTTTCCTTAATTTTTAAATGGAGAAGCTATCGTATTTCCATTCTTTCTTTCTTTCTTTCTTTCTTTCTTTCGCAGGAGATTTTCCTTAATTGTTAAATAGAGAACCTATCGTATTTCCATTCTTTCTTTCTTTCTTTCTTTCTTTCTTTCTTTCTTTCTTTTGCAGGAGATTTTCCTTAATTGTTAAATAGAGAACCTATCGTATTTCCATTCTTTCTTTCTTTCTTTCTTTCGCAGGAGATTTTCCTTAATTGTTAAATGGAGAAGCTATTATATTTCCATTCTTTCTTTCTTTCTTTCTTTCTTTCTCTCTTTCATTCTTTCTTTTGCAGGAGATTTTCCTTAATTGTTAAATAGAGAACCTCTCGTATTTCCATTCTTTCTTTCTTTCGCAGGAGATTTTCATTAATTGTTAAATAGAGAACCTATCGTATTTCCATTCTTTCTTTCTTTCTTTCTTTCTTTCGCAGGATATTTTCCTTAATTGTTAAATAGAGAACCTATCGTATTTCCATTCTTTCTTTCTTTCTTTCTTTCTTTCTTTCTTTCGCGGGAGATTTTCCTTAATTGTTAAATAGAGAACCTATCGTATTTCCATTCTTTCTTTCTTTCTTTCTTTCTTTCATTCTTTCTTTTGCAGGAGATTTTCCTTAATTGTTAAATAGAGAACCTATCGTATTTCCATTCTTTCTTTCTTTCTTTCTTTCTTTCTTTCTTTCTTTCTTTCGCGGGATATTTTCCTTAATTGTTAAATAGAGAACCTATCGTATTTCCATTCTTTCTTTCTTTCTTTCTTTCTTTCTTTCTTTCCCATTAAATTTTTTGCCAACAAACTTCTCTTTTCTTATGTAATGTTTTTACCCTCACTGTTCTCTTTTATTCGCTCTTTTAGATATTCATTCCTTCCTTCTTTCCTTCCATCTTTCTTTCCTTGTCTTAAGATTCATTTTTCTTCCTTTATTTTTCCCTATTCGATGCATTTTAATCTTTCATTTCTTTATTTTTCTACGATTCTTTTTTCTTTTTGTTTTCTTTCTTTCTTTCTTTCTTTCTTTCTTTCTTTCTTTCTCGTAAACTATTTTCTTTGCTCTTATGCAAGAATATCATTTTTTCCTTCTCTTTTTCTTCTTTTTTCCTTCGATTTTTGATTATTTTTTCCTTTATTTTCATGTTCACTTTCTTTTGTTTCGTTGTTTGGTTGTTTGTTGGTTGTTTTTCTTTTTCTTTTTTTTTGCCATTATGCATCGTCCATTTCAGCCTACCCAGTGTCCATGCCAGACTTTCGACCACTCTACATCCTACCGTTCGCCTGACCGGAAGTGAACAATAATCCCAGCATGCAATTCCCCGCCTGGTCCCAGGTCACCGCCAACCATGCCCTGAACCCTTTGCCACAGAAAGCAACATCAAAGAAAACGAAAGGAAACAGCCTTATGCCTTTTTTTCACCATGGATTAATCGACCCCTTTCCCAACGATCCTGATAGACTGCTCAGCGCCCCCCCCCCACTACTGCACACACATAACTCAAAACATCGACTGTGATTTTCAGAAACAAATACACTGATTACGATAACACTCATTTAGGTCTGTTATTCAGACTTTCTTTTCAGAAGGTTTTTTCTTTTTTTCATTCATTTCCGGTGTCCGCTAGTTCCAACCCTGCACGCCACTCCGCCAAATACCCTCCCCTCTATGGACATGACATAAGCTTGGACAGCAGTGTCCCATACCAAGTAGATTTTGTTATTGTTGTTGTTGTTTAAGGATTCATTATTTTTTCTTGCACATTCCCTTTAGTAAGTTTCTGTCGTTTTATTTATCTCTGACTGTTCATATCTATCTATCTATCTATCTATCTATCTATCTCAGTCTTCTTATCTATCTATCTATCTATCTATCTATCTATCTATCACATTCTATCTCATATCTATCTATCTAGCTAGCTAGCGAGCTAGCTAGCTATCTATTCCATTCTGTCTCATATCTATCTATCTATCTATCTATCTATCTGGTGTTTCAGGAAAATTGATATCATGTTTTAAAATGGCCGTTACGTGTATAAAAACCACAAAGCTTTAATCTTTTTACTAAAATTTTGCTGGATAAATCTTTAATTCAAAATTAAACCAGTTTAGTTTCGTCAGCCTCAACTTTTGAGTTTCGCAAATATTTAAATCTCTCATGACAGCAGCCATTCTAAAATAAGATATCGTTCTTTTCTCATATATATATATATATATATATATTCTAAATAATAAAGTCTGTTAATCGATTCGATGAAGACTAGTAACAATACATATGCTTAGCAAAATGAACTGCAGAAGTGATTTTTTTGTCGTGGCGAGTATTTGTATAGAACCATCCCCACGCTCTTTGGACGAACTGATAACAGAAAGATGGCACACCAGGTCCCCAAAATTTCACTAAGAACGCGCAGTTTGGGGGAATATTGCTGAAAAGTTTTGAATTCTGATTTTTTTCCTCTCCTAAGCTGGTTACTTCAAGCTAAAGAGCCCATTCAGGTGTATTATTTTACCCATTATTGGTGGTGTGTAAAATGACGCCTTTCCCCACAAGAACAAAGTCATCGGTAAACAACTTCGTGCAGGGTTTGAACAATTTCCTACGACGATTACTTTTTCATATGTATTTCTAGATATGTATATAAGTAAGTAAAGTTGACGACCTTAGTCGAGGGTGACCCGAAGGCTCCCTTTTCAATAGCTACTACACCAATATGTAGGGGAGAGCGCTACTCCTTTCCTTGGATTGTCCCACTTTACCCTTGATCCATACCATTTACTGCTGAGTGTTAAGCAAGTAGGCATTAAGTACCATTTTTTGAGTCTTTGGTATGAACCTCAGTCTCCCGGGCCATTGGCGAACACTCTGATCGCTAGGCCAATTATATATATATATATATATATATATATCCGAGTGTGTGTGTGTGTGTGTGTGTGTGTCTGTCGATGTGGTTTTATGGCACATCAATCATTGTAGGTTATTGAGGCCAAATCCATTTTTATACGTGTAAACAGTTTTATTTCGAACAATTCAGTTTAGTGTAAGTACACAGTCTCAATGTCAAAAAAGTTCTATTTCAAACAATTCAGTTTAGCATAAGTGCATTAGTTCTATTTGACCCATAAATAGGACCCTATCAGGTGGTACTTCTCCAAGCCCGAGTGGATCTGGGAGCGATGGCAATGACGAAGTACTCTGCATTCGCTAAAGCTCCAGCATTACTGGAGCCTCACTATCAAATTGTTGTCATCATCAGAACACAAGTTGGAGGGGGGCGGTCTTACCCCTCTGCAGAGAGGCAGTTGGTGTATTCTACAGCCTCAGTCGACTGGGCAATATATATGTGTGTGTGTTATTAGTTAACTCAAATATTAAATTATTACAATTATTATGTTATATCTCCTTGAATATTTCAGGTCTTTACAATATTCTCTCATTCACCTCTAAAGAAATTTTAAAAGAATCTTGGCACCAAACATATACACCATTAATTCAATGTCTATATAAAGATCAAACTCTGCTCAGTACTTCAGCCGATACTTCCTAATAGTACCTCCTAGCCCAGTCATCTGAAGCAACAGAGTACACTGACTGCACCTCTGTAGAGAGGTAAGAGTCCATCAGCAAGTGTCTTGTATATGACACACGACATTCTGATGGGGAGGCTCCAGTAATACCGGAGCTTTGAGGAATGTGGACAACCCTTTCATTGTCATTGCTCCCAGGTCCACTCTGGCTCGGAAAGGTAGCACCTGATAGGGTCCTATCTATGGGTCAAATGGAACTGTTTGACATTTAAACTATGTACTTATGCTAAACTGAATTGCTTGAAGTAGAACTGTTTTTACATTTAAATGTGTGTAAGCAAAAAACTGTGTACTTATGCTAAAAGTTAATTGTTTGAAATAGAACTGTTTATCATTTAACTGTGTGTAAACTAATGACTGATATTTATTTGAATTGACAGTTATATATGGCAATACTTAAAAACGTTTAACTGTGTGCCAACAAACGATTAATAGTAAATAGAATTGTTCGTATTATATAGAAATAAGTGAAACTATTTAACTGTATGAAAAAATGACCCCAGGCTCATTTTAAGATGTTATCTACCAAATGTGTTTAGAAATCATATGTTCAATATATTTGTATAAAAAGGATTTGGCATTAAATAACCTACAATGGTTGCTATGCTATAAAACCAAACCAAACTAAATCCAATATATTTGACATATGTGTATGAAGAGGATTTGGCATTAAATAACCTACAATGGTTGATATGCCATAAAACCAAACCAAACTAAATCCAATATATTTGACATATGTGTATAAAGAGGATTTGACATTAAATAACCTACAATGGTTGATATGCCATAAAACCAAACCAAACTAAATCCAATATAGTTCACATATGTGTATGAAGAGGATTTGACATTAAATAACCTACAACGGTTGATATGCCATGAAACCAAATCAAACTAAATCCAATATATTTGAAATATGTGTATAAAGAGGATTTGACATCAAATAACCTACAATGGTTGATATGCCATAAAACCAAATCAAACTAAATCCAATATAGTTGACATATGTGTATGAAGAGGATTTGGCATTAAATAACCTACAATGGTTTATATGCCATAAACCAAACCAAAGTAAACCCAATATATGACATATATGTATGAAGAGGATGTGGCATTAAATAACCTACAATGGTTGATATGCCATAAAACTAAATCAAACTAAATCCAATATAGTTGACATAAGTGGATAAAGATCATTTGACAATAAATAACCTACAATGGTTGATATGCCATAAAACCAAACCAAAGTAAATCCAATATATTTGACTTATGTGTATGAAGAGGATTTGGCATTAAATAACCTACAATGGTTGATATGCCATAAAACCAAACCAAACTAAATCCAATATAGTTGACATATGTGTATAAAGAGGATTTGGCATTAAATAACCTACAATGGTTGATATGCCATAAAATCAAATCAAACTAAATCCAATATATTTGACATATGTGTATGAACAGGATTTGGCATTAAATAACCTACAATGGTTGATATGCCATAAAACTAAATCAAACTAAATCCAATATAGTTGACATATGTGTATGAAGAGGATTTAGCATTAAATAACCTACAATGGTTGATATGCCATAAAACCAAACCAAGCTAAATCCAATATAGTTGACAGATGTGTATAAAGAGGATTTGACATTAAATAACCTACAATTGTTGATATGCCATAAAACCAAATCAAACTAAATCCAATATATTTGACATATGTGTCTAAAGAGGATTTGGCATTAAATAACCTACAATGGTTGATATGCCATAAAACCAAATCAAACTAAATCCAATAGAGTTGACATATGTGTATAAAGAGGATTTGACATTAAATAACCTACAATGGTTGATATGCCATAAAACCAAACCAAACTAAATCCAATATAGTTGACATATGTGTATAAAGAGGATTTGGCATTAAATAACCTACAATGGTTGATATGCCATAAAACCAAACCAAACTAAATCCAATATATTTGACATATGTGTATGAAGAGGATTTGGCATTAAATAACCTACAATGGTTGATATGCCATAAAACCAAGCCAAACTAAATCCAATATAGTTGACATATGTGTATGAAGAGGATTTGGCATTAAAACCTACAATGGTTGATATGCCATAAAACCAAACCAAACCATCTAGTCTAATCTTCATTTTATTACAATATGGCAGTTTTTTATATGATTTAACTATTTGTTCTAAAGATATTTTTCTCTATATGAAAAAAATTCACTTAGTTTGTAAACTTAGCTTTTAAAATCTTTTTTGACAATAAATTATCAACCATAATTAGAAATTCCATTATTTTAAAAATTTCAATTAAATCACTTTTTATTCTTTTTTCTAATAAAGTCATCATCATCATCATGTCGTGCCGCTAGCACGGATATCCTAGACCCTCTCTCGCCACTTCTCCCTATCGTTCATCGCCTCCAGCAGGTCTTCAGGGCCACACCCTGTATCCTCACATAGCTGCTGGATGTATGTTCGTGCTGGTCGTCCTGCTTTTACCCGGCCATATGTGGGGGTAATCCTAATTTCTCTAATCTTCACCTGTAACTGTAATATTTCACTCATTTTTTTTTTTTTTTTGTCACGTTTTTTTTTATGCCCTTCAATCTTGATATTACACTCCAATTTCTACGTCTAGCTACTGAAACTAAAACCTGTCAACAATATTCTTTAAAGGTCTTATTAAGGTTTTCTACATTATTAAAACAACATTTTCCTCCTTCGAAATAGAATTTCTTACCATCCTGCCAATCATTCCATTTGCACTCGATACAATTCATAAAATATGATCGTCAGATTTAAATGTAGAATTAAAATACAATTCCTTCATCGCATTCCTCATTTACGTTTTTGATTTCCTTGTTACTTAAATTATATTTATCTTAAATATTTTTGGATCTAATATGAAGTACTTTACATGTTTCTATAATAAATTTTAACTGATATTATTTAATATTATTGAATGAAGGCTTTCTTGCTGGAATAGGTTTTACGAATTGATCTGGCATTCCCACGATGTGCCGGAAAATCAATATTTGGTTGTATTGTAAGATACTGTTAACGCATTCCCTTGGAATAAGGGTGCTTTAGCTAAGAAACTTTGTTTGACTCTAGAGTCATTATTTGATAAAGATTTTCTTGGAAGGACACCTGTTGTTTTATTGGCAGCAGCATGTGTGTATATTATGGTATTTAAATGTTGAAAATATATACACAGAGAGAGAGAGAGAGAGAGAGAGAGAGAGAAAGAAAGAGGAAGACAGAAATAGATAGAGAGAGAAAAAAAGAGGAGGACGATAGTATATATAGTGAGAGAGAGAAGAGGAGGAGAAGAAGACATAGATAGATAGATAGATAGATAGATAGATAGATAGATAGAGAAAGTAAGAGGAGTGGGGGAAGATAGAGATAGATAGATAGAGAAAGAGAGAGAGAAGGAGAAGGGAAGACAATATATATAAAGTGAGAGAGAATGAGAGAGAGAGCGAGAAAGAGTGCGGAAGACATAGATAGAGAGAGAGAGAGAGAGAAGGAGAAGGAGAAGGAGAAGACAGGAATAGATAAAGATAGAGAGAGAGAGAAAAGGAGAGGGGAAGACAGAAATAGAGAGAGAGAAAAAAGAGTAAGAGAAAACATAAATAGAGAATGAGAGGGGGAGAAGGAGAGATAGAAGGGGGTGAGAAAGGGAGGGAGTTTTCGAAATCTGAAAAAGAGCGAATATCGGCAATAGAAGAAAGAAACTAAATATTTTCATCGTACAGTCACGATCATCAGGCAATCGTAGATTTTAAGGAATTATGAATATTACGAAAGAATAATTCACGGAAACAAATGGAAATGGAACAGAATTGATTTACATTAAAAGAAGATCCGAAGCGTCAGATCTTCTTTTATGTATTTTTCACTGGATTTTCTAGGAAAAAATATTTTGACGGTGAAAACCTTTGAAAATCACAAATGAGAGTGAAATTTGATTGGTTGAAAAAATTCAATAAAAAGAAAGAAAGAAAGAAAGAAAGAAAGAAAGAATTCTAGAGGGAAAACGAACAAACGAAAGAAAGAAAGAAAAAAAGAAAGAAAGAAAGAGATCTTGAGGGAAAACGAACGAAAGAAATAAAGAAAGAAGCAAAGAAAGAAAGAAAGAAACAAAGAACCAAATCTAGAAAGAAAGAAAGAAAGAAAGAAAGAAAGAAAGAAAGAAAGAAAGAAAGAACCAAAACAAGAGGGAAAACGAACGAACGCATGAAAGAAAGAAAGAAAGAAAGAAAGAAAGAAAGAAAGAAAGAACAAAATCTGGAGGGGAAACGAAAGAAAGAAAGAAAGAAAGAAAGAAAGAAAGAAAGAACCAAATCTAGAGGGAAACGAACGAACGAACGAACGAACGAAAGAAAGAAAGAAATAAAGAAATAAAGAAACAACCAAATCTAGAGGGAAAACGAACGAACAAAAGAAAGAAAGAAAGAAAAACAGGATTAAAAAGAAACACAAATCGAAAAAAGTGAAGGAAAAAGAAAAGAATAATGAAAGTCAAATATATATATATATATATGAAAATAAAGATAGATAAATATATATTAGATATATTTTTTAATGTATGGGATATAGACTGCGACCCTGGGTTTCATGAAGTTTTCTGCAAAACAACAATCATCTGGCAGTTAAGAAGATGGAATGAATCGAAAAATACGAAAAAATACAGACAAAAACCGTTGGGATTTCGTTTATGTGTGGTTGTAAGCGTGTGAGTGCCATGAAACCCAGGGTCGCAGTCTATATTCCATGAATTAAATATATGTATATCTTATATACATCTATTTATTATTATTATATAATAGCTCTATCTTAGATATTGAGCACTCTCCATATTATATTGCACTTGTTTCCACACATACCCACAAAGTGATTTAGTGACAACCAACACTGTTATAATATATATATATATATATATATATATATATATATATATATATATATATATATATATGTACATATAATTTGTAAGTGAATAGTTTTAGGTAACATTATTTTTTAAAAGACCAGAGGTCATTTGTTTGCAAACAGTTAAATGATTCCAATTATGGCTATGTCAAATAATTCTACTTTGTTTCACGTATTGTGACCTTACTCTGATAATTCTATTTAATATTAATCATTTGTTTGCCCACAGTTAAATGGTGTCAAGTATTGCAATTTAGAAATTCTATTTTTCAAGTATTCTTATCTAATCCGAATAACTTACACATACCTACATAGTTTCAAATAACTAATAATGATAATCTCTAGCAAAAATTTGAACAGTTCTGTTTGATAGATAGGACCCTCACAGGTACTACCTCTCCGGGTCAGATGGAACCTAAGAGTAATGGTATTAAAGGAATACTCAACATTTTCCAAACTCTAAGATTGGGCTTCATTATCATCCAATGTAATTTAAGGTCAGACCCAGGACACTAAATTGTTTCAAATCTTACTATCTAACGTTAATAATTCTATCAAATATCAATTAGCTGTTTGCACGTTAAATGATTTCAAGTATTGGTATCTTAGTGCAATTGACCCACGGCCTCCTTGCATCTTTAATATAAAATAGGTTTGATTACTTGTCAGGACAATGACATAGGTACAAGGGCTTGTATTGTACGGGTCTCTCTGACTGACTTAGTAAGGGTCGAAGTAGAGTGTTACAAGTCACTAGACCACTTCGATTGCTGGGTCTAGGATAGGTCAGTCACCAGGATCTAGTCCTCAAGTATTACAGGACGCCACTCACTGCTAACAGGTGGTTCCGTTGGGGTGGGATCTTTCCTCTCTGCAGAGGTGCGGTTTGCATATTCTCCACCCAGTCTCAGCCGACTGGGCGGTGAGAGGTTGCATTTTACCTATATATATATATATATATATATATGTATGTATGTATTGTCATCCACAGACAGACTGTTTCGTTCTATCAGAACTCTTCAATGTGGCTAGACACGTAGGACGCTCGAAGCCGGGATCAAAACCCATCCAACTTTACGTTAGACTAAGTCTCAGACCGCTCGGCCAACAAAAGTACCACGTTGGCTAAGGGAATTTTAAAGGTATTTATGTAGCAACAGCAGCAGCAGCAGCATCCGTTTGTTTACATTTTTATACCCTCTCGGCTATATATATATATAATTGGTAAGGGCTGCACTGCAGACCTGAAGATGATGATATACCCAGATTTTATATTGTAAAATCATATTGGTTCAAGCAGTCAAATGTGATACATTGTTCTCTGGGGTCGTATTGTGCTAGTAGAGGGCCCCCTGGACGGAATCTACATGTGGTGGTATCTTTCCGCTCTGTCATTCCTGGCCTGTGCGTACATGTAACGAAATCAGAAATTCACTCCTCACTCATGCACAAAACATTCGAACAA
>OY757943.1:332591-460091 GCA_963585895.1 Sepioteuthis lessoniana | reverse complement strand
TTGAAAAGGGGGCCCTTGGGTCGCCTCCCGCGATTACGCTCGACCAACTTACAACTTACGTATCTGTACATGTGTGGGGTTGTATATGTGCGTGTGTATGTGTTTGTGTATGTGGCCCTATGTTTTTGCGCTTGCGTATGTAAATTCATACATATATATATATATATATATATATATATATATATATGTATGTATCTATGTATATGTGTAAATATATATACGTGTGGGGGGGATATTTATCTAACCTCTCTCAAAGTAGAATTCGACACGGGGTCATTTTATTGTGAATTGAGATTTATGTGTGCGACCGTCACAAAATATACCTGATCCAGTCGACTTTCCTTTTTCTTGGGGTACCAAGCAATGAACTCACCTCTGCAAAGCAGGTATTTCCCGAGGGACAGGCTCCCTGGGACGAGGCGTTCAGTTTTCCACTTAGCCCCTGCCAAAAGACCACCTCTATGTGTGTGGGAATTACGACAGACAACATTATGGAAAATTCCGTGTCGGGCTATTCTGGACAATTACATTATCAACTGGCTAGAATTCTTCAATTAGCCATATGCCTTTGTCTTTTCCCCTATCACTTACACATTGTAATCTTATGGTGGATCGTGGTATTGTCATTTCGGTAATTTAACAGTGTTCAGTAAAACAAAACAAAAAAAAAAACAAAAATGCTAACGCGCTGGACTGTGACGTCGGAGTTAGCGAGTTCGAATTCCAGTCAAGTTATAAGGTTCACTTTCGGATTATTATTCTTAGCTCACCCCCACTTCCAGCAATGGGTTGTTTTTCTGCAAAGATGTCTTTCATATTAAATAACCCATGAAGGTTGATATGCCATTTAAAAAAGAAATCAAACCAAACGAATTATTGTCAGCCATTATTAATATTTTACAAGCATTTCTTTCGTCTGAATTTTATTTGCTTTTCATCGCAACATTTCACACATTGCTGATATACTGTAAAGATATTTCTAAATCAAAAGTCAATTCTCTTCCAAAATAAATAGCAGGATTTTGATATTTCTTGTGGAAACCATTTCGTTATTCTCTTGTTAGTGAGCCACTAGGATCCACTACTGATCTTTTCTTTTTCTTTTTTTTTCTTTTCTTTTCGGTTGAATGTCTGCTTTGTAAACTTGTTTCTTGTATTGAAGAATAGAACGGAATATAGAGAGAAAAAAAAACCCTCAAGTAGTGTAATGGTTGACAAACTAGGCTAACAAACCTTCACGTGTGAGTTCGAGTCTCATTGGATACACCACTCATGCAGCCTTGTACAACATCTAAGCAAAACGATTAGTGAAATACTACTGAGTTGTTTGGCATAAGGT
The DNA here is from genome assembly GCA_963585895.1 of Sepioteuthis lessoniana. NCBI lineage: Eukaryota > Metazoa > Mollusca > Cephalopoda > Myopsida > Loliginidae > Sepioteuthis > Sepioteuthis lessoniana. The sequence continues at coordinate 458,752 of OY757943.1, read as the reverse complement.
AAGTTTTTTGGAGTGCTTCTTACGATAAAGTTTCTCCTGTGTAAGAGACCAACACAGGACATATATTCAAAGCACTGCAAAAAAATTAAACTTCGCAGAAAAATCCTTCCCAATGGATTTAGCGACTAGTACAGTTTCCACTACAGTGCAAGAATTAGGTGTGGCATAAGAGCAAATCTATTGAGCTCTACTAAAGAATAAACCCTTTTCAATAAGTTAAGAGACCCGTAGACTTTTCATTGCAGATGAGTTAGAATTGACACGAGCCCAGATTTATGGACCTAGTACTGTTTGCAGTTTATGCCTGGCACAAAGCCAGATTTTTGGGGTTGGTTGGTTGGTTGGTTGGGTTTTATGGCACATCAACCTTTGTTGGTTATTTAATGCTAAATCCATTTGTATGCAAATAGTCAGTTCTATTTCAAACAATTCAGTTTAGCATGAGTACACAGTTTAATTGTCAAAAAAATTTCTATTTCAAGCTATTCAGTTTACTCAAACAATTCTAATTCAGCCAATTCAGTTTAGTATAAGTATAGATTTTGTTTACACACAGTTAAATGTCAAAACAGTTCTATATTAAACAATTCAGTTTAGCGTAAGTACAGTTTCAATATCAAAAACAGTTCCATTTCAAACAATTCAGTTTAGCATAAGTATGCAGTTTAAATGCAAGTACACAGTTTAATTGTGAAAAAACATTTCTATTTCAAGCTATTCAGTTTCGTCGAACAGTTCTGATTTTCGGATTTTTTGAATGTTACTAAAGATCAAAATCATCTTCAAAGACTTAAGAAACTAGTATTGTTTACGACTCACGCCTGGTACAACATATGAATTTTTGAGCGCAGCTAAAATCTAACTCATTTTTAATCACCTAAGAAACTAGAACTGTTTACGATTTACGCCAGGCACAAGGCAAGATTTCTTGAGTGCTGGTGAATATTTCAATGACTTTAGAAGCTAGAACTGTACACATTTCACCCCTGGTACAAGGGCAAATTCTTAGAGCAACTGTTGATCGATTTCCTTGACAACAGATTGCTAAATTCGTCATTTGCTTTTCAAGTGTGACACAAAGCCATTATCAAAGAACTGAAAATTAAACTTAAGCCAATGGTTTGGGAGATCAACCTCTGAAAGACGAACAGGCACTGAAGAAAGAATAAAAGACAGAATTTTGCATTTGGCATTATTGTGTTCTTTGTTAAAACTTGATTCTCTGACCGGTTTTTTTTCTTTTTTTATCTTATTTGTTTTTTACTATTTGAAGGAATGTCAGGTAGCAAATCTCTGCACAAAAATGATGGAATTGAGGTTTGATGTTGGAGTGGGGGCGAGGGGGGGGGGCTATCATTTTTGGAAATACTTTGATCAGTGGATTTTAAATACCAAACCACCGGAGACGCAAACAAAAGAGAGAAAATTAGGATGTTAGTGTGCTGCAGCGATGGTGGATTTGAAGGAGTGGCATCTTATTTGAAAAGGTTTGGGATTTCGGCCGTGGGGTATAGGGGATGGTGGTGAACCCCCGGTGGGTGGGGTGAGTGAAAGAAATGTATTGCGGATTGTCATTCAGATCAAAAGAAAGAATCTTTTTCAACCTTACTTTCTAGATATACAAGCGTCTTCTTGTCTAAGATAAAGCAGAATGCTTTGTTTTTTTTATATGAAACGGAGAAAATGTATCTATCTATCTGTCTATCTATCTACTAAGATGAGTAAAAAGAAAATTGTAATATTTTGGTAATGCGGGGCATAAATTGGCAACCGCAAATGCCTCTGCCCCCGAAGTCATGACAGTGACGAACCACAGGGAACTGTGAGATGCTGAGCTCGCCTGATACTCTCAGAGTATTACATTTCGGATTTACCTTTATGGCTTGAAATCCTCGGAATCCACGCTTTTAGATTGACCTAAGTTTGCCTGATCGTCAAGGTTCTTTCAACTCGAGCAAAATTTCTTGAACCCTCTGCTTACTGTATTGCAATCAACTGTGCCCTTATCTTTCTCACAACAAATACTTTTGGTTGCTTCCGCGGCGTTATGGTCCAATTCGAACTTGTAATGAATAAAGTTCCGGTTAAGAGTACGTTTAACGTTCATCTTTGCAGCTTTCAAATCATACATGAAATGAAGCAATGCACAATGTATTAGCGCACCAACTACCGTGATACTACCAACCGTAGCGGTTGCATATAACAGCTTGAACTGCTTTACTCACGTGATATGCACGCCGCAAAATTGCACATACCATTTTATCCCTAAACTTCATCCTTGTATCTCTCTCTATATATATGTGTGTGTGTGTGTGTGTGATTTAGAACAACGTTAACAAAGAGTAAAGGAGGTGCCCGTTGTGTAATGGTTATCGTCGTAGAGAATGGACACGGCGACACGAGTTCAAATCCTGGACGAGACTGATTGCATTTCACATAGCGCTAATACCCTTGGGAAAGGTATGAATCTAATTATTCTCTCTCCAGATATGGGTAAATAGTAGGGCAGACTAGGTTCTTCAGCCTTGGGGAGGCAACTAGTCTAGGAGAAGGAAAACTCTGAATTCAAACCTGTTAAACTCCGCTTAAAAATTGACCTTGTGTCATATCCTGCCCAAGCAGAGGGGTTGGTAAATATGGTTAACAAAGAGTAAACGGCGCTTGGAGACGGTCAATGTTTTACGTATGTGATAATCATACCAAGTCTCTGAGTCTACGCTATCCTTATATCGATAGATAAGCACTGTCGCCGATATTGAGCACTCTTTATTCATAAATATGGCAAAGTTGATTTCTTTTTGTCTATACATGTTGCAAGCGTCCATGTGGTGCATCCGCACAGTAGTGCAGACAAAACTGCTGCTATATATATATATATATATATATATATATATATATATATATGTATATTTTGGCAGCATTTCTTCGTTGATATAAATTTCATCAAACATAATAGACATTTTATGTCTACTTATTTTCTTTTGGATCCGTTCGAATTCCCGTATTACTTTCATCGTATTCGGGGGGGGGGGGGAATTGATTTATGTATTGTCCATAGTTGCATGTATCCCTAGTACTTTCTGCCCGACTTTGGGCCATCACCAGGGGAGGATCTATTACAAAAGTGGTGTAACTTTTGTTTTAGCATATTACTACAATGTAAAAGCGTCTTTACCGTTGAAGATTATGGCGTTAGCTTTTAAATGGAATTCTATAATTAGTATCAGTAGCTAAAGACATTTAACTACATAAGCACTGGTCTGAAAATTAATTCTATTAAGTGTCGGTTGCATGTTTATATATCATCATCATCATCATCATATCGTGCTGGCAGCACGGATATCCCTGACCCTCTCTCGCCACTCCTCCCTATCGTTCATCGCCCTAGGTAGGTCTTCAGGACAACAACCTGTATCCTCACATAGCTGCTGAATGTACGTTCGAGCTGGTCGTCCTGCTTTTGCGCGGCCATGTGTGGGGATCCATAAGAGTACATCTCTTATGAGTTCATCTCTGCTTCTCCAGCAGTGTCCTGCATGTCTGGTTCGTCTAACTTGAATAGTTTTCGTGATAGGGGGCAGGTGGCCGTACAGTTGGTGTCTTGTGGGGTGTTGCTGCCAGGACTTGTTCAGGATTGCACGCAGCATTCTTGTGTAATTGCCATCTAGCTTCTTCTCCAGTCGTTTTGTTAGCGTCCATGTAGTGCATCCATATAGCAGTATCGATGTGACCGCTGCCTGGAAGGAACTGCGTTTCATTTTATCGGTTGGTCTGATTTCCATATAATCGATAGCCTATTGATAGCTGTCCATGCTTTCGTTAACCTCGTTTCGATGTCCTTTTCGGTTGATTCGACGCTGCATCCTGGGTACGTGAATTTGTCTACTAGTTTAAGAGGGGTTCCTTCTAGAGTGGAGATGTCCCCCGTTTGGTTATAGCACATATATTCCGTTTTGTGTGCATTAACATAGAGGCCTATGCTTGCTGCTGCTCATTCCAAACTATGCAGAAGTGTTTCGGCTTGGTCAGGTGTATTTGCCAGTATCGCTATGTCATCGGAGTAGTCGGCATCGGTAATTGTTGTTGCGGGGTATCTTCTGCTTCTTTTATTCGTCAGTTCGAAGCCATTCTCTTTGATTTTGTCAATCGATGTTCTAAGTACGTAGTCTAGACAAATGATAAAGAGGTACGGGGCCAGCGTGTCCCCATGTAGTACTCCTGCTACAATGTCAAAGTATTCTATGTCTCCATCCGGTGATCGTACTTTTACTTTAGTGTTTCTATAGAGAATCGTTATTGCCGCTACGGTTTCTTTAGGTATGCCGTACGCTAGTAGGATTTGTTCCATCTTTCCTCTGTGAATGGAGTCGAAAGCCTTGGTAAAGTCGACAAATATTAATGTCGCTTGTAGGTTCTTTGCCCGTACACCTTCAAGGATTCTGCGGATGGTTAATATTTGTGAGGTCGTGGATCTATTTCTTCGGAAGCCATTTTGGTTTTTTCTAAGTATGTTGTCGGTTTTGGGTTTTATTCGGTTTCGTAGTAGGGCATTGTAGATTTTGGCAGCTATGGATGTAAGTGTTATGCCTCGGTAGTTTTTGGCTAATCCGAGGTCCCCCTTTTTAGGGAAGGGGAGTATGCATCCCTTCATCCATCTATCTATCGGATTTTGATTGTATACTGCATTGCAGTGGCGGAGCAGTATGTCGTCGAATTGTCTGGTCTTCCATACTTCTGGGGGAATTTCGTCCAGCCCAGCAGCTTTCCTATTTTTAATTTTTCTGAGAACCGAGTCGAGTTCTTCTTGTGTGAACGGTCCTAGTTTAATGTCTAATTGTTTGCTAATTATTCTGGTGATTGGTTCATGCGTTATTTTTGGTGGGTTTCCAAGTAAGTTTTCGAAGTGCTGTTTCCACAGTTTTATTCTTTCTTGTTGGTTTGTTGCTTTAAGTTTTGCTTTGGCTGTGTTCTTTCTTCTGCTCACTTCGTTTATTGTTTGCCAGGCTATTCTAGATTGTCTATCTTCCACCGAGTCTCTAATCTTATCTATCTGATTTTGAATGTATTCTGTCTGTTCCTTTATATATATGCCTGCTAATTGATATTGTGCCGTTTTTAGTTTTAAGGCATTTGTGTTTGTTGGGTTTTTTCGATAGTTTTTGGAGGCTGTTTTCACTAGTGCACGTTTTTCTCTCACTGCTAAAGTTTCCCATGGGACTCTATATTTAGTTTTAATTTTTGTTGGAATGTATTTTGCTGCTGCCTCGAGGTGTGCATTAACGAAATTTTCGTATTCGTCGTTTGGTGTACTTTTTTCCGTCTTTTCTTGTAGTGTTTCGAATCTGTTTCTTAATTCTAATACGTATTTATCTCTTATATCTTTGTTGTTTAATAGGGCCCAGTCATAGTGTTTGGTGGTCGCTGTTCGTTTGGCGTTTTTTCGTAGGCTTAACCGTATTTTCGCCGTGACTATTCGGTGATCGGTGGACACACCCTCAAAAGAGGAGTATGCCTCGCAATTCAGTGCACTATTTTTCCATTTCTTGTTTATAAGGATGTAGTCTATCTGAGCTTTAGTATTGTTTGCGTACGTGTATGTCCATAGTTTGCCCTCTCTTTTTTGGTAGTTTGTATTGAGGCATGCTAATCTATTTTCTATCATGAAATCTGTTAGATGTTGCCCATTCCTATTTGACGTGTTGTGGAGGCTGTATTTGTTGTTTCCGTTTTTCCCGATTTGGGCATTCATGTCTCCGCCAATGACTAACATGTTGTGTTTCGGGATGCTACGCACTAATGAGGATAACTCATCGTAGAAGGTGACTAGTTCAGTTTCTTCACTAACATTGGTGAGGCTGTAGCATGAGATGATTGTTGCTCTAGGGTTTCCGTTAAATGTAGCTGCCATCATTCTAGATTGTATTTTCTCAACGCTATTAAGCGTTTTTAATGCTCTAGGTCCTATAAGTAATCCTACCCCTCCTACTGCGGCGTTGACAGAGTTTTTCCATGCGGATACAGTGGCGAGCGACCAGCCATTGCCAGTTTCGTGATATTTGATATCTAATATATATATATATAGTGTTTCATAATATATATATGTTTATATGTATATATATATATATAGTGTTTCAATATATATATACATATATATAGAGATATAGATATTGTGTCAATATATATATATATATATAGTGCTTCATTAAATATATATATATATATATATATTGTCATCCACAGACAAACTGTTTCGTTGTATCACAACTCTTCAGTGGGGCTAGACACCTAGAACGCTTGAAACTGGGATCGAAACCCGCCCGACTTTACGTTAGACTTAGTATCAGACCGCTCAACCAACAGCAGCCGTCGCTTGTTTACATTTTCTACCCTACCGGACACCAGAGTGCTCAATTCGTTCGAAGAGATTTGCATTATGCGAGCAACAGCCGAATATTCCTTCGCCAGAGTGCTCAACCCCCCATGGGGGAGTGTATATATACGTAGGTATTATAACAGTGGTGGTTCTCACTATCTCACTATGCGATATAATTTTGAGAATGCTCAATATCTATGATAGAGCATATCATTCAATAATACTAAATATATATATATTAGTTTTATATATATTTAATAGTATGGTAGCTTGTCTGCGACCTCAGGTTTCATGACGTTTTATAAACGGCGGTCATCAGGCAGAGAACGAAAGATAATAAAGAAATCGAAAAAATCGAAAAATACAATCAAAAGAACGTTAGAATTGTATAACTCTTTATGTGTGTGTGTGTGTGTGTGTGTAGGTTATAATTGCGTATTATTGTCTGTGAATATTTAGTATGTGTGTGAATGAAGATACACGCACCGTGCGATAGATTTGTGGATGTATGAGACGAGATGTGTCGCCAAAGTCGCGACAGATTGACCGAGAAAAAATTCATTTGTTTCTTCATTTATTTGTGTGGACACTGCTGGAGAAACAGGGACGAACGGCCATGTGTGGGGGTCCATAAGAGTACATCTCTTATGGACCCCCACACATGGCCGTGCAAAAGCAGGACGACCAGCACGAACATACATTCAGCAGCTATGTGAGGATACGGGATGTTGTCCTGAAGACCTGCCTAGGGCGATAAACGATAGGGAGGAGTGGCGAGAGAGGGTCAGGGATATCCGTGCTACCAGCGAGACATGATGATGATTGCGAAGAGGTATGGTGGGCCAGACCCAATAATTTTGAAATTGCAGGGATTTAAAATTACCATATACACAAATCTAAAAATAGCAAATTTCTTAGATGTAACACTGAACTTAAGGAAAGGTACATTCGTACCCAATAAAAAATAGAACGATACACCCATCTACTCACTCACATCTTCAAACCAACCACCCTCAATTATCAAACAAATGCCAAAATCAGTTAGCACCAGACTATCCGATAATTCTTCCAACATCGGCATTTTTAACAAATACAAACACATATCGACAACACACTAAAAAACAGCGGTTATCGTCAAACACTGGAACACACACCTCCAAAAAGCAAACCAAAACACAAAAATAGAAATATAACTTGGTTCAACCCACCTTACAACAAATGCGTTACATCAAACGTCGATAGGAACTTCCTGAATCTAATAAGAAAGCACTTCCCCAATCATAGCCCCCCCCCCGCTAAAATCTTCGACAGAAACAATATAAAGGTCAGCAACAGTTGCACAAGTAACATATCTCAAATCATAAAAGGCCACAACAAAAAGATCGAATCCATTCACAGCATCACACAGTCAACGAACAATGCAACTATAGGGATAAAGAAACATGCCCCCTACTAGGAAACTGCCTTCAGAAAAACGTAAAAACAACAACTCAGTCTAGCAATCATAGATGCAACGGAGGGTACCATAAAATAAAGAATATATAACCACAAACTTTCCTTCACCCACAGAAATTACTCAATTAACACTTCTTTATCCACACACATATGGCTAAAAAAAAAACCATGAATATCGGGAAAATAGTAAAACTAGCACCCGCCTACAGCCAGACATAAAAATGGCTTCTTTGCTTCCACGAAAAACTACAATTATCACCCACCTATCAAAAAACTCCCTGCTAAACAAAAAATGAGAAATTCTATTCAAATGAAGACATGAGAATAAACATCTACACTTACAATTCGAACCATTCATCTTACCTATACTACCCCCACTATTAAAAATCCCCCACAAATGACCCCACAACACACCCGATGCACCGTACATAACCACTTTCCTCCATCAAACAACACATCCGAGGCACCGTAAGAACCATCTTTCTCTATTAAATCTTTATATCCATCTTCATGCACTTCCATAACCTGTTGACTTTATGTTAGAATACTGAGTGTTAGAAATACGTTCCCACTCAGTATATTTAACATATCCTCCACGCTCACACAATCATATATTATACGAACATATACGTAATATAACATTAACACAATAAAGATAGCCAATAGAAATGATTGTAATCCAACATAATTTCCCACCTATTACCCTTACGTCCCAGACTAAATCATGCTTACACGTCAAATCATAAATTTATTTCCTTAATTGTACAATGATAATAATTTGCTCGTTAGTTAAAATCATCTCCATACACACTCACACATAAAAAAAAACACGACATAGCTAATACAAACAATTATTGTGACGTCATAACACAAGATATATTCATTATGTTCCTTATGTACATACAATTATGGATTAAAATGATGTACACGCAATATATCATTAACACATCATAACTAATACAAATTATAAATTGCAATCTAACACAAAACATATTCCAGCATAAAATACTAATATTGCATAATACTTCCATTGTATATTACAATATAACATATCTCATCACCATGATATTTATTACGATTCTGACCTACCATACTCCTTCGCCTATTATGCTTAAAAATCAAAACTTTATTTTCTTTGTAATGCGATGATGATATTTTGTTCCTTAGTTAAAATCATCACCACACACACACACACAAACACGCGCGTGCGCACACACACACACACACACACACACACACACACACACACACACACACACACACACACACAAATATAAAAAGAAACAAATAAATTTTTTCTCGGTCAATCCGTCACGACTTTGGCGACACATCGCATCTCATACATCCAGGAGACAACCACAAATTTATCGCACGGCGCATGTATCTTCATACACACATACTAAATATCACTTATACGTCCACACACAAAAATACGCAAATATAACCAACACACACACACACACACACACACATAAAGATTTGTACACAATTCTAACGTTCATTTGACTGTATTTTTCGATTTTTTCGATATCTTTCGTTTTTTGCCTGATGATTGTCGTTTATAAAACGTCAAGAAACCTGAGGTCGCAGAAAAGCTTCCATGCTATTGAATATATATAAAAACTAATATATATATTTACTTATGTTATATATACATATATATATATATATATGCAATTTTATTTTGGTTACAGATTTAATACTGTAAAGTTTGGTTATTAATAATGTCAAATAATATTCGTTTTGATTGCATAATATTTTAATAGAACTATCAAGCTTTGTTCTCTCTGGAATATTTTCACATGATAGCCAAGCAGGAAGAAAGACAATCCCAGTAACTTTTATTTTTTGACCAAGACTATGACATTACAATAAGCGAGTTCGAACACCAGTCGGACTAATACCCGAGGGAAAGGTATAAACTCCCTTATCCCCCTCTCCGGGCAATGTTTCTAACTTTAAAAGAAATAAGCTTAACTTGCATCTTCTCTGCCATTTCCCCAAGAACTCGATAATGTCACTAACATGTTTAACAAGCCTATAATATGCATGAATTAAAAAAAACAAGAAAAGAAAAAGAAAATAGATGGAGATTTTCTTACCCCACCATCATTTTTCTTACCCCCCCCCAGTATTTTTTAACTCCCCCACCATTATTTTTCTTACTCCCACCACTACTTTCTCTATATTTATAACGTATTTATTTGGTAATTATTCTTCAAAAGTGGAAAAGCACTCTTTGAGGTCGACCAACATACACTTGATGTTACCTCTCTCTCTCTCTCTCTCTCTCTCTCTTTCTTTCTCAATCGAAGTCGATAATTAATTACAATCAAAGAAGAGTGTTTCGTTTGAAGTTGGTCAGCTTTGTCTATGGCGCACATTTTCCCGCTTTGCGACGACCACGACGACGTCACACTCGGCCGAGTAAACAGCTCCTCTTTTTCGATTTGATTCCGGGGGAGGCGGTGTTTTTTTGGTTTTGTTTTTTTGTTTTTTTCTCATCTGAAAATCCAAACAAGGGAAGTAATAAAAAAGAAGGGAAAAAATTATAATACAAAGTTCGGCTAATTAAGGCCGGTCAATGAAAATGGCGCTCTTTTCAACAAACATCTTTATAAGACTTTCACTTGACAACGCACCGAGTTTTGGGCCGGATTCAGAAACGCTGATTTCTCCTCCTCCTCCTCCTCCTCCTCCTCTTCTTCTTCTTCTTCTTCTTCTTATTATTATTATTATTAGTAGTAGTAGTAGTCTATTCATACAGTAAAACATTTTCGCAATTTTATTTCATTTATATATTAAATTGTGAATTCAAGTCTCACTGGGTGTCCCATAAATCTGGCCTGGTGCCACAACTAAGGTAAGCTTAGTAAATAACTACATCAAAGACATTATGTTGCTCCGCCTTTTCTGAGCGAGAAAAGGGTTATACATACAAATTATATGTTGGCTTAGTTGGGTTTTATGGCATATCAACCATTGTAGGTTATTTAATGCAAAATCCTTTTTATATTTCAATCATACATCTTAGATGCATCAGGGAGGTCTTCAGTGATGCGCTATATACATATATATTAAATATATATGATTTGGTTGGGTTGGGTTTTATGGCATATCAACCATTGTAGGTTATTTAATGCCAAATCCTCTTTATACATACACATTATATATATATATATGATTTGTAAACACATCTTGTTGATAACATTTTGAAACATGCCCTAGCCCATTCTTTCATACACAATTTAATGGTTTCAAGTATTGCTATGTAAAACCAATGATTTAGCATATTATTTGCATGCACACAGTTAAATGGTTATACATGTATCATTTGTAAGTGAATTGTTGGTTAATAGATTTATTTTTAAATGAGTTAGAGCTAATTTGTTTGCAAATAAGTATTGCTATTGTTTCCACACAGATGGTTTCAATTATTGCTATCTCACACAAATATTTCTATTTTATATAAATCATTTGTTGGCAGATAATGAAGCAGTTTCAAGTATTGCTATGCATCACTAACCATTCAATTAATTATCAGCATTTTGTGACGTTGCATAAATAATTATCTCAGAACGAGAGTTTATTGCGCATGTGATGGTAACTGGCAAATAATTTGGGCTAGACTCATCTCCGACGCTGGCGAGGGGGTTTCCATTTCACTTTCACATACACCACCAAGTACTTCGTTTTCATACCCCCTCGGATAACGGAAAGCATGGACTTCTAGGTTAAAACAAAATATATTTCACTGCAATCAAATTTCCAAAAATTCCCTTATAATGTTTTAAGGTGAATAAGACATTTAGCGAGAATTAATGAAAGCGATACAAAGCTGAAAAAAATATGTGCAAAAGGAGGCGACTCGATAGATAAATAACATAACCAAACGATTTCAACGCGAGGGAGCATTTAAAATGTAACAAAGCTTTTATAAGTGATGACCAAACAAGGAATTATGAGATTTTGAAAAAAAAAAAAAAACAGTCTCTTTCTTTTCTCCTTTCCTTTTTAACTATCGGCCAGCAGGCAGAGTCAAACACAAGTGTCTCTCTCAACAGTCCTTTTCTTCTTTCTTCCTTTTTTTTCTTTCTTCTTTCTTTTCTTTCTTTACTTGAGAAAGTATCTAAGTCCACTCACTAATTTACGGTTTATGAAACAGAATCCTTTCTGTTTCTCGCTTTCTTTTACCTGGGTACATATAATTTCAATATTTGGGAAGGTTAGGAGGAAAAACAGTTTAGGTTGTATTTACCTTTGATAGGGCTTACTTCTCAGGTTCCTTTCTCTTACGGACGAGTGACATCCCCCAGAATCGGCTGGGTCAGCCTTTCTGCGGACTACTGTCCAAAGATTCTGTTCCATGCTTTTTACGGGAGATTCTTTCCCGGAGAGGGTTGTAAACCAACGTCTTTATCCGCCGACTTCTGTCTTCAAACTAAAGATTCCTTTCCAAATTTCCTCTGACGAAAAGGTATCATTTTGGCGCTGAAGGGTCTGACCAATCATTTTGCTCTTTCTTCTTCCTCTATTTCCTCTGATCATGCTACTAGAGTGACCTACATTCCCCTTCTCTGTCCAACCGATTACAGATCATGGAGTGCAGGTAGCTTTGGCCAGTTGATTCAAACACCTTAGGGTAGGGGAATTGATCTCCCTTTCCCTCTCGGTAGCATACCACGTCACACTTTTGTTCACACACACTTAAATGGTCAAACAGTTTTATTTCATACAATTCGATTTAGCATAAGTCACTCAGTTTGCACACAGTTTAAATGTCAAACAGTTCTATTTGCCCCATTGATAGGACCTTAACAGGTGGTACCACTCCGGATCAAAGTGGACCTGGGAGTGATGGCAATGAAGAGATACTCCATATTTCTCAAAGGTCCAGGGCTTTGAGATGGTTTAATGGCAATATCAGTACTTTCGTTTTGGCAGAGGTCTTATCCCTCTGCAGAGATGCAGTCAGTACATTCAAAATCCCCTGCAGACTGGATACACTATATATATATATATATATATATAATTCTTCGGGTATTGGATATGCTACCCCAGCATTACATTCTGCATCGTTTTTCATATAACATATCAACTTCTTTTAAAAAATTTCTTTTCAGAATTTTTAAAAAGTTAAAAAAGCCCTTTAAGAACTTTCTTAAAAAAGTGTCCCTTTTTTTCCTCAAAATTTTTCTCTCCTGAAGATCACCTCATGTCGAAATTAGTTGAGTATCAACAAAAAAAAATGAACTACATAAAAATAATATCCCGTGTGTCATCCATTTTGTCCATCTTTATATATATATATATATATATATTCAATCCTAGGTCGAGTCATACTAAAAACTCAAAAAATAGTATTCGATGCCTCCTAGTTTAACACTCAGCGTTATAAGGTACCGATCAAGGGTAAAGTGGAGCAATCCAAGGAAAGGAGTAGCGCCCTCCCCTACACCCCGATTTGGGGTAACCCTCGACTAAGGTGGCCGACTTATATATATATGAACATGCATTTTTGAAAAACAAATACCCAATACATTCTTACACGACTTCATACATGGATAACTTCAAAACGATGTGTAAATAAAAAAAACTTACCTATCTCTGCATATTTCTCTAAAAACGGAAGAACTTTTTTGATCTCTGAAAAATCCACCATTTTCAGACATTATTCCACGTGCCAAAAACGTACTTAATATCTTAAAATTAGGAACGTTAAATGCACGTTTATATCTTTTTCGTTATGTGCATTTCATTTGCTCCTTTTATCTCAACAAGCATCCATCGCTGTGTGAACGATTCTCATGATATCAAAGTCCTGATGAAGGTTATTAAAACCGAAACGTTTAACGTTGGCTTTATCTCAGAATAAATTCATCTAATTTGAATTATTCTGTTTTTCTACTATCTTCATACTGTAGGATTCAGATCCATATTTATTTCCATATATATATATATATATATATATATATATATAGAATTGGTAGATTTGGTAAATCCGACAAGATGAGAAAAAATAAGTGGAAAGTGGATAAAGCCAAACACTGACAACGGATTCAAAAATAATATTTCGTCTTTATTTCAAAAAGACTTCATCAGAATGACGAATTTTCTTAAAGTTCAACACCGGAGGAAACAGATAATTGAAAATAAAAAAGAAGGAGGGGTCATTAGAAGGAGAGACTGAAAAGAAAGAAAGGGAGAAATAGAGATATATATCAGAGTGGTGGCGGCGGGGGTTATTGAGTGTAATTGTTAGAATCTGCTATCATCTCTCAGACCAAATACATTAAACGACGAGCTGGATTCTACCAGATTTCACCCTACCAAGCAGACATTATTTTACGTGAGAATAATATTGAAATAGAAAATGGATAGGAAAAATTTTTATAACAAAAACTAAGAGATTTATTTCCCACCACACTTCCATACTTCAGGATGATTTTCTTATTTTTTCATTGAGATATTCCGTTTCTGTTGATCAAGTATTTGATGAAATTTGATACACTTGACGGTGGCTGCAGCCTATCCCCTGTCTACTTAGCCATGGCCCATATGCTCTAAAAAATAAATCACAGTCACACCCAATAATCCCAGCTACCGCCATTCTGATATATATCTCTATTTATCCCTTTCTTTTCTGTCTCTCCTTCTTATGACCACTTCTTTTTATTTTTTATTTCATATATTTCCTCCGATGCTAAACTTTAGGAAAAATTCGTCATTCTGATGAAGTCTTTTTGAAATAAAAACGAAATATCATTTTTTAATCCATTATCAATGTTTGGGTTTATCCACTTTTTCGCGTTTTCCCATCTGTTTGTGTGTAAGAGAGAGAGAGAGAGAGAGAGAGAGGGAGAGAGAGAGAGAGAGAGTGAGAAAATGAACGCAAAAAGGAGAATTAAATTGATATTACCTTATATGGATAGCGACATAACAATAAATTTTATTTCTTAAAAATGTATATATATATATATATATATATGTCTCTCTCTCTCTCTCTCTCTATATATATATATATATATATATAACAGGATGGAAATGAATTTATAATCCTAAAGTGACCGGATTTTAGTTTTTCTTCAAGATATATATATATATATATATATATATATATATTACAAACCTTACCTTTATATATATATATATATATATATATATATATGTATGTATGTATGTATGTATGTGTATATATATAAGCGTAAGGTTTGTAATTGATAGATAGATAGATAGATAGATAGATACATTGTATTTTATATTTTGTATCGTTCTTCCTTTCTCATTATGTCTGTATTTATTACAAACCCTTGTATATATATATATATATATATATATATATATATATATATATATATATATAAGGGTAAGGTTTGTAATAGATAGATTTGGTTTGTAATAAATTGATAAATAGAAAGATAGACAAATTGATAGATTGTATTTTATACGTGTGTATTATTATTACCATTAATATTATAATTAATATGGTGGTAGTCATGGTGATATGAGTAGTAACAGTTGTTTACCGCTGACTTACAAAATGGCGGCAATATTTAAATAATTTTGCCATTCCATCGTACTTATAGGAAAACCATTTAAGCTTCTGGAAAATAAATTTAAACGAGAGATAAAATGGAGGTGCGTAGAGGCAAACGAGCTGAGCTGCAACATCGTCGGACGCAAGTTCCAACTCTTGTTGCATTTTTTAACCCCTTTTATCCCCTCCCCGCCCCACCTACCTACTGTTTTTGTAAAAGTATGGTTTTTTGTATCAAATAACCCTCGAAGGTTGATGTGTCATTAAAACAAAGTCAACTCCATCACAAACCAAAAGATGAATTTCGATAAAGGTGAAAATATTCCTTTGAAGTGAAAAAAAATAAAAAGAATCCATGGATATATTTGAATTTCTAATATATATATATATATATATATATATATATATATATATATATATATATATAGTTTCGTTTTTGTTTGTTTTTTACGGCATATCAACTTTCTCGGTCATTTATTTCTGAATCAGGTGGAATTTATTATGAGAGAAATGGTTTGTTGAAACAATCTGGTTTCGTTGAAAGTTTATTTGTAGGGAATCATCTTGGAGAAAGAAGTTGTTTTTTTTCTCCTCGCAGAGAAACAGCTTGTGGTAAGGGTCAGATTTTGTTGAAATATTTAATGTAAAAAAACAGTTTGTACAAGAAATTTGGTCTTGTAAATTTTACTTTTGATTTTTCGGTATAAATTTACCGCTTTTAAGAATGTCATAAGTACATATATATATATATATGTATATATATATATATGTATATATATATATATATGTGTGTGTGTGTGTATATATATATATATATATATATGTATGTATATACACTCATATATATATACACGCATATATACTTATACATACACACACACACACATACGCACACAAACATACACACATTATATATATATATATATATATGTATATATATTGAGAAAGAGAGTTAAATAATGTTTATACCCGTATAGAAGTATATCCATAATATAACCCCTAACAGTCGCAACATATTCCCAATTCCTGCCAATGTATTCTTGGAATCTTCTTTATATATACGTTGGTGTGTGTATGTATAAATGTATATAGGCGTGCATATATATATATATATATATATATATATATATATATATATATAAGTATTATTTGGTCCAGTTAAACCAGAGTTGGGAGTAATTCCTTCAGGACAAGAAAACCATTCAAAAGCTGAACATTTAAATTTTCCTGGTAGAGAGCTCAATGTAATTAATATTACAGAGCAATACTTTACATCAGAAACGCAAAACAGGATGGAAATAAATTTATAATCCTAAAATAACCGGTCTTTGTTTTTTTTTCTTTAAAGAAAGTATATATATGTATATATATACATATATAATTAACTCGCGATTTAAGTTAATTTTATAATTGGCTCCACTCGTGTTGAGCACTCTTGTAATTGTAGCATTGCAGGATTCGCGGTAGGTTTTAGTTTTCTTTTGACCAACTAACTGCGTATCCCTTGATTTTTTTCAAGGGGTCGGACGAGGTTGGCCCTTTCTTTCTTTTTGACCTATATTTTTTTCTTTTTCCCCCGGGTGGTGATTCGAGATACTTTTATCTCTTGTTCCTGGCGGGTTTTTTTTCTTTTTTTTTTCTGGTACTGTGAATGCTGGAAGATATTAGATTAGTAAATATATATATATATGCTTATACGTACGTCTATTCCTGTAGAAGTAAGCAATGATATTATTTAACTCCTAACTTTACGTTAAGGAGTCTCCCCTCCTTATGTAAATTAATGTGTTTATATAACTGTATGTATTTGTATACATATCGATGTATATAGATGTACCTATTTGTATGTATATGGGTGTGTATATATCTATGTAATTTGCTATATATATATATATATATAGAGAGAGAGAGAGAGAGAGAGGGAGAGAGAGTGAGAGATTTATGTATATGTATGTATATATTTGTTTGAATAAGTATATATTAAAGTGTATTTATATAGGTCTGTGTATATTCATGTATGTAGGTGTAGGTATATATATATATATATATATAGGTGTGTGCATGCTTGTGTGCACATATCTATATATATGTGTTTGCAAATGTATACATATAGATGTGTGGGTATATATGTATATATGTATCGATATGTATGTATACATTTGTTATTTAATGCCAAAACTATCCTTGAAGAACAGTAGGGGTACTATTTAACCTATAGCTGATGGTAATACAGGGGTTCATAACTCCCCAAGGGGAATTAATTCGAAGGTGAACATAATATTGCGACTGGAGATCGAATTTGCTTACTACGATTTTAGAGTCCAGCACATTAACCATTACTCCAAGGGGAAAACCACTTATGAATATGTGGGTAGATATACGAAGTAACGAGGCAAGGTGAACTGTGTAAGCTATTGGTGAAAGGGGGATAAGTTGATTGTGATATTATCTAACATGATATCTTTGTTGTATATAACAGTAACCTTAACTTTCTACAACAATAGCGATTGTTTTTTTTTGTTTGTTTAGGGGTTGTTGTTTTTTTCTTTTTCACCTACTTTTGTTTACACTTCCTCTTTTTCGGGTCAATTAGCAATGAACACTGAGGAAAGAATAAATACATCTCAAACATTTGAAATGCTTATACACGTGTATGGAGATAATATGTGGCTCACACGTGCGTCTGAGTGGCACAAGTGGTTCAAAGTGAGTAGCAAGGAGATGAGAGATGACTCCGGGAGCGGGAGGCATTCAACAAGAAGGACAACGCTGAGCGGGTAAGACTGTTAGTTTTAGGCGATCGTTGTTTGACTGTTTGAATGATCGCAAATCAACCAGACATGAAAAAGGACAGACTTTAGAAGTTTATCACCGAAGATTTGGGTATGTTTGAAAAGTAAAGGGACTAAGTGTTACTGAGCATCCGATAATTCCTGGCCGAGAGGAACATAAGTGCATTGAAACCTCCCTGTTCACCTGATCTTACTCTATGTGATTTATTTTCTTTTCCCCAAGCACAAGGAGATTATTAAGGGGACCCGTTTTGAAAGCGTGGAAGCCACCAAGAAGACCATAACATCGGAACTATGGGGTATCCCATAAAAATCCTTCCAGCAGTGCGTAGAAGTGTGACAGAGAAAGATGGAAAAGAGACTCAAGGGTGAATATTTTGAAAAGGAAACCATGTTGTTTGTGGTTGGAATTGAATATACTCTTTGTGACACTAGTCCCCCTACTTTATAGACACAATTTGTATATATATATATATATATATATATATATAAGTAAAGTTAGCGCCCATAGTTGAGGGGAGGGTGACCCGAAGGCGCTCTTTTCAATAGCTACAAAACCGAAGTGTAGAGGGAGGATGGTACTCCTTTTCCTAGATTATTCCACTTACTCTTGATCCGTACCTTATAATTCTAAGTATTAAGCAAGGAGGCATTTAGTATCAGTTTTGTGTCTTTGGTATGACTCGACCTGGGATTGAACCCAGGTCTCCTGGGCCACTGGTAAACATTTTAACCATTATGACAATGTCTGATACACGCACCCATACATATACACATATATATTCGCATACACACACAATTTTTTTTTTTTTTTGGTTATCACCCCTGGTTGGCGACTGATGATGGCAAGGTATCACACGTGCTTTCACACGTTGTATGATGAAAAAAAATGCTATGTGTGTATATGTATAAACGCACGCTTCTGAATCCGTATAGACGATGTATATTTATTTGATATAAAATATTCCTTTCTAATTTTTTTGTTTATGACAATATATATGTATATGTATATATGCGCGTAAATATACGCTTGACCGATAAAATAATATGAAATACAGTTTCTTCCAGGCAGCGGTCGTGTCGATACTGCTATATGGATGCACTACATGGACTCTAATTAAACGGATGGAGAAAAAGCTTGACGGCAACTACACAAGAATGCTGCGAGCAAAATTGAACAAATCCTGGAGGCAACACCCCACAAAGCAGTAGCTATACGACCACCTACTACCCATCACGAAAACTATAAAAATTAGACGAACCAGACATGCAGGACACTGCTGGAGAAGTAGGGACGAGCTCATAAGTGATGTACTCCTATGGACCCCTTCTCATGGACGAGCAAAGGCAGGAAAACCAGCTCGAACCTACATACAGCAGCTCTGTGTAGATACGGAGTGTAGTCCCGAAGACTTGCCGGAAGCGATGAACGATAGGGAGGGGTGGCGAGAGAGGGTCAGGGATATCAATGCTGGCGGCACGACAAGAGGATGATGAGACGATGATGTGTACATGTATGTCTGTATGTGCATATATATATGTATATGTGCAAGTATATGTGTATGTCAACGCAGGTATATATGTGTATAAATATATATGTGCGTATATATATATATATATATATATGTAGAAACGCGTATATATATATATATATATATATATATATATATATATATTGATTCAAAAAATTGCAACACTCAAAAGAATGTTTATGGTGACTTGATTTGATTTATTGATTTTTACGACATGTCAAACCGTTTGGGTTATTTTATGCTAAGTGTTAAGAAAATGAGTATATTGTATGTTTATATTTATATTTTGTCTGTATCTTAACCTTTCGGCTCACAGTATTATGATATCAAATATTCTTATCCGATGAAAATAATTTCCCATCAGATGGATTGGCATATAGATTGGACTCGAACCGGTACTACCACTCCGTGTCAGAGTGGACCTGGGAGTAATAACAATGAAGGGACACTCTACTCTCTCCAGAGCTCCAGAACTGGAACCTCGCCGCCAAATGCAATTTAGTGTAATACTTTCGACACTCCTTTTAGTAGTCTTACGAATCCGCAGGTGATATATCCCGTTTATTCGAAGTCTCACTGACAGGGCGAGTTTATGACCTGTGTACAGTATGTGCGAGTGTTATGATTACTACCGGTACTCCTTTATTTTGGTACTTTTGTACCTATCAATTTGTAAATGAGATCACTGCAATTTTTCCCGCCACTGTTTCTTTATGATGAGAGTTTGCACAAGAGAGAGAGAGAGTAATAGATGGAGAGAGGGGGAATTGAGCAATTGAGAGAGAGGGTGAGACAACAAGAGAGAGATATGGAGAGTAAGAGTGTGAAAACGAAAAGGGGAGTAGGAAGAAAAATAAAACGCGAAAGAAGAGGAATAATGAAAGAATAAAAGTGAAAGAAAGAAAGAAAGAAAGAAAGAGAGAGAGAATGAGTGAGAGAGATCGATATTCTGTCAAACATGTTACTACGTCTGATGAGCGGAGGTGTTCTGCGCTAGATTAGAAAATATTTGCAATTAAGTCCTCGAAAATAATTCACTTTTATCCTTAATTATCAGCTTTGAACAAGTAAACAATGACCTTCTTCAATGAAAGAAGATTTTTCTTCAGCTTTAATTCCATTCTTCCTTATCAATGGTAATAATCGTCTCTATCGACTGTTTGGAAAATAGGCATTCTTTTCGAATATCTCGAAAGCCATTGTGTTATATTGACAACGAAACCAAAATGAACTTTGCGCGCATGCAGGAACGGGCTTTTAGGAGCTTCCGCCATGAGACGCGTACCATGAACCCGGTGGTTAGGTACAAGTTCTAAAGTTCTGGGAAATAAAAAGTTAGCCCTCCATTGTCACGTGTACTACTTCTGAATGTCCACCCTGATTTGCAGGGGCTAAACGTGTTATGGGTCCACCGACCAGTTTTATACATCAAATTGTGATGTTTAAAATGAGTGAGAATTACATTAATTGCATTAGTTCTTAAAACTTTTATATTGTAACTAAATATGAAGTGTTTACCCATTTCGAATGATTTTGAAGAAGGAGTCCCCCCCACCCTTGGCATAAGAACTAACAGACCGAACTTGAAACATCGTAGTAAGCGATTTCGAACTTCCGTCGTGCTATTATGTCTATTTTCAGACCAAATCTCCACAGGAAACTATAAACCCCATATCCGCCCCCCAGGTATTGAGTTAAATCGAACTACCACTGTTCTTCAACAATGATGACTTTGGCATTAAATACCTCACGAAGGTTGATATGTCATTAAACAAAGAAACAAAATCAATGATTGTGTTCTTTATCAATACATTGACTCTTAAACTATTACAAGGTATGAAGAGCTTACCTGTTTAAAATGATTATATACTACATTTAATTGCTTGCAAATTGTTATTATTAGAAAGAAATACTTGAAACCAAAGAATTGTGACGATTATATGGTTACAAACTGGAAGAATTCTTATTTTTCTTTATCAGAAAGATCAAATTTCCATGTGATCGAAAACCTGTCAGTAGCTGTTTATGCTTTACCAATGCGTATGTTGACATCGCTTTCAGTAGATGAGATATTGCTACCGAGATAAAAACTCAGTTTTCTCTCAGTTCACATAGAGACTAATGTGTCTTGCTGCCTTGTTTCAGGTTATGCAGCAGAGATTCTTCTTGGTTCCTCAAAATGTTTGTGCCTGGTTGGCAAGAATGTAATGTGCAATTTTAGAGTATATCATATTTACCAACCCCTCCGCTCGGACAGGATATGACACAAGGTCAATTTTTTAAGCGGAGTTTAACAGGTTTGAATTCAGAGTTTTCCTTCTCCTAGACTAGTTGCCCCACCAAGGCTGAAGAACTTAGTCTGCCCTACTATTTACCCATAGCTGGAGGGAGAATAATTGGATTCATACCTTTCCCAAGGGTATTAGTGCAATGTGAAATGCAATCAGTCTCGTCCAGGATTTGAACTCGTGTCACCGTGTTCATTTCCTGCGACGATAACCATTACACCACGTGCACCTCCAATTTTAGAGTATATACTATAAATAGTTTTGTTGTTACTTGTTGTGAATCATTGCTTACACGACACTATCAGATACATTTTCTTTTAATCTTTTGACAGGCTTTCTTATTGGAAATGAAAAGTGGATCTTTTCTTAAAACGTTAACCGCCATCGTCAGTTTTCTTTCAGGAATAATACAATAAAATGTTTTATCTCAGTCAGATTATTAGAATAAATAACGTTCGTAATCTTCTTTGGTAATCACTCCTATGTTTGTTCCAACTAAAGAATTCGTTAGACCAGACAATCTGTAACATTAGAAGAGAATCTGCAACAGTATGTTGCTTATTGTGAATCTTTTGTTAGAAGATATTTTCAGTTAACCTTTTTTAGACAGGCTTTCTTACGGGAAATGAAAAGTGGATCTTTTCATAAAACGTTAAACGCCATCGTCAGTTGATCAGTCGAAAAAACAGAACAGATCAGCAACTGAGAAGTTGAATTCATTCAAAGAAGATCATGTTGAGTATATGATGGAATATTCAAAGAATTGTCCATCATGATCTGTTAAGCATTAATCAAACAATCACCACAAATCTCTACAGCAATCATTTCCATCGAAATTTGAAAAAAGCTTTGAACAAAAAAACGTTTCTCTATTGTCAACAAAAGAGAATGGTCCGTCATCACGATAATTCTTGTCTTCACGCAAATCAAAAGACTAAAGATCTTTTAAAAGAGCTTCGTTGCTAAAATTTGCTTCATTCTCCATATTCTCCTGAATTTATTCCTTCTGATTATGACTTGTTTAGGAGATTGCAGAATCATTTTGGCTCTTTTAGGTTTTGACATCAAAAGAAAAGGTTGAATATGAGTTGATATCAAAACCCAAAGAAGTCTACAAGTGTTGACGTCTATAAACCTTTTTGGCAGATAAAATGAAGATCTAGGAATCAATGGAGATTATGTTAATGATTAAATATTTCAATAAGCAAAAGTTCTTTTTTGTATTTATAGTATATACTCTAAAATCGGTTATTACACTCGTTCCGGCCGAATGTATAGATTTATGTAATCATGAAAATATATCATAGTGAAATTTTTATTTAAGAAATTCACTTTAAGTTCGTTGATTAAAAGAATAAGTTTTTAGTTAGTTTGGTTGTGAATGCTAATTTAGATGTGAATGCTAATTTGGTGTGAATGCAAATTTTCATGTGAAGGCTAAATTTAATGTGAATGCAAATTTTAATATGAAGGCTAATTTTTATGTGAAGGCTAATTTTAATGTGAATGCTAACTTTAATGTGAAGGCTAATTCTATGAGGTCAATCAATTTTACCTATCTATGTTTTCTTTATGTTGCATACTAATTAGAATCCTTCACTCCTTCCTAAATAGAAGCATCAATATCATCATGGACAACTGTGAACCAGGAAATGCTAATTAGAACCTTCCACTCCTTCCTAAATAGAAGCATCAGTATCATCATGGACAACTGTGAACCAGGAAATGCTAATTAGAATTCTTCACTCCTTCCTAAATAGAAGCATTAATATCATCATGGACCGCTGTTAACCAGGAAATGGTAATTAGAATCCTTCACTCCTTCCTAAATAGAAGCATCAATATCATCATGGACAGCTGTTAACTCTGAAATGTTAATTAGAATCCTTTACTCCTTCCTAAATAGAAGCATCAATATCATCATGGACCACTGTTAACTATGAAATGTTAATTAGAATCTTTCACTCCTTCCTAAATAGAAGCATCAATATCATTATGGACAGCTGTAAACTATGTAATGCTAATTTGAATTCTTCACTCCTTCCTAATGGATCCTACGAGGTCATAAGTCAACTAGTAAAGGATAAAATCAATTTCACGCCGTTTAATTAGTGATAATTAAGATTTCAGTACGAATCAACAAAACTGAATTTTGAAATGTTTCTAAATTTACGAATATCCTCATCAGGACAGTAACTGTTTCTCTTTGAAAATAATATAACAGAAACATTTAGACCTTGGGCCACATCGAAGCAAAAAGCTTAGTAAATTACAACTTAACAGAAACACACGATAAAACTTATTTATATAACAATCTTTTTAATACGAATTTTTTTTAAAAGAATTGAATATTTAAAACAAAACAAAATGAAAACAATTTTAAACTATTTGAGATATAAGGAATACTGCTTTCTTCCATTGTTTGATTTATTTGTTCATCGAGATATCAACTTTCTATGGGTTATTTAAAGCCGAAATGTTTAATTTCTAAGTGTTTGATCATAATCAAATATATTTTCAATGGTCCATTGAATCTTTTTTTACAATTGCACTTATTTCTCTATAACCCTCCATTTACACTGTTATATGATAACAATAATTTGCACCCATTTATATGGTATCAATTATTCCTATCTAATAAAAATAAATTGCACACAGTTCCATGGTATCAAGTATTCCTATCTAATACAAATAATTTGCACACAGTTCTATGATATCAAGTATTCCTATCTAATACAAATAATTTGCATACAGTTCTATGATATCAATTACTCCTATCTAATACAAATAATTTACACAATTCTATGATATCAAGTATTCCTATCTAATACAAATAATTTGCACACAGTTATATGGTATCAAGTATTCCTATCTAATGCAAATAATTTGCACACAGTTCTATGATATCAAGTATTCCTATCTAATACAAATAATTTGCACACAGTTCTATGATATCAAGTATTCCTATCTAATACAAATAATTTGCACACAGTTCTATGATATCAAGTATTCCTATCTAATAACAATAATTTGCACACAGTTCTATGATATCAAGTATTCCTATCTAATACAAATAATTTGCATACAGTTCTATGATATCAATTACTCCTATCTAATACAAATAATTTACACAATTCTATGATATCAAGTATTCCTATCTAATACAAATAATTTGCACACAGTTATATGGTATCAAGTATTCCTATCTAATGCAAATAATTTGCACACAGTTCTATGATATCAAGTATTCCTATCTAATACAAATAATTTGCACACAGTTCTATGATATCAAGTATTCCTATCTAATACAAATACTTTGCACACAGTTCTATGATATCAAGTATTCCTATCTAATAACAATAATTTGCACACAGTTCTATGATATCAAGTATTCCTATCTAATACAAATAATTTGCACACAGTTCTATGATATCAAGTATTCCTATATAATACAAATAATTTGCACACAGTTCTATGATATCAAGTATTCCTATCTAATACAAATAATTTGCATACAGTTATATGGTATCAAGTATTCATATCTAATGCAGATAATTTGCACACAGTTCTATGATATCAATTACTCCAATCTAATACAAATAATTTGCACACAGTTCTATGATATCAAGTATTCCTATCTAATACAAATAATTTGCACACAGTTCTATGATATCAAGTATTCCTATCTAATACAAATAATTTGCACACAGTTCTATGATATCAAGTATTCCTATCTATTACAAATAATTTGCACACAGTTATATGGTATCAAGTATTCCTATCTAATACAAATAATTTGCATACAGTTATATGGTATCAAGTATTCCTATCTAATGCAAATAATTTGCACACAGTTCTATGATATCATATTTGCATTAGATAGGAATATTTGATACCTTATACCACACAGTTCTATGATATCAAGTATTCCTATCTAATACAAATAATTTGCACACAGTTCTATGATATCAAGTATTCCTATATAATACAAATAATTTGCACACAGTTCTATGACACAAGTATTCCTATCTAATACAAATAATTTGCACACAGTTCTATGGTATTAAGTATTCCTATCTAATACAAATAATTTCCATACTGTTATATGGTATCAAGTATTCCTATCTAAAGCAAATAATTTGCACACAGTTCTATGATATCAAGTATTCCTATCTAATACAAATAATTTGCACACAGTTCTATGATATCAATTACTCCTATCTAATACAAATAATTTGCACACAGTTCTATGATATCAAGTATTCCTATCTAATACAAATAATTTGCACACAGTTCTATGATATCAAGTATTCCTATCTAATACAAATAATTTGCACACAGTTCTATGATATCAAGTATTCCTATCTAATACAAATAATTTGCACACAGTTCTATGATATCAAGTATTCCTATCTAATACAAATAATTTGCACACAGTTCTATGATATCAAGTATTCCTATCTAATACAAATAATTTGCACACAGTTCTATGATATCAAGTATTCCTATCTAATACATATAATTTGCACACAGTTCTATGATATCAAGTATTCCTATCTAATACAAATAATTTGCACACAGTTCTATGATATCAAGTATTCCTATCTAATACAAATAATTTGCACACAGTTCTATGATATCAATTACTCCTATCTAATACAAATAATTTGCACACAGTTCTATGATATCAAGTATTTCTATCTAATACAAATAATTTGCACACAGTTGTATGGTATGAAGTATTCCTATCTAATACAAATAATTTGCTCACAGTTCTATGATATCAAGTATTCCTATCTAATACAAATAATTTGCACATAGTTCTATGATATCAAGTATTCCTATATAATACAAATAATTTGCACACAGTTCTATGATATCAAGTATTCCTATCTAATACAAATAATTTGCACACAGTTCTATGATATCAAGTATTCCTATCTAATACAAATAATTTGCACACAGTTCTATGATATCAATTACTCCTATCTAATACAAATAATTTGCACACAGTTCTATGATATCAAGTATTCCCTTCTAATACAAATAATTTGCACACAGTTCTATGATATCAAGTATTCCTATCTAATACAAATAATTTGCACACAGTTGTATGGTATGAAGTATTCCTATCTAATACAAATAATTTGCACGCAGTTGTATGGTATCAAGTATTCCTTTCTAATACAAATAATTTGCACACAGTTATATGATATCAAGTATTCCTATCTAATACAAATAATTTGCACACAATTCTATGGTATTAAGTATTTCTATCTAATACAAATAATTTGCACACAGTTGTATGGTATGAAGTATTCCTATCTAATACAAATAATTTGCTCACAGTTCTATGATATCAATTATTCCTTTCTAATACAAATAATTTGCATACAGTTATATGGTATCAAGTATTCCTATCTAATAGAAATAATTTGCACACAGTTATATAGTTTCAAGTTATACCATTTAATACTTATAATTTTCAAACATATCAATTAGACTCATTGATGGGATCCTAACAGGTGTTGCTACTTTGAGTCAGAGTAAACCTTGGCAATGAAATGGTATTCCACACACCCAATATTTCTTGAACTGTAGCCTCACTACTAGATGTTGTTTTGTGCCATACTCTGGACAAGAATTTCTGGGGAGAAGGGTCAGCATTCTGCAGAGGATCCAGTCGGCTTATTCAAAGACTTTCCGACAGTTCTACTTTTTCTTCATCGGACCAGAAAAACATTTTTGTAAATAATCAATATTTGAATACGTTATAGCAGTACATCTCATATATATTTATACAATTTTATTTTGGGCTACAGTTTCAGTGATGTAGATTTAGGTAATAAATAATACCTAATAATATCCATTTTCGTTTTATAATATACATTGTATTTGCAAATCATAAGTGATGTACTCCTATGGACCCCCACATATGGTCCGGCAAAAGTAGGACGACCAGCTCGAACATACATACAACAGCTATGTGAGGATACGGGATGTAGTCCTGAAGACATGCTAGAGGCGATGAACGATTGGGAGAAGTGGCGAGAGAGAGTCAGGGATTTCTGTGCCTGCGGCACATGATGATAATGATGTATTTGCAAAAATATCATTTAATTTCTTCTTCTTCTTCTTCTTCTTCTTCTTCTTCTTCTTCTTCTTCTTCTTCTTCTTCTTCTTCTTCTTCTTCTTCTTCTTCACGCCATGTTTTATCTTTTCATAAAGGTGTCCTGCGTATATGACAGCGAGGAGTGAGAAGCACCCCTTCACTGCGATTACTTCTTGGTCGACTCTCAGCCGCTATGGTGGTGCCTCTAAGAGTTTCATCAAGGGTTCAAATAGATCTCTGGAAAAATATTTAAAATGATTTATTGTACATTAATACATTGGGTCTTATCGTTAAATATCGTTACTGTGTGTAAATATGAAGTGTTTATATGTATAAAACAATTGCAAAGGTTTATATTTGTATCGTATATAATTGGAGACTATGATTATTGATCTAACTTTGGTATAAAAACATCCAGTAAGGGTTGACATGCCGTAAAACCAACAAACCAACCAATGAACACTCAGCTGACTTAAAAATGCTTTTAATACATCCTTAAAGTATTAAATTCTCAAGTCGTGGGTTCAGTCTCTGGATTAGGTAGGGTGGAAAAACACCGTGCAATATCAAAAAGACACGATTGACACGCCACCTATCTTATTAAATCATTCCGGTGTCACGTTGAGTTATTTATTGAGTTATAATTTTCTGATAATATAGGTGACTTGGCTGTATCCATTTCTTCAAATAATATGAGACAGGTTGTACTGGGTTACATCGTACCAACAACAAAGAATGATCTCTGATCTTCACTGTTATCAACGCTAATTATGGACTGACTTGCGCGGTTAATAGGCTCTGTTCTGTTACTTGCCCATAGAATGAAGAAGACATGGATTCATGCCTTTCTCAATGGTATTTGAGCAAACTGAACATTAACGGTTTCAAGTATCTATTCAATATATAAAAGAGACGTGCATAAAAGAAGAAAAACTAACTGCAAATTCAGATTTCCAATAAAATTCATTGGGGTTGAAACTGCCTACCCGATACCCATTTATTATATACACTGAATAAATAAAAGATTATGAAAAATCGAAAGGCTTATTGATTTTAAAGATTCTTGTTTTAAAGTTTATTTTCGGGTTTTATCTTTTTGTTGCCACGCTATTCGCCCCACCCCCCAGAAACCCACTGATTCGCCGAATGCATTTTCCTGTTGCAACACTTTAGTCCCACTCGCAATATTGGTTGTTATTATTATGCGTTGCCCTGACCACTGACTGACTCGTCCGCTGGGGAGACAGACAAAGGCCACGCCCAGTTTTCTTTACCGGCTGACGTCATTTGTTTATTCAATAGTTGGGCACTAATTTTTAATTTCCTGGCCAAATTGTTTCATCTTTGTGTGTGTGTGTGTGTGTGTGTGTGTGTTTGCAATGTTACCCGCATCTGTCGATCTCGATGTATAGGTGCCTCTATTTCTATCCGCTGTGGGTTGTCTTAACCTGAGCGTGTCTGGGGGGTGGTAGCCTGATATGGGAGTCAGAATTTCAAGAAAAAATTTGTCGATGTTATGATTTTACTTTTCTAGCTAACAAAGAAAAAATAAAATAGTCACATCAGTGTGAAGCTGACATAATAACAAACATTAAACTATCTGTTTGATTTTCTGATGGGCTTTGTTAACTTTCTTTTTTTAAGGGAATAGCAACATTTGTGGGTTATTTAAGGCCGGCGTTATCCTCAAATAAGAACTGTATGGATACCATTTAATCCATAGCTGAGAGGGCTTATAGTTTTTCTAAGAGTATTACCCCGAAAGAGAGTGTAATGGCCTGACTGGATATCGAACTCACATATTTGTGGCCTCAGTTCAGCAGATTGCACTAAGGAGATTCACCGTTGAGTATAAATCAACCTCTGATTTATGATTATGGAACTATGTTGTGTGACTACATGCATTCAAGTCTATCTTTTTAATGGCATATTAACCTTCGTGGGTTATTTAATGCCAAAGCCATCTTTGAAGAAGAACAATAGTAGTTCTATCTAACCCAAAGCTGGGAGATGAGGAGGTTCGTCACTTTGTCAGAAAGTTAATGTAATAGCATGATTGGAATCTGAACTCGCTTACTACAAACTCACAGTACAGAACGTTTGCCACATGGCCGCGGAAACACTCCTCTTGAATTTCTGAGATGATTTGTTATTATTTATACTATTTTCCCGAGGCGTCAGGCGTGTAGCGTAACGGTTATCGTCTTAGAAATGGGACACAATGTCACGAGTCTGGACGAAGCTTATCTCAACAGCGACTAAGATGTAGAGAAAACTAGGCTCTCTAGCCTTTGATGGCGACCAGTCTAGGAGAAAGAAAACCAGCTTTACTCCGATTAAAGATTGACTTTACGTTATACACTGTCCATGGGGAAGAGGTAGATTGAATACATATATATATATATATATGAGGTTTGTCTAATACCCAAATCTTAGCAGATCTTATTGACTGGAACATTTTCTAGTCATATGTTGTAGATCATACTAAAATCCATTGCAGATACAAAGACGAATATTGCAGTCTACAAATTTAAACAATGTACACAAGAATCAGTGACGTCATGATTTGTTGAAAACATTCCTAAACAAACAAACTAAAGTAGTACCCATGTCTGTATTTATTTAGCTTGGTTTTGTTGGGTTTTATGACATATCAATCATTGTAAGTTATTTAATACCAAATCCTTATTATATATATATATTAAATATATGATTTGTAAACAAATTTTGTTGATAACATTTTTTTTAAAATTGAGCTTTTTTTTGTGCGCAGATAAATGATTTTTAGCATTTCAATCTAACACGAATAATTCTATTCATATTAATTATTTGTTTGCACATAGTGGTAACAATTATTATAATTCAACACTAATTATTCCGTTGAACACTATTCATTCATTTGCACACAGTCAAATGGTTTCAAGTATTGCTATTTAACACTAATAATTCAATTCAACGATATTCATTCATTTGCACACAGTTAAATGGTTCCAAATATTGCTATGTATCACTAACAATACAATTAAAGATCAGTTATTTGTTTACACACAGTTAAATGATCAAATTTTTCTATTTCTAACAATTCAATTCAGCATAAGTCATTTATTTACACACAGTTTAAATGTCGAACAGTTCTCTTTGACTCATAAATAGGACCCTTTCAGGTGTTACCACTCCGGGTCAGAATTGGCCTGGAAGCAATGGCAATACTCCTCATCTCCCAAAGCTACAAGACTGGAGCCTGACCATCAGATAGTTTTGTGTCAAATCCATGATACTCATTGGGGAAGTCTTACCTCTATGCAGAGATGCAGTCGGTGTATTCTAAAGCCCTAGCAGACTTGATTGGTTTGTATTTGTGTCTGCATCATCATCATCATCATCATCATGAACGCTTGCCGACAGCACGGATTCCTTCGGCTCTTTCTCACCACCCATCCCTTTTGCCAGGTCCTCCTGATGGCATCCAGTGTCTTCACCAATTACACACACTATTTCGACATCTTGAACAATTGTTTTCATCTTCGTTATCAAATTTACAATATTTTTGTCACTGCTCCTTACTGAGAGTGGAATAGAGTTCGATTCAAATTAAAAGGTTTGGTTCAAAACTCTTAGATAATTACTGACTACGACAAAAGACAACTGAAAAAGGCCGCGGAGTGTAGCAGTCAAAACGCTCTTAATATAGCGACCAAGATTGGTCATCATCATCATCTTGTCGTGCCATCAGCACGGATATCCCTGACACTCTCTCACCACCCCTTCCTATCGTTCATTGCTTCCAGCAGGTCTTCAGGACTACACCCCGTATCTACACAGAGCTGCTGTATGTATGTTCGAGCTGGTCGCTCTGCCTTTGCTTGGCCATGTGAAGGGGTTCACAGGAGTACATCACTTATGAGCTCGTCCCTACTTCTCCAGCAGTGTCCTGCATGTCTGGTTCGTCTAATTTTTATAGTTTTCGTGATGGGTAATTGGTGGCCGTATAGCTGCTGCTTTTGGGGTGTTGCCTCCAGGACTTGTTCAATATTGCTCGCAGCATTCTTGTGTAGTTGCCGTCAAGCTTTTTCTCTATCCGTTTAGTTAGATGTGTAAATAGGTAAAAAAAATGCTGAACCATCCAAAATTGAATCGAAATGAATGATTGATTTTAACGGAAGGTTAAACCGTCTTGGGTTAATTTATACCAAGAGGTCAGGAAATTTCATTCTTGTTCATTCATATAAATAGTTTTGAGAAGTTTTTTCTTGAGAGGTTTTTTTTCGTACACTTAAATGGTATCAAGTATTCCTATCTAATACAAACAATTTGGGCAAAGTGATATAATTTTAACTATTCCTGTCTAATACAAATTATTATATGGTTTCAGTAATTATTTCTATTTAATGATAACCCTTTGCTTGCACACAGTTGTATGCTTTCTCATAAGTAATACTAATAATGATCTTTCGCAAACAATTATAGCTTCAAGTCATCATCATCATCATCATCATGTCGTGCCGCCAGCACGGATATCCCTGACCCTCTCTCGCCACTAGTCCCTGTCGTTCATCGCCTCTGGCAGATCTTCAGGGCTATATCCTGAATGTATGTTCGAGCTGGTCGTCCTGCTTTTGTTCGGCCAAATATGGGGGTCCATATGAGTTCGTCCCTGCTTCTCCAGCAGTGTCCTGCATGTCTGGTTCGTCTAACTTGTATAGTTTTTGTGATGGGAGGCAGGTGGCCGTATAGTTGATGCCTTGTGGGATGTTGCCGCCAGGACTTGTTCAATATTGCTCGCAGCATTCTTGTGTAATTGCCGTCTAGCTTCTTTTCCAGCCGTTTTGTTAGAGTCCAAGTAGTGCATCCATACAGCAGTATCGACACGACCGCTGCCTGGAAGAAACTGCGTTTCATTTTATCGGCCAGGTCTGACTTCCACATGATCGATAGTCTATCGATAGCTGTCCATGCCTTCGTTAGCCGAGTGTCGATGTCTTTTTCGGTTGATGAGACGCTGCTTCCTAGGTAGGTGAATTTGTCAACTAGTTTCAGAGGGGTTCCGTCTAGAGTGGAGATGTCGCCTGTTTTATAATAGCACATATATTCCGTTTTTTTTTTTTTGTGCATTGACATAAGCTTATATTGGATCATGTATTCCAACCGAATACGAACAAGTTTTAAACAAATCTATTTGACCCATAGATGGGAGCCTTACAGCTACTATCACTCCGGGTCATATTAAATCCGGGAGTAATAGAAGTGAAGGAATTCTCTACACTCCACAGTCTCCAAAAGTGGAGCCTCACCATCAGATGCAGTTTAGTGTCATACTTAGGAACCCCCAGTTTAAGGGTGGATCTTACTCTTCTGAAGAGGATCCAGTGACAGGGCAATCTTTTTGAGTACTTATTGATTTCGTTGTATATATACCAAAGCTGACTACTTCGAAAGAAATGGCTGAAACTATGTGTTACGTTAAATGATTATTTTGATTTAATAATGTTCCGAGAAGGTTTCGCAAGCGCCTTGTATTTTGAAGGAATAAGTTTTGTTTCCTGTCATTTTGATCGTGAAGTAGTTTGTTAATAGCCCTAAGGTGTTAAAATGATAAAACTCTAATTAAATTTAGCAAGAGAAATATTTGAAAATAAATGAGACGCAAAAAAGATTTGCAAGCTGTTGTAGACTGGGGAAAGGAATGTGTGTGTAAAAAAAGAATAAGGAAGATTACTTTCACTCGTTTATGATTTTAAGCGCGAAGATGTTCGCGCTTGAATGGTTAACAAAAATTCCAGCAGGAGTTATCGGCCTTTCTCAGTCATCAAAATGGCGTTCGGTGATGACTGCTGCATCCGGTCGGCGTCGAAAGAGCGGGTTGATCAGTGGCGCGAAACAAAGAGGAAAATGGCGCCTGATTAAACAAAGCTTTTAGAAAATGAACGGCCGATACACACGTTTACATTAAACATGATTTTATAACAAAAAGTGAAAACAAAATTTTAAGAAATGTCCACATTATACGTGAAAGGTTTCCTTCGTTATCTGTCCGTCTGTCTTTTTCATTTCCTTTTCGAAGTTTTTTATTCTTTTTGTCTTTAAGTACGTTGATTTAAAGGTAGCCTTAAACATAATCAGTCATGATAAGAATACTACACATATTTGTTGCTTTCTCTTATATCCTCAGATCTGTTATGGAATCCCCGTGGTGCAATGGTTAACGTACTGGACTGTGCCCTCGAAGTAAGCGAGTTTGAAATCTAGTCGCGTAATTACGTTCACTTTAGGACTAATACCCTTGAGAAAGGCATAAACTCCCATAAATTAAATAGTTCTTCTATAAGAATGGTTTTAGCATTAAATAACCCACAAAGATTGATATGCCATTAAGCGAAGAAACCGAAACCTAAATGAAAGCCAAACCCAAATCTTCTTCTCTCTGGTAATCTCTTTCACTTGATATAATCTTTTACTTCTTCTTCCTCATTCATTTATTCATTCTTCTTCTTCTTCTTCTTCTTCTTCTTCTTCTTCTTCTTCTTCTTCCGGTCTTTCACCTCTTCTATTTTTCTTCTCTCTTCATCCTCTTCTTTTTCTTCTTCTTCTTCTTCTTCTGGTTTTTCACCTCTTCTATGTTTCTTCTCTCTTCCTCCTCCTCCTCCTCCTTCTTCTTCTTCTTCTTCTTCTTCTTTCATCGCTACTATTTTTTCTTCTCTCTTCTTTACTGCATCACCCCCTCTGCTTCTCTCTCTTTTTCTCTCTTCCACTCTCTCTCTCAATCTATCTGTCTATCTCTCTCTTTCTCTTACCAAGCATTTTGTGTCGATAAACGTAATCTATTAAGCTGTATCAGATCATCAGCTCGGATGAAGTGAAAATGTTTTTAATGATTGTTAAATGACAAAGAGCGCTTTTCCCGCCCTAAACGATTGTGCTGAATGACTACCGGGTAATGGGAGGGAGACGATGACGGCAGGGAATGTGGAGGTAGAGACAGCAAGGGTCGATCGGTCGGTATAGAGAGACCGGGTAAAAATTAATGAATGAAATGTCAAATGCCATTGATTGAAGTAATTGTTTTACTGCTGTTTTCTAATTTATCAGATTCACAAGGCCAGAAAAACTCAAGCAATTTTGAATGACGTTTCACACGAACCCAAAATTATTGACTGACTTTTTTTTAATTTCAATTAATTAATAAAAAAATATGTAGAAATAAGGATTGTGATAAAGAACGCTAATTAACATAGTGAAAAGGATAATAATCTTACATTAAATGAAGATAGTAAAATGAAAATGAAATACGAGGATCATTAAATAAGTTTCCATACTTTTTTCGTATGGACACTTTTATTGATAGTACACACATAAAATTCTAGTCCCCTTCGAAGTAATCTCCTCCGGCTGCAAAGCACCTGTTGTACCGTTCCAACAACTTTTGGAAGCCCCTTGGAAATCCTCTTGTGTGAGCGTGTCAATGATCTTCGTCACAGCCTCTTTCATCTCCTCAATTGTCTCATTACAAAAGCCTCTGATCTTAGGGAATAAGCAAAAGTCACAGAGAGGAAGGTCTGGACTATAGGGACGGTGAGGAACTGTCTTGATACTTACCTTGGTCAAATAGACTATGACAAGGATGGATTTGTGGACTGGTGCATTGTCCTGGTGGAAATGCCACTGACCCGATTTGAAGAGTGCTGGCCTCTTCCGACGGAATCTCTTCCGGAACTCCCTTAAAACCTCAACATAGTAACCCTAACCCTAACCTTATGGCCAATCAACTCTGGTGTATTGACTTCCTTACTCCTCCCAAACCTCTCATCATCCCTCACAGACTCCCTGCCTTCCTTGAATCTCTTATGCCACTCTAAAACTGATTCTCGATTAATGCAAGATGCTCCAAAAGCAGTCTGAAGCATTCCATACGTTTCTGTGGCATTTTTTCCAAGTTTAAAACAGATCTTTATTGCATATCGTTCTTCTAAAGTGTCCTCACGTCCAGATTGCATTTTTGAAATTCAACAGCTGTGACAATCAGACTTTAGTAGGGTGTATTCCAATTCCTGTTGTAGCTGTTCATTTGAAGCTGAAATCATAAGAATTGGTCAGTCATCTCATAAGATGTATAGCAATAACATAGTGAATTTTCAAGAGACTACGACAATTTTAAATGCCTGTACAAAATAAGTATGGAAACTTATTAAATACACCACGTAATTTTTGCTTTTGATATAACTATAAAACAGCAATACTACAACTACTACTACTAATGATGATGATGATGATGATAAATGGATAATGCGCAGACAGCAGAAAAAGTTGTGGAACATTGACGGTGATACCAATCATTATTAGAACCATTGGAACAGTCGCCCAGAATTTCTTTTAAAAAAAGACTGGGAGGACTGAAAATCAGAGGAAGAGTCGAAACCATTCAAATCACAGTCCAGTTAAAATCAGTGGGGGGATACTTGGAAAAGTCCTGAAGATCTGAGAAAACTTTTAGTCACTCAGACTCCAGGGAAAAACTAAAAGTGAGAGTTGGGGGTGAAAATTTCACAAAGAGTAAAATAATGATGAATTGAGCTGACGCGAAAAAAATAGTGAGTGGTGAGAGATGAAAGAGTTAATCACAAAATAAGTAAATACAGCAAACTAGCATAAAAGGAATACAGCAAATGATACGAATGGTTAGAAAAGATGATCCATTGGGAATTGTGCAAGAAACAGAAATTTGACCATACAACTAAATGCAATATGCACAAACAAGAATCAGTCCAAACAAATGAGATCCATAAAATTCTTTGGGGTTTTGAGGTACAAACGGATCATCCAATCTCAGCCAGAAGAACTTGTCATCAAGTATATTTTCCTGTTCCAGCGCACTACCGGATGAGAAATAAGGAGAACGAAAACTAGAAAAACACCTAGATCTTGCCAGAGTGCTGAAAAAGTTGAGGAATATGAAGTTGACGAAGATATCAATCGTAGTCTATGCGCTTGGACCGGTCTTCAAAGAACCTTGCGAAGATATTAGTGAGACTAAGATTAGAGGAAGACTCGAGACTACAACACTGTTAAGATCATCAAGAATACTTAGAAAAGTCCTGGAGACTTGAAGAGACTTGCCGTCAATCAAGTGAAAGAACATTAGTTAAATTTGTCGTGAAAAATTCAGATACAACAACAATAATAATAATAATAATAATAATAATAATAATAATAATAAGAAGAAGAAGAAGAAGAAGAAGAAGAAGAAGAAGAAGAAGAAGAATTGGAGACTGACACAGAAGATTGGAATATACAGCCAGGGTATAGGAATAGAATTGGGCATTGAAAAATGTGCTATGTTCATAATGAAAAGCGGAAAGAACAAATAATGGAAGAAATTGACCTGCCAAATCAGGAAAGAGTCAGAACGCTTGGAGAAAAGGAAAATTACAAGTACTTAGGAATATTTGTAGCAGACACCATCAAACAAGTGAAGATGGCGAGTGAAAATAAAAGAAACCGAATTGAGAGATACGTACTTAAACCTTGCTAGAGAACAAAGAAAGCTGTGGAACATGAAGGTAACAGTGATAACAATCGTAATTGGTGCACTAGGAACGGTCCCCAAAGGCTTGGAAAGAGGGTTGGAATAGTTGGAAATCGGAGGATGAGCCAAGAGCATCCGGACTACAACGTTGTTGATATCGGCTAGAATACTAAGAGGAGTCCTGGAGACTTGAGGAGACTTGCGGTCAGTCAAACTCCAGTGAAAGACCATCAGCTAACCCTGGTGTGAAAAACTCGGAAGAACTATAATAATAATAATAATAATAATAATAATAATAATAAGAAGAAGAAGAAGAAGATAAATCACATTCTGCTAAAAACTTGAAGAATTTGAACCCCAATGTTATCTATAATTAAGTATAAACTAATGATAATTGAACTAAAAAAATAAAATCGAAAGAAAATTATAAAATAAAAACAATAAATGCTATAGCAACACGAATAAGAAATTGAAAAAGAAGAAGGAAAAGTCTAAATTCAACGACGCCCTCCATCTTAAAAAATAAAGAAAAGAATCATATTTGATGTAATCTTTTTTTTTTTTTTTGCTTCAAACCTCAAATTGCTATAATGTTCGTTCCACTTGTCTATTTCGTTTTTTCGACAGTTCTTCATTTGCTACTTCTCAAATTTGTTCCCATCACCCCCAACCCCCCTACATCTAAGTGCGCCGCTCTCTTCCCTCCCCACTCAGCACGTCCAACTCGAAGATTCGTTAATTTTCATTTCACTTCTTTTCAGCCTTTCGACCTGTTATTTTTTTTAGGGGGGGATTATTGGTTTTAAACATTTTAATTTTACATGATTATTAACGTTTTTCTTGTCATGTTTTTCCCCCACCCCACACCTCGTCTACTGAATTTTTGTTTCTTCCTTCGACACTCGACAATGGTATTTTTTTCTGGTCAACAAGCGGATTTAATCACACTTTTCACTTGGTTTGCGTCAATTGAACAAAATCAATTTCAGAAAATTCTTTCGATTTTAATTGTCCTTTTTGCAATATTACCCAACGAAAGGCGAATCATTTAGACTTTGTGCATTTCAGTGTTTGGTGCGCATGCGTACGTGTATTTGCGCTCTTTAACTGTCGGTCTACAGGAGGAGGGGGTTGTAATTGTAAATCTCATATGTGTGCGTGTTTTGGCGAGACTATGTATATATGTACGTGTATGCGTATTTAAAGTGCATGTGTGTATGTTTGTTTAAGGTTTGTTTTTACTTGTTTAACGGCATATCAACTCCTTATGCCAAATTTGATTTAATTTCAGTGGTTGTCGTTTATTTAATGACCCATCAACTCCTTCTGGGTTATTTAATGCCGAGATTTGATTCATTTGTACATGTTTGGTTTGATTTATTCGTTTAATGGTATATCAACTACTTATGGGTTATTTAATGCTGAAATTGGATTCATTTATAAATGTCTGATTTAGATCAATTATTTAACGGCATATCAACTCCTTTTGAGTTATGTAATGATGCAATTTAATTCCTCTGGATAGTTTTCTTGTAATTTTAACAATATTTTCAATATTTCATAACATTTTTTTCAATTGCAGTTTTTATTTGTCCATAATTATTTGTTTGCGCACAGTTATGTGGTTTCAAGTATTCGAATTTAATACATATAATTTGCACATAGATGTTGGGTTTTAAGTAAACCTATCTAATATCGATTGCTCTCTCTCTCTCTCTCTCTCTCTCTCTATCTCATCTGTTGTACACTTTTTTTCCGCTACACCTTTCTCTTCTGGTACCCCCATCTCTTCTAGTGCTCTCTTGCTCTCTGTCTTTCTCTCTCTCTCTCTCTTTCTGTCTCTTTCTCACTCTCCTCATCTGTTGCACACTTTTATTCTGGTGCCCTCATCTCTTCAAGCTCTCTCTCTCTCTCTCTCTCTCTCTCTCTCTCTCTCTCTCTCCTTTGCTGTATCTTTATCTTCTGGCACCCCATCTCTTCTAATGCTCTCTCTCTCCCTCTCTCTCTCTCTCTCTCTCTCTCTCTCTCCCCGCTCTCTCTCCTCATTCTTTTGCAAACTTTTTTCTGGTATACCTTTCTCTTCTCACGCCCCCATCTCTTCTAGTGCTCTCTCTCTCTCTCTCTCTCTCTCTCTCTCTCCTCTGCTCTATCTTTCTCTTCTGGCGCCCCATCTCTTCTAATGCTCTCTCTCTCTCTCCCTCTCTCTCTCTCTCTCTCTGTCTCTCTCTCTCCCCGCTCTCTCTCCTCATCTGTTGCACACTTTTTTCTGGTATACCTTTCTCTTCTCACGCCCCCATCTCTTCTAGTGCTCTCTCTCTCTCTCTTTCTCTCTCTATCTCTCCTCATCTGTTGCACACTTTTATTCTGTTACACTTATCTTTTCTGGTGCTCTAAGCAAGTGCGTCATTATTCATCGCTAAATACAGACCTGGTAAAGTAGAGAAAGAATTTGATGTAAATAAATATTTTACTGTGTGACACTTTTTAGTTTTCCAGTTCCATCAGATGCTATGAATTTTTCTTTTGACGTAATTGTTCTAAGAACAACCGCTGAACGTCTGCCGTTTATATGTTTTGAAATTTGATATTTGAAAATAAAAATTTGGTAATTTTTTTGCTGACCAGTTTTATCTGCAGTTTGAGTTACAACTCGTCTCCCTGCCGAAACCTCAGGATTCTTCTATTCTTTTTCTTTTTTCCAGTTCATTCAGCCTCTTTTCTCGTTTTTTTCGAATGGTTCTAGGATTACAACTCCGCTTGATATCACTGTCATTTTCATGTTCCATCACTTTTCGGCTCTCAGGCAAGATCTTGATATTATTCAAGAAAAATGTTAATTATATCAAATGGATCTGAAAAAAATTCTATTTTTAAAAAGATGCTTTTTATTGCCCACTAACTGTACTTTATATTTTCAAATCCGGCCGTTAAGGGTATCGTTTCATGGGTTTATTTAACATTTCAAAATATTCCCAAAATTCTATGTCTTTTCTGGTTGGATTAAAAATTTATCAGTTATCTTTAATGGTCTAATATATTTATTGGGTGGATATATTTATTGGTTTAATATATTTATTGGTGTAATATACTTATTGGTCTAATATATTCATTGGTGTAATATATTTATTGGGTTAATATATATATTGGTCTAATATATTGATTGGTCTAAAGTATTTATTGGGTGAATATATTTATTGGTATAATATATTTATTAGGTTAACATATCTATTAGTCCAATATTTTTATTGGGTTAATACATTCATTGGGTTAATATATTTATTGATTTAATATCTTTATTGGGTCTAATATATTTATTGGTCTTATGAATTTATTGGGTTAATACATTTATTGGTCTAATGTATATATTGTTCTAATATATTTATTAGGTTAATATATTTATTGGGTTGATATATTTATTGGTTTAATATGTTCATTGGTCTAATATATTTATTTGGTCTAGAGCACACAATAAGGTTCCAGACTTTTTTCGTATGGGCACTTTTATTAATAGTACACACATGAAACTCAAGTCCCGTTCAAAGTAATCTCCTTCGGCTGCAATGCATTTGTTGTACCGTTCCAACAACCTCTGGAAGGCCCCATGAAAGTCGTCTTGTTTGAGCGTGTCAATGACCTTCGTCACAGCCTCTTTCATTTCCTTAGTTGTCCCATAACGACAGCCTGTGAGCTTAGGGAATAAGCAAAAGTCACAGGGAGCAAGGTCTGGACTATAGGGAGGCTGGGGAACTGTCTTGATGCCCATCTTGGTCAAATAGTCTGTGACAAGGATGGAGTTGTGGATTGGTGCATTGTTCTGGTGGAAATGCCACTGACCCGATTTGAAAAGTGCTGGCCTCTTCCCAAGGAATCTCTTCCTGAACTCCCTTATAACCTCAACATAGTATTCCTTCTTGACTGTCTGTCTGGTGGGAACTCAGAGCATGTAAATCATGCCAGTGCTGTCAAAAAAAGTGATCATCAAAAGTTTGTGGCTGGATTTGCTCTGTCTGGCCTTCTTGGGTCTGGGAGAGCCAGCATGCTTCCACTGGGAACTCTGTCTCTTGGTCTCTGGGTCATAGCAGTAGATCCAGTTTTCATCGCTGGTCACCAGAGCATCAAGAACTGCTGGATCTGAATTGATCAACTCGACCATCTCCCTGCTGTCATGACAAGATCTTTCTTTCTGATATTATCTGAGCACCCTTGGGACAAACTTCGTCCAAATCTTCCGCATCTTCAGTTCCTCGCGAATAATTGTATGTACAGTTCCCACACTGATATCAAACTCTGCGCTTATTGCCCCTATAGATACACAACGGTCCTTATCCATAAAATTCTTCATTTGGCCAATCAACTCTGGTGTATTGACTTCCTTACTCCTCCCATACCTCTCATAATCCCTCACAGACTCCCTGCCTTCCTTGAATCTCTTATGCCTCTCAAAAACTGATGCTCGATTCATGCAAGATGCTCCAAAAGCAACCTGAAGTATTCCATACGTTTCTGTGGCATTTATTTCAAGCTTAAAACAATAATATTGCATATCGTTCTTCTAAAGTGTTCTCACGTCCAGATTGTATCTTTGAAATTCACCAGCTGTGACAATCCGACTTTAGTAGGGTGTATTCTAATTGCTACTGTAGCTGTTCATTTGAAGCTGAAATCATAAAAATTGGTTAGTCATCTCATAAGACGTATAGCAATGACATAGTGAATATTCAAGAGTTTTCGACAATTTTAAATGCCTGTGCAAAATTAGTCTGAAAACTTATTGAAGGTATTTCGTATATTTATTGGGTTAATATATTTATTGGTGGGTAAATTTATTAGAGTAATATATTTATTGGTCTAATATATTCATTGGTCTAATATATTCATTGGGTCTGATATATTTACTCGGTTGAGTAAATATATATTGGGTTAATATATTCATTGGTGTTATAGATTTATTGGTCTAATATATTTATTGGTTAATATATTGATTGGTCTAATATATTTATTGGTCCAATATATTTATTTATATGTCTAATTTATCAATTGATCTAATATATTTATTGGGCTAATATACTTACTGGTGTAATATATATATATATATATATATATTGTTATAATATATTGATTAGGTTAATATATTTATTAGGTTAATATATTTATTCGTTTAAAATGATTATTGGTCTAATATATTTATAGGGTTAATATATTTATTGGGTTAATATATTTTTTGGTCTATATTTATTTTTGTAATATATTTATTTGTGTAATATCTTTATTGTGTTAATTTATTTGTTGATTGATATATTTATTGGGTTAATATATTTATCGGTTAATATATTGATTGGTCTAATATATTTATTCGTCTAATATATTTATTTGGTTTATGTATTTATTGGTCTAATATATTAATTGGTCTAATATATTTATTAGGTTAATATATTTATTGAGTTTATATGTTTATCAGGTTATATTTATTGGTCCAATACATTCATTGTTCTAATATATTTATTGGTTTAATATATTCATTTGGTTGATATATATATATATATAATATTTTTATTGTGCTAATATATTCCTTGGGTTAATAATAATAGGTTAACATATTTATTTGGTCTGATATACTTATTGTGTTAATATATTTATCGGGTTGATATATGTATTGGGTTTATATATTTATTGGTTTAGTATATTTATTAGTCTAATATATATATTGGTCTGATATATTTTTTCGGTTAATATATTCTTTGGGTTAATATGTATATTGATCTAATATATTTATTGGGTTAATATATCTATTGTTTTAATATATTTATGGGTCTAATATATTTATTGATCTAATATATTCATTGGTTTAATATATTCATTGGTTTAATATATCTATTCGTTTAATATATTTATTGGGTTAATATATCTATTGTTTTAATATATTTATGGGTCTAATATATTTATTGATCTAATATATTCATTGGTTTAATATATTCATTGGTTTAATATATCTATTCGTTTAATATATTTATTGGGTTAATATATCTATTGTTTTAATATATTTATGGGTCTAATATATTTATTGATCTAATATATTTATTGGGTTAATATATTTATTGTTATATACTCACATATGCAGATTCACATCTACATACATGCACATATATATGTAGAATAATTCACAACGATACAATGATAAAGACAGACGAAGGAAGACTTCTTTAACAAAATATATGAACCTCTCACTTTATTGTAAGGGTTCGAAAAGGGTTACTCAAGGTTTGCGTGTGAGAGGGAGTTGGAGACCGAACATAAACTGTAATATTTTGACTCCACTCTTATGGCCATCAGCTTTGTGCCTTTCTTGTTCTCCTGATGCTCAACCAGAGGCCCGGAGGCCCACTATGCTGGGTGATAGCTTTCTTTACTGCATCTTATCAGCATCTTCTCTGGACCCCAGTTCAATCGGGTGCCCCGAGCCCCTTCGGTCTGGTGTGGCTTTCCTTACCACATCTCGTCTATAACTCCGTCCGATCTCTAACTGGAACTCTGACTTCTGTCTTGACTGAGTTATTTAATAGTTCAACGCCCACTCAATCGCCTACTCCATCTTTGGAATGGCATGATTGATCG
Source organism: Sepioteuthis lessoniana (assembly GCA_963585895.1). Lineage (NCBI taxonomy): Eukaryota > Metazoa > Mollusca > Cephalopoda > Myopsida > Loliginidae > Sepioteuthis > Sepioteuthis lessoniana. Next base: position 414,531 of record OY757943.1, on the reverse strand, counting down.
TCATCCAGCGGAAATAACTGTCATGCATTTCACAGGTCACTCTCTTCCGGTGCATTAGTCTATGAGTGTACCATGGGAATTTTTTTTACCTCGTCCCATTTCATCAGCCAATTTCCGCCCACGTGATTTCCTGTCATAACTACCATTAGAATGTGTCACTTCGTTCCGGCGCATCACCTTGGAATGACATTTTTGGCCGGGTCGAAGGCCAAAATACAACATTATTTTATTGAGATATTTATTGTTCCAATATATTGATTGGTGTAATATATTTATTGTTCAAATATATTTATTGTTCCAATATATTTATTGGTCTAATATATTTATTGGTTTAATATATTTATTTGGTTAATATATTTATTGGGTTGATATATTTATTCGGTTAATATATTTATTAGATTAATTATTCATTAGATGTATGTGTTTTCAAATTATTTATGGATCAAAGGATAAGGATAAGCTATCCAGCAAATGATGAGCTTATCCTTTTCATTGTCATTGGGTGACATAAAATTATGGCCTTTAGTCTTTACTTACATATACCTATTGAATAAAAGACTTTAAAAAGACAGACGGCAAATCGTTTAAACAATATATCAAAAGATAGAAATAAAATAAAATGCAAGACATAAAGAAGCATTGAAAGGGGGAAAACAAAAAATAGAAACAGAGGCCTCCATATTAATGCACACAAAACGGAATATATGTGCTATAACCAAACGGGGGACATCTCCACTCTAGAAGGAACCCCTCTTAAACTAGTAGACAAATTCACTTACCAAGGAAGCAGCGTCACATCAACCGAAAAGGACAACGAAACGAGGTTAACGAAAGCATGGACAGCTATCAATAGGCTATCGACTATATGGAAATCAGACCTAACCGATAAAATGAAACGTAGTTTCTTCCAGGCAGCGGTCACATCGATACTGCTATATGGATGCACTACATGGACGCTAACAAAACGGCTGGAGAAGAAACTAGATGGCAATTACACAAGAATGCTGCGTGCAATCCTCAACAAGTCCTGGCAGCAACACCCCACAAGACACCAACTGTACGGCCACCTGCCCCCTATCACGAAATCTATTCAAGTTAGGCGAACCAGGCATGCAGGACATTGCTGGAGAAGCAGAGATGAACTCATAAGAGATGTACTCTTATGGATCCCCACACACGGCCGCGCAAAAGCAGGACGACCAGCACGAACGTACATTCAGCAGCTATGTGAGGATACAGGTTGTTGTCCTGAAGACCTACCTAGGGCGATGAACGATAGGGAGGAGTGGCGAGAGAGGGTCAGGGATATCCGTGCTGCCAGCACGATATGATGATGATGATGAAACAAGATAGATTTCTTAGTTGTCTGAATTTCGGAGACAAAACTTGATGATTCTTATCATTCAGAATTTTTAGACTATTGTCTTCATCTTTATAGTTATACATACAACGTTTCGACCGATATGTCCTCCGACCTTCTTCAAGAGTTTCTTCGATCTATGTCCTTTATTTAATCCACGGGGTCCGCTTGCTCTGATTCCGTTAACCATATCAGGGTACAAGTGTTAAGTATTCCTGTATTGTTACTCGCCTGCAGTCAGGACAGAAGCTCCAGATGATTGTCTCTTTAGAAGCTTAGGGAACCAACATCTCTAACCGTTACGTTAATTGTTCTGCTGGACAGTTTCGAGAGAATTTTGGGGACTTATAAACTTAATGTTCTTATATCACTATGATTATTACTATTATGCATGATTTTTACCTGAGCTCATATTCTAATTATTTTCATCTACACTTTTTGATTATTGGTTCCTAAATTGTATTCATCTCTATACTTGGCCGACTCAACAGGTCAGTGTAGCCCAACGTATGTGCCGATTCCTTAAAGAGCCTAAGCCTCCAATGTTCATCTCAATCAATCATTTCAACTTCATCCCATAAGGGCAGATGGTTTCCCTTTTCCTTCCATATATGGTCCGCCATACCCGACTTTTCTATTTCCCTTTGTACTACTGCCTTTTGATGTTCTTCTAGCCTTACTTTTAGTGGGCGACCTGTCTCACCTTTGTTTATTTTACCGCAGCAATAAGGAATGGAGTTAACACAGTTCTTGATCATGCTGAATTCCACTGGTGGCTTGACCCGGTAGAGATACCTCCAGAAAGTTGAACAACTTGTGAATATTGTCCTGATGTCATATGGCAACATATCTTTTGGATCCTTTCGGCTAGTCCTTTGACGTATGGCAGACATACTGTGGTGAGTTTTCGGGTATTGTCCTCTAACCTCCTATCCAGGTTTCTTGCAGCCGATGTTATGAGCTCTGGGTAGTTGTTGCATTGGAGGTTGTGTCTTAAACTAATTTCTTCTTGATATCACTACTAATGGCTTTTGGTTGATGTTGTAGGCAACACACTATTGCTTTCTTCACATTATACGCATGATGGGAGTTGAAATTGAGGTAATCTCCTGTGAAGGTGGGCTTACGATACACAGATGGCCTGAATCCTTGCTCTGTGCGTGCTACCAATACATCAAGGTAGGGTAATTTATTATATCATTCTTTCTCCATAATGAACTGTATAGATGTTCGGAGTGAGTTTACGTGATCAAGTAATGTTTGAACATCTTCCTGATGAGGCCAGAGAACGAGCGTGTCATCTACGTATCTAAGCTATATTGATGGTTTTAGTGATTTAGATCCTAACGCCATTTCTTTGAAGTATTCCAAGTATATGTTGGCCAACACTGGTGACAATGGCAAACCCATTGCCGGTCCTTCTTGGTATATATCAGATTCCATTCCGAAGTAGGTTGTTTCCACGCAGAAAGTCAACATTTCTATAAGATTATTTATCGGGATACAGGTGCGTTCTTTTAGCAAGGAATTTGCAGCCAACGTATCCCGTGCCACAGCAAGTGTCTCATCTGTAGGTTAACTTTGTGAACAGACTTACGTCCAGAATGGTTGGAATGAATGGTTGCGTCACTGATTCTGTCCACTATGAGGGCAGAGTTCTTAACATACGATGAGGACTTACTTTTTAGTGGGACGATGATCTCCACAAGGAATCGGCTCAATGGGTAACATGCTGAACCTCGGTTGCTGACAATGGGTCTTAATGGAATACCATTCCTATGTATTTTTGGAAGGACAAATATTTGAGTTAGCTTACTGTTATGTTGATTTAGCTGTCTGTGTTTTATTTGTGGTATGAGGTCTTTGTTTTTACTGAGGATTTGTGACATCTTCCTTTCCGTCTTCAGGGTCTGGCCCTTCTTTACTTTACAAAGCCAGAAGGAGGAAAAAATATGTAGTTCATATGACACCAGGACAATATTCCCTAGCGGCTCAACGCTCCAGTGGTCAAGCCACCAACAGAATTCAACATAACCAAGAACTATGTCTACTTTATCCTCTACAGTTGTAATAAAGTATACAAAAGCGAGATAAGGAATCAACACATACGTTGAGCAAGTGTGAACTGTTGAGTAGACTAAGTATCGAGATAATTACAATATGGGAACCAATAATCAAAAAGGTTAGATGAAAATAATCAGAATATGAGCTCAGGTAAAAATTATACATAATTGTAGTAATCATAGTGATATAAGAACATTAAGTTTATAAGTCCCCAAAATTCTCTCGAAACTGTCCAGCAGAACAATTAACGTAACGGTTAGAGATGTTGGTTCTCTAAGCTTTTAAAGAGACAATCATCTGGAGGTTGCAGGTTCAATCCTGACTACAGGCGAGTAACAATACAGGAATACTTAACACTTGTACACTATTATGGTTAACGGAATCAGAGCCAGCGGACCTCGTGGATTAAATAAAGGACGTGGATCGAAGTTCTGTGTATGCTCCCGAGTTCGACCAGAAACACCTGAAGAAGGTCGGTGGACATATCAACCGAAACGTTGTAAATATAAAGATGAAGACAATTGCCCAAAAATCCTGGTTGATAAAAGATAGATTTGTTTTCTTTGTTTTAATGTCATATATTCCTTTCCCGGTATTTAATGCCAAAGCCATCCTTATAGAAGGACAGTAATAGTACTATTTAATCCATAGTTTGGGGGGATACGGGGGTTCATGCCTTTCCCAAGGTTATTAGTCTGAAAGTGAACATAATAGCGCGACTGGAGTTTGAACTTACTCGTTACAATGTCACAGCCAGAACGTAAGCCACAACGGCACCGGAACTCCTCACACATCGATAGATATGAATAGAGTGAAATAGATATAAACAGGCTGTGATAGATAGATAGATAGATAAGGAACAGACTGAGATAGATAGATAGATAGATAGATAATGGAGGGAGTAAACTAGATACTTATAAAAGTTCAGATGAATGTTAGAAGTATGAGGGGAAACGATGCTTATTATGTATAGTCTTATTCAAATACCTGCATATATATATATATATATATATATATATATATGCAGGTATTTGAATATATATATATATATATATATATATATATATATATATATATATATATATATATTCAAGTCTTTAACATTTATATACATATATATATATATATATATATATGTCTGGTGTATTGTGTTTGTATGTGTGAAGAAAACCTCGCACACACATATATTTGAGTATATATATATATATATATATATATATATATATATAAAGTGAGCAGAGAAATGGATGGGTGATGAGCCTATCTGTGAAGGGCCGAGCAACACAAAGGTACAAAGAGATACAAGAAAGGAAGACTAAGAAAGACGACATCAGAGAGAATGAAAGCTTAAGACAAGACGCAGGTTGAAGAATAAAAAGAAAATAGCGTGCAAATATGCAAAGCGTAATGAGACCAAGACGAGCAAGAAGAAACGTGAAATAACGTGAACAAACGAGAGTACATAAAAAAAAAAAAAAGAAAAGAAAAAGAAAAGAAAAAATAGAAAGATAAAACGCGAGGCGATGCAAAAGAAAACTGGAGAAAAATGGCTGCCCAACTCGACGATCAACGGTCTTTGCAATTGCCTACCCGTTCCTCCCCTCCTTTTTTTTCGCGCCTTCTTGCCTGCTTACTTTACTATCCAGTCGTCCGGACACCCCACCCGACCGGCCGATACTGCAGCCCAAAAGCTTCTCGGCACAATATATAAAGACGTTGTAAACGAAGCCTCAGATACAAAACGAGTTCATACGAAGCGAATGTCTTTGAAAAAAGATTTTCAAAGCCAAGTGAAGAGGGCGGGAAAGCGACAACAGAAAGGCGGGAAAAATTGAGAAATAAGAACAAGTGGTAATGGAAGAACGCTGGTAATGGGTGGGGGTGGTTGTTGTTTTTTTTTTTTCTATGGTGAGGGGGTGAGGATGCAGAGGAAAACCTAAAGCTAGATTATGTTTACAAGATGCCAGAGTACGTGAACAATTTTGCTTGATGGTATCTCCCTAGCTAAAGGCACCAAAATTCTAATGTTTTTTTTTTCTTTGATACTATCTTGAAGATGACTTTCGGCTTCCTTTTCTTTTTTTTCTTTTTGCTCCTATATATGTCAGCCATGTTTCTAAGAAGGACACTGTTTATATGTTTTGCTAAATCAATCAAAGCCAGGTATATTGTCTTCTTGCTTTTGTGCAAAGGTTAATGGGCTTGTTTTGGAAACCATCTTAGCTATTATTTCATGAATTATATTGACTAACATCCTCATCTTCCTAAAACCTTCTTTAGGTGTTTTGTTGTATGCAGAACAACTAACAAAGTCGAGCGTCAAACGGTCCGTGTTGCAATAGATACGAAGTGATAGCTGAAAGTAATTCTTCCTGTTTATTTCCTCGGAAACTACAACAGATACAGGGAGCACAAAAACACCAATGGATAGAGAAAGTTTTCAGCTACAAAACATTATTTTCCACAGAGTAACTATCATTATGAATTTTCCTCAGGAAGAAACAAAAGCTTATTTTAATAAAATCGAACTCAGCGGATATGACCCCTTGTTCAAAGTAGCCATGCCGTTGTCAAAAAAATGTTGTCTATGTAATCCATCTTTCAGCGACTTGATTAGCGGGGATGAACTGATTGAGTCGTTTTTTTATTTCGAATGTTGACAGCAGTGTTGAATGTAGATATCACCACTGCTGAAATGCATTACCCACTGCCTATACTCTTGTACAGAATTTGGTCTTCGTAAGAATTTTAGAGGGCATAAATCCACTTATTCTCCCATCTATGAATGAATAGTACTGTAGAATGGGCTCTTTAGCTTGGTATAGCAACAGGTCTAGGTGAAGGAAAACAAACTATACCCCGTTAAAACTTAACCTTGCATCATATCCTTACCATGGCGGGAATACCTCCTACAAATACAGAGAACACAATAATACAGTTAGATAGAGTTTTCAGCGACAAAACACCCTTTTTTTCCCCCACATATTTACCGTCTAAGGCTGCACATATATGACGACTCTTTCTGACTTTCGCTGAAATACCGACAGCAGTATTGGAAGTGTGACTAACACTTGCTTTTTTTCTATTTTATTGATTAATTGATTGATTTTAACGGTATGTCAACCCGTCTCGGGTTATTTTATGTCTGGAGTTTAGAGAATTGCATACATTGTAGGTTATATTTACATTTTTGAACAGTTTCCAAGAGTTTTTCTTTTTAGTTTATTTTTTGCACGGTTATAAGACATCAGCTATTCCTATCTAATGCAAATAATTGACTCAGAGATGAGACTCTGTTACTATCACTCAAGTTCAGAGTGGATCTGAGAGTAATGGCAATGAAGGGGGTCCAACTCCCCAAGTGTCCAGGACTAGAACCTCATCGCTAGATGATGTTTGGTATGATATCCAGAATACTCCCATTTTGTAGGGGTCTTACTCCTCTGCAGAGGATTCAGTCAGCATTTTCTAAGCCTCATCGACGGACTGAGACTAATTTTGGGTGACGGTCTTACACCTCTGCAAGGGATTCAGTCGGCATTTTCTAAGCCTCACCGAGAGATTGAGTCTATTTGGGGGGAGAGACTTCAACATCTTCCTAGCCTTACCGAATGTGTCTAATTTTTGGTGGGGGTCTTTACCCCACCCCACCCCCGCTACGGATACAGTCTATGTTCGAAGCCTCCCCGACAGAGAGGATTTTAAGTTTTTGCAGTCGCAAAAGGTCAGTATTGGTACTATTAAACTAAAGCTGAGTTTACGTGTTTTTATCTTGTCGATTCGATCTAAGATATTTTTTGACAAGGTGTAGGAATTCCACGCGGTGCAACTGCTAATGTACTGGGTTGCGGCATTGAAGCAAGCGAGTTCGAACCCCAGTCGCACGATAACATTCACTTTCGGACTATCACCCTTAGGAAAGATATGTAGTCCCTTATCCCCCAGTTATGGATTAAATGGTTCCACTACTTGTCTTCCACAAAAATTTGCATTAGGATTAAATAACCCATGACGGTTTATTGGCCCAGTCTACTGGGACTGCCGAATACACAGCATCTCTGCAAAGAAGTAAGACCCCCCCCAACGAATGTCCTAGATATGACACTAAGCAATCTGATGGTGAGGTTTCCGTAATTTTGGAGATTTAAGGAATGCTGAGTACACCATCATCACTCCCAGATTCCCTCTGATCCGGAGTGGTAGCATCTGAGATCAATAGGTCAAATAAAACTGTTTGACATTTAAACTGTGTTCTTATGCTAAACTGAATTGTTTGAAATTGAACTGTGTTTGAAATTTATCTGTGTGTAAACAAATAATTGATTTATCTACAAAATGTGTTTAAAAATCAGATATTTAATATATATGTATAAAAGTGGATTTGGCATTAAATAACCTACAATGGTTGATATGCCATCAAATCAAACCAAAACAAAACCAAACGAAAGTTGATATGCCATTAAATAAAGAAACGAAATCAAATCTTTAAATTGACAATAAAAATTGTATATTAACAAACAGCGAAGTCTTCTTCTGTTACCCAAAATAGACGTTATTGTCAAAATCAGTATTGTTGCGGAGCTGATAAATATGTCGATTCCGCAAAATTTTATATATAATGTGATTGACAACCAACTAAGCAAGGATATCAAAGACAGGAGGGTAAATTTGAAATGCCAAGATTTTATTTTGCGAATAGTACAGGAAAAGTCTGGTTGGTCTTCTCGTGGATCAAAGTGCAGTCTAAGTTGGCTTACGCATCTGGTCTGCTTTCGATGTGCATGCTGTTGCTTGTCTGTAGACGTCATCGTGCATATGCGTAGGAATTGGTCTGCTGCAGGTCTAGAGACGTCAGCGGGATGAGTATTAGGGACTGGTCTGCTGTAGGTCTAGAGACGTCAGCGGGATGAGGATTAGGGACTGGTCTGCTGTAGGTCTAGAGCCGTCTGTGTTCGAGGCTTAGAAACTGGTTAACTGCGGGTTTAGAGTCGTCAGCGAGTTGAAATGCAGGAACTGTTGCTGCGTGTCTTGTTCTAGGTCTTCTGTTCCATCACTGCTGCTCCATCACTGCTGCTCCGTCGTGTTTAGTGGTGTAAGTGTTACCAACCTGAAAAGGGCTGTAAGTAAGAGGACTACAAGTTGTGCTCTGGTGACTTTCGGAATAGCTCTAAAAAGATCTGGTTAATTTGCTCTTAAAAGAGCTTGTGCTGATTTTCGTAATTTATCTTGAAAAAGGCTATTAATAGACCTTCGAAATTTTGTGGCAAAAAGAACTGTTTGAGACTGAAGCTGTTGATTGGATGGATTCTGCGTCGGCTGCCGGCTGGGCATCTGCTACCAGGCCTGCTGGAAGCCGTGAAAAGGATCGACGGAGTTACTTCGTCGATACAAGCAGGACTATGCGTCGACTGCAACGGGTAAGCAGAGACTTGTGCGCTGCTGGTCAGTGCTGATCAATGCTGGTCATAGGTGCAAAGTGAACTATGCTAGTCGTTGTTAAGCCTCTCGGCACGAAGCCAGATGATCTTGCTGGTCATAGATTCACAAGACCCAAAGGTCTAGTGTATTGTGAATCTATGCTTGTCACTGTTGCCACCCGGCATGAATACCAGGCGGCTGAATAAATCCAACTCCCAGTCTGGAGACCGGAAGCCTGGTCCAGAGACCGCAAGGGATCGAACGAACGGTCGAATGGGTTTTATTTTTTAAAAATTCGATTTAAAAAACTTGTTTTGGTAGACTGCTGGCTTTTCTGGGGCTGGCTAACGAAACTGCTCCGTGTCTCCAGGCCAACAAAATAACCATTTCTGAGATCACCTTCACGGGGCTGACCTTCGCAGACGATGTGGCCGATGGACAAGGACTTACATGAGCAACGTGTTGGGATACAGAAATTCGTACATGAATAACTACAGAAGGTTGAGTGAAAAAAGTGTCCATAACTGAAGAATATAAGGGATTGGGTATACAAAAAGGAAGCACTACTTCCCAAGCGCAAGAAAAGGAGAGAAAGAAGGCAACTTCCCTGAAGAGCGAGCAATTAAACAAGGTGCCAGAGAGAAAGGAGCAATGAGAGGCAGTAGGACATTCCTCAAGAACGAGCAATAAACACTGGCTCAAGAAGTTGAAGGGAAAGAGGAGGTAAATCCCCCTTCCTCAAGACCGGGCAATGAATTCCGACACAAGAAGCAGAAGAGTAAGAAGAGGCAGAAGATGCTTCTGTAAGACTGGGCATTAAACCCTGGCGCAATTGGAAAAGGAGCAACAGGAAGCAGATGCTCCTTCCTCAGTACCGGACCATAAACTCTGGCGCAAAAGGTAGAAATGAAAGAGGAGGCAAATGTGCCTTCCTCAAGCCCGGGCGATAAACATGGTGCAAGAGGAGAAAGGACTGAAGAAGAAGAAGGACGGTCCATCAAGGCTGAGCAATAAACCAAGACACAAAAGGAGGAAGGATAGAAGAAAAAAAAAACACTTACCCTCAAGACCGGATAATAAATCCTGGTGCAAGAGGTGGAGCAAGAGGTGATAGAAATCATGGCATGAAATATAGAAGAGCGAAGACGAAGAAAAAAGTTCAGGGAAGAAAATAGAAGACGATAAGCAATGCTTGCGTCAACTACTCAGGGTAAGGCCAAAAAAGATAACGTATTCCTTTCGCCAAGGGGCCGACTAGTAGCCGAATACGTTGGAGTTGTCAGCGACAGTTGAGTTTATATAGCAGAAAGGAGTGGACTACTTAGTGAAGTTTAACCCGTGTTTACAGTTGTAACATATTGACCTTCACCTAGCCACCAATCAAGAAACACCAGTGCATCCGGTCAAAGATATCCAGATATAACCTTGACCGTGGACGGGTTGAATTCGGTGCAATTGCGACGCCCACGGAAGCTGGTGGAAGTCAAACAATTATATAACCCGGTGTCACAGACAGTTCGAGTTAGTTGGAGTCAGTTAGTTGGAGTTCGAGTTGCAGTTCGAGTGAGAACCAGCTCCCAGCAGAGGGCTTGGGCCCTCAGGATCCCCGGTTGAGCAGCATAGCAGAATGAGAAAGAAGTGCTGCTATAGTCGGAGGAACTTGGGGTCAATATGTTGCAGTCTGTTCAGTCTCCAACTCACCTCTCACACACAACCCTTTCGCAACCTTTTCACAACCCTTTCAAATAAAGTGTGAGAGGTATATTTTTCTAAAGAAGTGTATTCGTTCGTCATTATAGTTGATTATGTTTCAGCATGTATATGTATGGGTATAGTTGTATCACGGCTATACTACACAGTGAAGAGGATGTTTCTCTTTACTTAACTGTAATAATGAAATATATCATTATTCTGATGAGAGAAGCTTACTAATATAATCCATTCTGTTAAAAAGTTAAGAATTATTTTCGGGATAGTCTGTAAAATTAATTTTTTCTCGAAAATATTTTTTGTTGATAGAAATAATTTCACTAGTTGTCGACTGGATGCGGCTATTTTTATAGGTATCAAGATTGGCTTTCAGTTGCTGACGTTATGGATAACACTGAGTGTTTTTTTAAACCAGGAACTTTATGCAATGGGTGGCCGGTGGGTCATGATAATATCATATGTTTTTTAATTTAATTTTTTCCCCAAAATGTCACGCCGCTGTGGTTTGGATTTTATGTTTATTGGCATATCAGCCTGCGAAGGTTATTTAATACTAAAGCTATCCATGTAGAACAGTGATCCATAGCTGATAATACCTATCTCAAGGGCATTAGTCCAAAAGTGAATCTAATAGCATGAATGGATTTCAAACTCGCTTTCTACAATCTCTCTGTCTTGTACGTTAGCTTCCATGCCACAGAGACTACCCTCTCCCGAGGCCAGGAAATATTGAAAAGTACCTATGCAGATTATGACTTTTTGACTATTATTTGCTTTCATGATAAATCTTTTTATTGCAAATTTATTCAAGCTGTCCATTTAGGGTCATGGCTTTATAACATGGGATGGAAATACAGAATAAACCCCATTGGAACTGTAATTCTTGTATCTTTTCGCCAAATACTCTTACCAACTCATCAGTTTGATAGAAAATCAAATATAACCTTTAAACCTATCGTTTATTCTTCTCGAATCTCTCGAAGATATGATTGTTTTCAAACTAATTGTAGTATTTACCCCACCCCCATGAGCAAGACGCGACAAATGGTCAATATTTAAGGAGACTATAACTGATTTGAATATGGAGTTTTCCTTCTCCAATACTAGTTGCCAAACCAAAGTTAAAGAATCCATTCGTCAGTACGATTTGCCCAAAGTTGAGGTGGGGATATGGCTTCATATCTTTCCCAAGGGCATTAGGTTGAAGGGAAACGAAAGCAACCTCATCCAGGATTTGAACCTGGGTCACCATTCCATTTCATATGACGACAATCTTAACGCTGAGCGCGCTTCTTGAATACTCGTAGTAGTTGTAATATCTTTTAGATTTATTTTAGAAAATTAAAAAAAAAAAAACACTAGGCTACCCTCTGGGTCGAGGGGCTTAAAGAAAGTGAGAATCAAATGCCCTTAACGATCAATGGTCAGCAAGATTTGTTTCTTAACTATAGTTCGTATCCAAGTAAATATTTTCTAAGTTTAGGTAGTCTGGCACAAGACTACAACGATGGAGCATTAGGAGAAGATGACGTTCATTATAAAAGTTTATGGTTTGCGAAACATCAACGTATGGATGATGTTCAAAAATATAAATTTGAGGCACCCAACGAGGAGCAAACTCCTCCATAATTCAGTGGCACTACTTTGTTAATTCATAGCAGATACCCTTCAGGCAGACCCTCCCAGAAACTTTATCCGGTGGTGAGGCTCCTGTTCTGGAGCTCAGGAAAGTATAGAGTTACCACTTCATTACCATTAATCCCAGGTCGACTCTGAACTTATAGGGTCCGATGTACGGGTCAAATTGATCTATTTAAACATTATAAATATTAAATAGAAATACCCAAGCCCATATAACTGTGTACAAATTATTTATATTAAGAATAGCCCCCCCCCCTAAAACTACAATTCCTTACTAAGGATTATAAGTATTAGTTGCTTATGATCATATCAAAATGCGCAGACAAATGGAATAGTTACTTCAAACCTTATTAATATCTATAAATTATTAGTATTTGTTAAGAATACTTCAAACAATAGAAATGTTGTCTGGTTGGTCGTGTTTTATGACATATCAATCCTTGTAGGTTATCTATTGCCAAATCCTGTTTATATATATATATATATAGGGGGATCTTTAAACGAATATTTTGTACGTAAAATAATTTCTAAACGAGCCTGAGTTCATTTGTTTGCACACAGTTAAATGTTTTCAAGTATTGATATCAAACACTAATAGTTTTATTTGCACATAGTTAAATAGTTTCAAGACTTGCTATGTAATACTAATAATTAAATTTAACATCAATCATTTGTGTGCACATGGTTAGATAGTTTCAAGTTTAGAAAATAATCAATTATTTCTATTTGACCCATAAATGGGACCCTAATAGCTAGTATTACTCTGGGTTAGAGTGGATCTGGGAGTAATGGCTGTGAAGGGATACACCAAATTTCCCAAAGCCTCAGAACTAGAGTCTCAGATCTTTTAGTGTCATATCTAGAACACTATTTTATGGGTGTGTTACACTTCGGCAAAGATGCGGTCGGCGTATTCTACTGCCCCAGCCAATATAATTTTGTAAAAATTATTTGTATTAGATAGGAATACTTGAAACAATATAAATCTGTACAAATCATTAATATTAGATAGGAATACTTGAAACTATATGACTGTGTGCAAACAAATAATTATTAATTAAATATAGTTATTTAAACATTAACATTGAAAATATAGTCGTGTTTACGATCCAACATTTACAAAAATATTTTTGGCATTAAATGACTCATAAGAGGTTAATATCACATTAAGAAAATAACTTAGACGAAACCTTCGGACAGACATTAACACTGAAATCAGTTATTCGTTGGTTGTTTTGTTTGACGGCATATCAACCCTTTTCGGGTCATTTAACGCCGAATTAAATTTCAAACAATACAGTTTACTATAAGTAGAGTTTTTATTTACAAACAGTTAAACATCAAAATAGTTTCATTTCAAACAATTCAGTTTAGCATAAGTACACAGTTTAGTTCTATTTGACCCATATATAGGACCCTATCATGTGCTACCACTCCGAGCCAGAGAAGACCTGGGAACAATGGCAATGAAGGGGTACTCCACATTCCCCAAAGCTCCAGCAATACTGGAACGTCAGCATTAGATTGCTTAGTGTCATATCTAGGACACTCGTTGTGGGGAGTCTTAACCCCTTACCTCTCTGCTGAGAAGCAATCGGTGTATCCTACAGCCCTCAAAAAATCAGTAGTAATTACTTACTTGACAAACAATATTAAGAACCGTTACAGCTGCATTATTCTTTAGGAGGACAAGACGGTGGCGTCCCGTTTATTGACGTTCCGGTGTCTTTTCCTTAAAAGTATATGCAGATTTCATGTGGGTTACTTTTTTAGATTATTTTGAGACAAGAACAGGAACCGATGAAGTCCATCAGCAGATGATCAAAAGAAACTGATTGGTTTGGTTTGGTTTGGTTTTAAGGCATATCAACCATTATAGGTTATTTAATGTCAAATCCATTTTTATACATATATATTAGATATATGTGATTTGGTTTGGTTGGGTTTTATGGCATATCAAACATTGTAGGTTATTTAATACCAAATCCTCTTTATACATATATATCAGATATATATGATTTGGTTTGGTCGGGTTTTATGGCATATCAACCGCTGTAGGTTATTTAATGCCAAATCCTCTTTATACATATATATTAAATATATATGATTTGGTTTGGTTGGGTTTTATGGCATATCAACCAGTTATTTAATCCCAAATCCTTTTTATTTCAAGTACTTACCTTCTTTTAACTTTTTTCAGTTTTATTCTGTGGTCAGCCGGGACAGCAAAGTCCATAATTTTGCAAATTCCCTTTTTTTGTAGTTGATTATTATATGGTCTGGTCTTCTGGTCAAGATTAGGTGATCAGTCTGTATGTCAAAGTCCCATAGAAGTTTGTGTGTGTCCATAGAGTTGTTTTTCTTCCCATATTTATTTCCAATTTATTGTAATTCTGCTGTCCATCATGTTGTCTGTTTCGTTTCTGATGACTGTAATCAGTCCTCCTTCATGTTTTATTATTATTATTATTATTATTATTGTCTGTGTAAGGGTAGTACCTGTTCAGTTAAAATCTTACGTTTCTTCAAAAGTAATTAAGAAAAGAAGTTTAGGGAAGTAAAAAAAATAGGGGGAAAGGATATAAATGCTCGCACAAATGTTCTCAGAAGCCAAGTGAAAACTCAAAGAAATGGAAAGCTGTCTGCTGTCATACCTTAATCCAAAACTGACGACCCGAGAAGGTAACTAAATTATCGCTCAAATAGGTGTCACTGGTTATAATGTAAATATTTTTGATATTTGTCAGGCTAAGAATAAACTAGTTGAAATAATCCTTACAGAGCTTCATCCTACAATAATTGATCCTCACTAGTCAATTGCTCGGGACCTACAATTTTCAAAAGACGCTTAAATGTGGACTTTTACTTAGTTAAAACTTAAAGAATATACTGGAGGGAATGACAAGTTTTAAAAGGAGAAAAAGAAAGCAAAAGGAAGAAATTTTTTTCATTTTTTATTTCATCTTTATTATATTTTATTTTTTTGTGACCGCTTAAGAGTTCTCTTTGAGAAAACCAGGTCACATTTGTGTCAGGCACGCAGATTTTAAACAACCCCTGGGTCTGGTGTAGCTACAATATACCACTCATGATAAAAATGTTGAATCAAAATATGACACAACGTGAGACCTAGGCAACAGGTCTGGGTGTCATGATCGGCAGGTGCTCCCCTGATAACCCACATGGGAGAACCGATCGTCATCCTGCGAATGTTGGCTGTTCTTTTTTCAGATACACGAATGACGATTTAAGGAACCACACAAATCAGAGACGCAAACACAAAGCATCGACGAGGGAAGACAACCAATTTGCACTTCACTGCTATTCTAGGAGCAACCCTACACAAAGTGGATATAGAAAATAATGATAGAGATCTGGCAAGAATGTGCTAGTTTTCAGACAACAAGCCAAAGACTTGCTGACCAAGTTAGGACAATAATAAATAAAAGTTGGTTTTCTAACCTTGAAATACTAGAAAAACACCTGAAAATGAATAATGAACAAGACAGTTATACAATATCAGACACAACAAGTATTGATAAACAAGAACACTCTAACCGAAATTGGAAAATAGAAACACCACACAACCATACAACACAGAGCAAACGCTAACACAAGAAAAAATAAATTTTAGAAAATTTAAAGAGAATTTTGAACGGGGAACAAATAATCAACAAATAATTTAATCGAATTAAATGAACTAATCTATGCAGGAGGGAAATTAGTTTGTGATAAAATTGGTATCCCTCAAAAAGCACGAAGAAAAAATCAAGACCAGGATGGGAAATTCGACTGGAAACGCAGATTTAAAAAAATCAACGAAAACAGGTCCAAATAATAAAACTAAGGAAAAACGCTGGAATATGTAGGGACAAAAATAAAAAAGCAACACAAGAAAAAATAACAATACAACTTTTTTTTAAGTAGATCAAAGAACTTAAGCAAATAGCCCAAAAAACAAGAAAACTAATGGCCATGCATAAGGCATTACATCCCGGAGACGACGTGGACAGACTATATGTATCAAAAAAAGAAGGAGGAAGAGGACTTGCCAATATTGAAGTCAGCGTTGACGCATCGATACAACAACTCGAGGACTACATAGAAAAGCACGAGGGGGGAGTGATTACAGCCTCCAGAAACGATACTGACAACACAAGAATCAACAGAATGACAAAAACTAGGAAACAAAAATGGGAATAAAAACAACTTTATGGGCGTTTTAAACGACATCTAACACGAGAAAACATGGACGTGGCTAAGAAAATGAAACTTTAAGAGAGAAACATAATCTCTTCTGGTGGCAGCACAAAACAGCGCCATAAGAACCAATCATATCAAAGCGAGAATAGACAAGACTCAACAAAATAGCAAATATAGGTTATGTGGTGATAGAGACGAAACAATCAATCACATAATAAGCGAATGCAGCAAATTAGCACAGAAGGAGTACAAGACTAGACAACGCTGGGTGGGCAAGGTGATCCACTGGGGAGATGTGGAAGAATTTTAAATTTGACAATACGAACAAATGGTATATGCGCAACCCAGCATCTCTCCTAGAGAATGACACACATAAATTCCTATGGGATTTTGACAAACATACAAACAGATCACCTAATCTCAGCCAGAAGACCACACCAAATAATAATCAACAAAAAAAGAGAACTTGCAAAATTGTGGACTTTGCTGTCCCGGCTGAAAGAATGTGAAAAGAAGGATAAGTACCTCGACCTTGCTAGTGAATTGAAAAAACTATGGAGCATGCAGGAGACAATTATATCAATTATGATTGGTGCTTTTGACACAGTAAATCAAGGATTATTAAAGGGCCTGAGGGACTTGGAAATAAGAGGACGAGTGGAGACTATCCAAACTACAACATTATTGAGAACGCCCAGAATACTGAGAAGAGTCCTGGAGAATTGAGGCGACTTGCTGTCACTCAAACTCTAGTGAAAGACTATCAGCTAAAACTGATGTGAAAACTCCTGAGGAGTAAATAATAATAATAATAATACAGGATGTGGAAGCAAAATATGGAATAATTTCTAAAACGTTTTTTTTAATCCGATTAGTCTAATTTTTTAATAAAGACGCGATAAATCTAAATTTTCATGAATTGCTTTATCATTCGAGCACTTTTTTGAAATGAAAATTCAGTGATAAAGACAGACCCCCATAATATCAATCAAAAAGCATACTAATGAATTGAAAGTCCACAAGAAAACGCTGAGGACAACTGAACAAGATTTTTCCCCAGATCTTAACCTCCTTGATTACACTATATGGGGCGTTTTAGAAAACAAAAAAATGCAACTTCCCATCCAAATATTGGTTTACTTAAGACTGCTATTGAGGAGGAATGAAATAAAATGTCTGAAGAATTTATTTTGAAGGCATGCAAATTGTTTCAAAGACACTTTAATACAATAATTGAAAACAATGGCAGCCCTATTGAGTCAATTTACTGTTTTGCGTCTATATTCTTATTTTGTTTTATAATAGTGTCCTATATTTCTATACTGGAATATTCTTAATTTTACTTCTGCACCCTGTAATAATAATGCCGTTTCAGGGAACCACGAAATGATAATGAAAGAACAGATGAAAAAAATCCTTGGATCTTGCCAGAGATCTAAAAAAAGAAGCTGTGGCGCATGAGGGTGACGGTGATACCAATGGTAGTTGCGCGCTTGGAACTGTCCCTTAAGGACTTGAAAAGAAGCCAGGGGGAATTAGATATGAGAAGAAAAATCGACTACAAACGAAGCACAGCAAACAGTTAAGATAGAGTTAGAATTCGCAGAAGAGTTCCAGAAAGCTGAGGAGATTCAGATTCCAGTAAAAGACCTCCAGTCAAAACTGGTGAGAAAAAAAATCACATAATAATAATAATAACGAGAAAAAGAAGAAGAAAATGAAGGGGGAAGAGGAGGAGAGGAGGAAGAAGAAAAAGACCTTTGAAACTTGCCAAGGAACTGATAAAGCTGTGGAACATGAGGATTAAGATAGTACCAATTGTAGTGGATGCGTTCGGAACGGTCTCCAAGATCTTGGAGAAGGGATTGGACGAATTGGAAATCAGTGGGAGAATCGAAACCATCCAGATTACAGCATTGATGTAATTGGACAGAATACTGAGAAGAGTCCTGGAGGCCTGATGAGACTTGCTGTTACTCAGTGGAAGACCACCAGCTAACGCTTGTGTGAAAAATTCCCAACAACAACAACAACAACAATAATAATAATAATAATAATAATAATAATAATAATAATAATAAACCTGAAGAGAGAAACTGAATCTCAATAAATAACAGTACAAAATAGTGATATAAGAAATAATTACGTTCAAGCAAAACTGGAGTCTCACCGTCGGACGCAATTTACCCACGAGACACTATTCAAAGATAGTTTCACAGAATAACCCTACTAAAAGGAGTCCGATCCTCATTGGGGGGCACAAATTTAATCTCATGGTACAAAAGTAGCACCAAACTTGAGAACATTTTGCGCCTTCCAAAAAACCTCATACTTTCACTGAAATCTGACAAAATCAACCTTTTCACCAATATCTGGCTAAATAGAATCAAGAACTATCGAAAAAAAAAACAAACAAAAAAACCCATGCCCTAAAACCCGCGTAGAAGACAAAACCAACCTAACCTTTCTTGGCATTAAATGACCCACAGAGGTTGATATGCCGTTAAACAAAACTCAAACTCAAACAAAAGTAGCACACCAGATTGTCAACTTCATGAACCTCCGAGTTGCGGGTTGTTTTATATTTTAAAATATTTTATCATCATAATGTGATATTTTCTCTACACTTTCATTTTTATTTCAAACTTTGATGCATTGATCACGACAATAATTTTTCTTGTTTTATTGACGTTTTTGAATTCATCAAACGGTGAGTGTACCAATAAGATAAAGAGTTTCTTTCGTTTGTACAAACGTCCTTATTTGCCATTCTTTTTTCTTTTGGAAGGTTTTTATCCCAGGTATTTAAGAATCAAAGTGATAACAACCAACAGATATCTGAGCAGCCCAGAAATTCAGAAAAAAAGGGGGGTTCATGAGACTCCCACCCTACCCGTGATTCAAATGAAATTTAAGAATTAGTCGAGAAAAGAGAAACAATAGTTGGGGCTAAGGGTGGGATGATGCTAGGAATTGTGCAATAATGATTTAAGCCTGAAGAAGAAGAGAGCGATTTTGGAAATGAGTGACAATCGGAACGGTGAGGCTAGTGATGCTGACAGAGAAAAAGATGGTGATTTTAAAGTGCTGAAAGGATGACGGTAATAGCGGTGGTAATGTTGAGAAGAAAGAAATATAAAATAGGTAAAGAATTTCGTAACAATAATTGTCTTACAAACTGTTGAACATGGTGATGGTGATGCTAGTTGTATACGGAGCTCTTGGAACGGTCCCTAAAGATATGGAAAAGTTTAATAGTTTATATAAGGAATATTATTACCATTATTATTATTATTATTGATGCCTACCTCACACTTTTGGACATTAAGATTCTTCAAGTGTTTCATCTTGAATTCACTGGCAGAAATCTTCGCAATTGTCGTTCTCCAAGATAATTCAAAGAGTTCGCGATCTTTTTCTTCCTTTGACACCATTGTCCGAACAAATGAATAATAGGCTACAAATTTCTCCTTCCCGACCCACCGACCACGATCACCACACACCCATCCACCAAAAAAAAAACTTCGATAACAACTGGATCAAACAAGAAATATAAGCAAAAGAAGAAGAAAAAACAAAGAAATAAAAGACAAAATTTGTAAAAATTCGGAAAGAAAGAAAGAAGGAAGATTTTTTTTTCCAATGTGGTTTCTTCTTACTCTTTACTCGAAATTGGTCCTGATGGAAAGCCGGGGGTCGATTGGAGATAAACGGGAGGTTTTAAAAGAGCCGCCATCTTTTCAAACGAACAGATCACACGGCGACCGTCAGAAGACAAAATTCGACGCCTTCTTTTAGCCACAGATACGCACACAAGAATAGCTCCCGGCATTTCATGGTCGTTGTGACATGCGCACTGAAGCTCCCTTACCCAGTACTTCCTGTTTTTTTTCTTTGTTGTTTTTTTCCTTCTGATTATCTCCTTTCGTTTCTTGTTCCGTTTTATTTCGACTATATCAATTGTATATATATATATATATATATATATATATAGATGTGAGGTTGTGTGTCCTGTGTATGACACTAAAAGTATCCAGTAGTAAGGTTAAAAATCTGGAGCTCAGGGGCGAGTGAAATCACCTCTAAGTTGGTATTACTCCCAGGTCTACTCCGACTTGGAGTGGTATCGCTTGTTAGGGTCCCATCCAGTCACATGCATTCATAAGAAATAAACTAAAAATTATTCATTACATTGTGTCAAAGGGAGAATCAGTGAATTTATATCTATTTCTAAATCATTTTTGAAAATCCTCTAATACGCGAAATTCAATTTGCAATTATCATTTTCCAACTAATGTTAATTTAACTCTTCCCGCCAAAAATACGGAGGGAATTTTACTAAAGGTGATCGTCAAAAAGTTCGCAGCTGATCCTTATTCAACAAAAGAGGAAGGTGATCAATATAATTTGACTTCTTTTTTTAATGACACATAAACCTTCGTGGGTTATTTAATGCCAAAGCCATCCTTGTTGAAGGACAGTGGTGGTACTATTTAACTCATAGTTGGGCGAGGAGATAAATGTAATCATATCTTTCCTAAGGGTATTAGTCCAAAAGTGAGCCTAATAGCACGAACTTGCTTACTTCAAAGCTGTGCTTCAACACATTAGCCATTACCCCTACCCAAGCCAAAATGCATAGCGTCTTACAATATTTTTGCCTGCAGTGAATTTTTTATTTTTCACATTTTGTTTATTTAATTAGTTTTTTTTTTTTTCTTTTTCAATTATCATTACAATCAATGTAAGAGATTGTGACCGTGATAATTTAATAATTTGATAATTCCAAAAGTAACAATTATGATTCAATGATATCTGCTTTTTAAATGTGTTAAAAGTTTTAAAAGTTACGATTGGATGTTGATAATTGCAAAAGCAAACAATTCTTATTTTTACGGTAAATTGAAAAAAAAAAGTCATTTTCTACTCAGATCGTAAAACACCAAAATAAATATATATGTGTAGAGAGTGGTTAAAGAGAAAAGACACTTCGTTTCTGCCTTCTTTATCTTTGATCTATTCAAGTCTTTTGATTTCTAAATTGAATGAATCCAAGAAGGCGCCCTATTTTTTCCGAAGTACTTTCGGTCGAGACTGAGTCTATCTTCGGGGGAGCAAATAATGAAATGAGAAAGTCAATGATGAGTCATATATATTAATTTAAACGGTAAAAGGAGGAGGAAGTGGAGGGGAATGTACGGAAGAAAAGAATTTTACTAAAAGTAACTCGAAGATTTGGTGGGAAAAGAGTTCAAGGCATTTTAGAATATGGCTGCTATATTCGAAGTTGATCTTGTTTAAGAAAGATTTGTTAATATTTATATAGAGAGCTTCAAGAAATTAGAGTTTTTATTTGTTTGCTTTTTTATTTGTGAAATATGGAGCTGTTTCCAGTTAGCATTTTTCGGTAATTCGTGGAGGGGGTTACGAATGTGTTTTGAGGTAATGAGAGATGGTAGAGCATTCTAGCCGATCTCAATAATACTGTGGGGTCTGGATGGTCTCAGATTTACAATCCCTCCAGTTTTTCTTCCAAGTCTTTGAGGACCGTTCCAAGTGCACTAATTACAATTGGTATTTCCGTCATACGTTCCGCAGCTTTTTTTTTTTTTTTTAGTTCCCTGGCAAGGTCCAAGGATTTGCTTATCTTTTTTTTTGTTTTATTTTTGTTTATCAGATCTGGTCGTCTGGTCAGGATTAAGTGATTCGTTTGTATTTCAAAATCACAGAATTTTATGCGCCTCATTTTCTAGGACGGATTCTAGTTTGAACAAATACCATTTGGTAGGATGATCAAATTTTAATCTTTTGCACAATTCATAGTAGATCACCTTTCCCACTAAGTTGTACCTTGTCTTGTGGTGCTTTGGTGCAAGTTTTCAGAATTCATTTCTTTTATAATGTTTCTATTAGAAAAGATTCAGTTTTTCTCAAGACATTTCTTTTTCGCAGCCATTTTTCTCGTGATCAATCTTCCCAGTTAGTCGCTTGAAATATCCGTACAGTTGTTTTTCATCCCATTTCTGTTTCTTCGTTTCTCTTGTTCGTTTTCAGTTCTTATGTTCCCTATTGCTGTAATTATTCTTTCTTTATTCTTTTTGGTACATTTACTCAGTCCTTTTCTCCTATTTTCTTTTGCCCATTCGGCCGTTGCTATAGAATATACCGACTGCACCTCTGCAGAGGAGTAAGACCCCCTACCCAATGAGTGTCCTGTACATAACACTAAACAACCAGATGGTGACGTTCCAGTAATGCTGGTGGGTTGGGGAATGCGGACTACTCCTTTATTGCCATCACCTCCAGGTCCACTCTGGCGCATAGTGGTAACACTTGATAGGCTCCAATCTATGGGTTAAATAGAACTAAACTGTGTATTTATGCTAAGCCGACTTGTTTGAATTAGAACTCTTTGACTAAATTGAATAGCTTGAAATAGAAATGTTTTTGACAATTAAATTGAGGACTTACATTCAAACAGCGTATTTATGCTAAACTGAATTTTTTGAAATTGAACTGTTTTGACATTTGACTGAGTGTAAACAAATACTTATACTAAACTGATCTGATTGAATTAGAACTGTTTGACTAAACTGAATAGTTTGAAATAGAAATGTTTTTAACAATTAAACTGTGTACTCATGCTAAACTGAATTCTTTGAAATAGAACTGATTATTGTTTTAAAATGGATTTGGCATTAAATAACCTACAAAGGTTGATATGCCATAAAATCCAAACAACCAAACAACCCAATTTTTCTGACACATATAATCAGTCAATGTCAACTCTCGTTATAAATTTCCTTGTCCTCTGCTTCGTTTTTGCCCCGTTGGCTGGAGAAGGGTTGTAGAATTCACCGACTGCATCTCTGCAGAGGGGTTAGAAACCCCCAGTGTGTCCCGGTGTTGTATAGCCATATCAATCACAAACGTTATACATATGCAAAAATACAGGTGACTCCGTTGTTCAAACTAACGTTTATTAACTTCTTGACTTCTGAGTTCGGTTCTTCGACACGAGGAGAGAGACACACAATTCTTAATCATTCTATACTAACAAAACTCGAACGCTCGGCACATCTCGTAGTCTTTAAGATCTCTGTCAGTAGAGATCTGCAGAACTCCAAGGTCAGACTTCAACTTCTCAACACCATGGTCTTAATTCGACTTTAACTCTCGACATGGCCAAAGTCAACTCCCTACTGGACTGACCCCAGTCGAGTACCCAACTCGACTGGCCTACAGTAAAACTCAACTGGACTGGCCCCCAGTAAACTACCAACTCGACTCGCCAACAGTCGAGTACCCAACAGACGTGTTTTTCAAAATACCCAAATTCTCAGCCAATCGCTTTCGGGCATGACGTCATTCACACTCCAGTTTCATTTCCTATCTGGGGTTTATTATTTATAGTCATATCCTCTGCGTGCTAGCGTAAACTGTACCCAATGTCTGTGCACCTGAACTAAAAGCCGAATAGTTCCAAGCCCTACCAAACTGAATGATAAAATATAATTAACGAAAAATGATCAATATAAAGAAAATTATTCCGTAATTATATAACACTGGATATGACACTAAACAATTTGATGATGACGTTACAGTAATGCTGGAGTATATTGCCATCGCTCCCTGGTCCACTCTTACCCTGAGCGGTAAAATAGAACTAAACTGCGTACTCATGCTAAACTGATTTGATTGAAAAAGAAATGTTTTTGTATGCTAGACTGAATTGCTTGAAATAGAACTGTTTTTGACATTGAACCTGTGTACTTACGTTAAACTGAATTGTTTTAAATATAACTGTTTTTGACATTGCACCTGTGTACTTATGCTAAATTGAATTGTTTGAAATAGAACTGTTTTGACATTTAACTGTGCGTAAACAAAAAACTATACTTGTACTAAACTGGATTGTTTGAAACATTTATCAAAAAACTTAATTTGGCATTAAATGACCCCAAAAAGTTTGATACGCCGTAAAACAAAACTATCAAGTGACCAACCATCTGTTTCATTAGTCTGAGTTCCTTCCTTGTCCATTTCAAGAGTAGTTCTATGTATCTTAAAATGGCAACTGCTGCTGCCGCCCAGGATTTAATTCCTTTGAAAAGATTTCAACAGAATTTATCTTGTTCATCTGAGATACGCTTTTTTTATATTTCCCTTCATCTTCGCTTGTTTGATGAAATCCACTTCCAATTTTTTCAAGTACTTGTAATTTTCGTTTTCTCCAAGCGTTCTCATGCTTTCTTGATCTGACAGTTCTATTCTATCTGTTATTCCTCTGTTTTTCTTTTCATTATCAGCATGGCACATTTTTCAACACCAAATTCTAGCCATATATCCTGGCTGTATATTCGTATTGTTTGTGTCAGGTTCTCAAGTTCGTTTTGATTTCTTGTAAATTCTTTTATATCATTCTTGTAATAAGGTGATCAATCCTTTTTCGTAATTTCGTAAACTTGTCGCTCCCTGTGCACTTCCTAAATATAAAATTGTGTCATCTTTGCTATAATGAATAGCAGCAGCGAGAGTAAGACTCTCTGGAAGGTGCCTCTTCGGATTTTTACCTCTAATAGGGTCTGTTCTTCCGCTCTGAATTCCACCCTACCCCCGGTGTCCATGTATCACATAGCCATATACAGGAATATGGCCATGTGCGAAATGGGTCAAATGGACATCGAATGTTGATAATGATAGAATATATAAAGAACATAGGAATCTGGAAATTCGAAAACACGTAACGACTTCTTGTTCAGGTACGAAACCTTTTTATTAACTTTGAGTTAAAGGTTTCGACGTAAGGAGGAGAGACACAATCTTCTATGCTGACTTATTCATTTGGCCCCCATCTCGAGCGGCCCCCCATAGGGCGCAAGTTCGCCTCGCGTCTGCGAGCTCCAAAAGTCGAACCTCTTCATTTAGCGTCTAGTACTCGACTCTGACTTTCTTTAAATTCTCACACAAACCTCCGCGCGCTTCCGGTGCTTGACGTCACCCGCACCCTGTTTCGTCTCGGACTATTATGACATCTGAGTGACACCTCCATCCGCCAGCGCGCGCCCGCGTTAACACCTACCTCAATGTTGCACCTAACTAACCCATGTGCTGAGCCGAAAGGTTCTCAGCCTAACTAAACTCAAAGGCATGAACCGAAATCTCTCGGCTATTATATAACACATGAATTTTGTCATGAAATTCACGATTTTATCGGATATTTTGGAGACTTTTAGGTTCTCTATTATTCATGTTTTCAGTACCATATCATAGATTTTTTTTTAATGGACAATCCATTTCGTGGCCACGTTTTGACTTCTTGGAGGATATGCTAGTCGAAATATAGTTGTTCATTCGTTTCTCTTGTTTCTCCGCGACATCCTTTTTGTCCTTCCAGAAATAGTGCATGGCAAACAAACGAGTAATAGATTTCTTTTTTTCTGTTCATTTAGGATCTTCTACATTATAGGTAAACACGTTGATGGTCGTTAGCTGCTGAGGATGGTCCTTTTCCCGAGGCCTCTCAAGAATTGGATAGTTTTCCCCTTCGTCTTCAATTCGCTTATTCTTGTTACTTGTTGGCATTCACTTAGTTGTAAAGCCAATCTGTCGTGGATGGACGCGAATTTTTAAAACCAGAATCCATGGTGCTGCAATTTCGAGTTTAGTATTTTCTTGAGTGTTGCTCTTAGCGAGTCTAAGTGTATGTTCGCCTCGAGGCTTTCTTCGAGTTTTTCTTATTCTTTTTTCATATTTCCCATCCATTCAGCATTTCTGTTATGTTCTTTCCCTTTCCATATTCTTCTCCAATATTGTTTTGTTTCTTTTGCATTCAGTTATTGATTTATCCTTGTCAATCAAGTTGTTGGTAGAATTGTTTTATCGTTATTTCACAAGGTCCTGTTTTGTTTGAATTGTTTGATCCTGTCCCGGTGCCTTTTGTGTCTCCGTTCTTTCACAAATATCTTTGGATTTATTTCTTCCAATTGTGTTGTCAGACTTGTCTGCAGTTGTCTTTTTGGAGTTTTTTCTGTTCGTTGGTTTCCTGTGTCTTTTACTTTGCTTAATATTTTCCAGTTTCTTTATTTGTCCTTCGAGCTTAATTTCCTATCCACGTTTTATATTTCTTTTCAGATTCCTTGACGGGAATACTTATTTTATCTCAGACTAGTTTTGATCCTGCAAAGATTAACCCGTTCATTTCGGTGACGTCGTCCGTTGGGATATGTTTCTGTTGTGGCCCCGGAAAGGGTCACAAATAAAAACGCAAATACGGATATTAGATAACAGATTATATAACACAAGAAAGATAGAGTTACATAGAAAAGGTAAAAAGTCTCATACTGTTCGGATAACACCGATATTGATCTGCCTCGTGGCAGCGAAATTTCTCAGTACTAATAACGGTGAGAAGAATCCATTATGGTAAGATGGGTAAGGCTCCTACAACAGATTCAATAATTCATTTTTTTCCAGTCTCGATTCCTTTGGGATAGTAATGCAATATTCTGTTCACTAAAGATTTTTTAGAATTAATTCTACATTTTCCCTGTTTTCTTGTTAATATTGATCCTGTGATGAAGGTTTCTGTGATGGTTTGGTTTTGATATTTTGTGTTTCAATTCTTTAAGGAGGGGGGCACTATTTGTGTATATTGTTCACGATTTACCTGTCAACATATTTCTTATATTTCAAGATTAGAATACTAATCTTTCTTTAAGATCAACCTCACTTGCCCGGCAAGTCTTTGACTTGTATTAAATTTAACAGATTTTTCCCAGATCTCCGTCATCCGTTGAGTAAGATTGCCTTAAAAATAATAGTGGGTTACTTTTTTGCTGTCTTCTCTTGTCCAAATTTACATTTGGTGTCTCTCAGACGCATTGATGGCTAAGTCTTTGTTTGTGTACTCGAAATAGGAACTGCCAACATTCGCAGTTTGCCGATACAATCACTGTTGCATAGCCACATAATACATATGCAACTATACACATATACATGCAGAACATAACGACGACACAATAAAGACGAGCGGACACAGTTCTTTAGAAAAATATACCTCTCACTTTATTCGAAAGGGTTACGAAAGGTATTATCTGTAAGAGGTGAGTTGGAGACTGAACAGAACTGCAACATATTGACCCCCCCACCCAATTCTTCTGGCTAAAACAGCATTTCTTTCCCGTTCTCCTGGGCAGCTCAACCGAGGGTCCGGGGCTCCAGCCTCTGCTGGGATATGATTCTAATTCCAGTATCTTCTCTCCAACTGATCTGAACTTCCTGTCGTCGGGGTTATATAATAATTTGACGTCCACCTACTTCTTGTGAGCGTCACATTTGCGCTTTATTCAACCCGTCGACAGTCAAGGTATCCCCCGATATCTTCAACTGGATGCATCTGTTATTTACACAGGTGCATTTCCCATTTTAACAGCTCGGCCGGGATCAATATGCAACATCACCCACGCAGGGTATCAAGGGAGCACGAGCCGATCCTAACAATCAGATCTGTCAACTGAGTCCACCATTGATTTAGATTTTAGAATTATCATTTTTCATGTGAAGTACATTGTGGCTACACCAGACTTAGGGGTTGAATATTATCTTAACTCTTGTCACAAACGTGACCTGCTACTCTTTTATGAAAGATGAGACTAAAATTAGCCACCAAAAAACACTCCTTTATAAGTTTTAACTTGATAAAATTCTCACGTTTACTTTTTAAAGATTGACTTTTAGGGTTTAAACCCTAATTACTTATTTAAGCCGCTAGATTTCACGTAAACAGTCTTATAACTGAAACTAATGTTTAGATACTTGCACACTAGCCATTTTTTATTCCACAATACCAGACGTTTACTGAACATCTGAACTTATTACGACGCTTTCATTTATTTGTCGTCCCACCGGATACAGTGTAGTGTTACTCCCTTGACACCCATTTTGGGCGTGTGTTTATCTCTCTGCAGCGAATGCATTCGCAATATTCTAAGCCTCATAAACCAAGTGCTTAAACAAGTAAACACTTTATACTTGGTAGCAATATCAATGTTATAAGAGCCTATTTATTAGTCCTGTTCAAATCAATTTTACCTATAATTTAGATAAATTATGCAATTTATATAATTTATTTGACCCTAACAACAGGTACTTCTAGTTAGTACTTCAAATGGGCCTGAGAGTAATTAAGTGGCAATTCCACTTTCCTAAGAGCACCGAAAAGGGAGTACCATCACCGGATATAGTTTAGTGCCATACTCAGGACAAGATAGATAGATAGATAGATATGATAAGAATAAAGTAGATAGATAGATAGATACTGAAGGACGTGAACAGCGTGGTTTTTCTAGATAATTGTACGAGATTTTCTTGCAATAAAAGTTTAATGATTTTTGTCTGCTTTTGACGAAGAAGTTTCGGCTTTATGCGCCGACAAAAAGCTAAAGAGAATTAACTGACTAAGCCTTCCTGTTCGATTAGATGATAAGGTTCGATCTCATTTTCGATTGGCGGCGGCGATTTCGATTGATGTTTCAAGCTCCCTGATCAGACGTTGTAACAAATAATGAACAACAAAGCGACGAGTAAATGAATGAAAGATTTGTAAACAAGCGGTTCGTGCTGTCAAAATGGCGGGCTTTTTAACATTGATGGCGGGTTTTTATCTTTTGTGCAATAAGATCAACGACAATACGGCAACAGCTGCCATACGACTTTGATGAAAGGCTGGCTGTTTTGGGGAAGATAATGACAACTTAAAGAAGAAGAAGAAGAAGAAGAAGAAGAAGAAGAAGAAGAAGAAGAAGAAGAAGAAGAAGATGTAACTGGTTTGTTTAGCTGGTTGACGGCATACTAACTCCTTATATGTTATTTAATGCAAAAATTTGTTGCCTAGTCGGCTGGAGTTGTAGAATACACAAACTGCATCTCTGCAGAGTGGTAAGACCCCACCATCAACGAGTGTCCTAGATATGACACTAAACAATCTGATGGTGAGGTACAAGTAATGCTGGAGCTTTTGAGATTGCCGTGTACCTATTCATTGCCATCGCTCCCAGGTCCACTCTGGCCCGGAGTAGTAGCACCTGATAGGGTCCTATCTATGGGTCAAATAGAACTAAACTGTGTACATGTTTTAAACTGAATTGTTTGATGTAGAACAGTTTTCAACATTTAACTGTTTGTAAATCAAAACTATACTTAGACTAAACTGAATAGTTTGAAATTTAATTCGGCGTTAAATGGTCCGAAAAGGGTTGATACACCGTAAAAAAAGAAAAAAACCAATCAACCTGCCAACCAAAGTTTAATTCATTTATAAAAGAATTAGTTAAAATCATAGCAATTTTTTTCAATATTCCATTGCAATCATTTTTTTTAATCGCCTTTAATTTTACTATGATAATCAAATGCATCTACAGTTAGATGATTACAAGTCTTCCAATCTGGCGCAAATAATTTATTCACAATTACATGATTTAAAGTAATTATTTCAATTTTATAATAATTTTTGCTTGCACACAGTTATAGGGTTTTAAGAATGACTGTCTCATACTAATTATTTGCAAGCAATTATTGTTTTAAGTAACAAATAACTTAAATAATTCTTAGTACGCAGTTAACGCTTCAAGAACGATTCTATAAATGATTTGTTCACAGTAATATGGTTGCAAGTATTCGTAACAAATATAAATGATTTTCAAACAGACTTCAGAGAAAATTAATCAGTTAAAACTAGTGCAAAAAACGCGCCAGGTTAATATTTTATCATCTTAGGCCATCAAGCTTTATTTTGATTCACATCCCATATATAGACTTTCTATCATAAGGTAAGTAGGTAAAGTTGGTGACCTTAGTCGAGGGTGATCCGAAAGCTCCTTTTTCAATAGCTATTGCACCGATGTGTAGGACAGTACACTGCTCCATTCCTTGGATTGCTGCACTTACCTTATAATCCTTACCTTATAATCCTGAGTGTTAAGCAAGGCAGCATCAAGTACCATTTTTTGAGTCTTTAGTATGACTCGACGCGGGTTTGAACCCCAGTCTCCTGGACCACTCGCGAACACTCTACTCATTAGGCCAACGGCCCGGTTTCTGTTATAATTGATGTCAAAAAACAAATCAGGTAAAGTACTCTAAGTAGCGTTTACTACTTATCTCCCTTAGGTAATTCTGATTGTTATCGTGAATTCAAAGCCTAGAATGTTAGGTTTTACGGCATATCAACTTTTTTAGGGATATTTTATGCCGATTCAGGATTTTCATTTTCATATTTTGAATGAATGTATATATATATATATATATATATATATATATATATATTATATTTCATTGTATAGTTCTGTTTTCTGTAAAGTTTAAAATTTTACTGATTTTTAGTTAAAAGAGTTCTATTAGGTTTCTTGCTTAAAAGTATCTCGTTCTGATAGAGGCTAACATTTTGCATTTCAGAAGGATTTTGTCTAACCGTAATTAGAGCGCCAAATGTGCTTTTTGGCCGTTCTTCCTGCTTTAGTATAAAGGCATGAGTCCTCCAGACTTGGTCAATGTGTTGTCTGCTTAAGATTACTTCCTCTTTTCCGTTTCTAAATTCTACTGCCTATCACCTCCCCACCCGGGGGGGGTTCTTTTAGAAAAGTTTATTTCGTGGAGGGCTTTTCCACTGTTGTTGCTATTTCCCTTTGATGTACTCATTCACCAAAACTTTTATATCGGTATTGAATATTTTAAGCTTTTAGTCAATGACCATTCTTGCTGTTGATTTGGTTGCTGTATCCACTCTAACTTTGATTCTGTGACTCGGAACTCACCTGAATATGATGGCTTTAGTTTTACGCAAAGTATGTGACTTAATCAGGAGCTGAAATACTGAAAATGGCAGCACATTAATTCTATCAAATGGCAGCACATTAATCATATAAAAGAATTTATAGTAAGCAGAAAGATACGAGGTGTATACGATAAGTTTCCACCCTTTTTTCGTATGAGCACTTTTTTTAATAGTACACACATGAAACTCTAGTCCCTTTCGAAATAATCCCCTCCGGCTGCAATGCACCTGTTGTACTGTTCCAACAACTTCTGGAAGACCTCATGGAAGTCCTCTTGTGTGAGCGTGTCAATGACCATCGTCACAGCCTCTTTCATCTCCTCTATATTCAATGAGCGAAGTGCAAAAATATCTTTGCTATGGCGTAGATTGACCACAAAAACAATAATAGATGATATCTAACAAATTCATAAAATTCATAATGGAATCATGAAAAACAGAAAAGTGGACTTGACAGCAGTGGGGGGGATTTAGAAGAGGCGAAAATACAAAAAGGGGGCCACACATTAACAAAATTGCAAGAAAAGATTTATCATTTTATGTACATGGACATTAATTTGTTTGCAAATTGGCGAGATGACTTCGATTTACTCATATAGACCCGAAGAGACTTGCAGTCTCTCAGACTCCAGTGAAAGATGATGGGGGAGGGAAACTCACAAGAAGAAGAAGAAGAAGAAGAAGAAGAAGAAGAAGAAGAAGAAACGACGCTTATTGACAAATCTTGAATTAAAAGATAAAAACTGATCACCTCCTTACAGTCGCTTTGTAGATGGGGCTCAGAATACGCCGACTGTATCCCCCCTGCGGAGGGGTAAAGCTCCTCCAAAGAAGGGGGTGTACTGGAAATGATTCTAAGCTGAATCTGATGATGATACTCCAGTCCAAGAGCTTTGAGGAGTGTAGTCACCCCTGCGTTGTCATTACTCCCAGGTCCAGTCTGACCTGAAGTCGTATTACCTGTTCGCATCCCAGTTATGGGCTAAATAGGTCTGTTTTAAATTTATCACTATGAGATATGAAAACCTTTAATCATATAAGAGTGTATAAAATATATGTATTAATAACTGCTTAAATCTGTGATAATTTATTTGTTTATTTGTTTCAAACTTCCGCATTAGATAATCCTATAGGAGTTGAAATGCCGTATAACCAACCAATCAACCAACCAACCAACCAGCATATATCAACATAATGTTTAGACATATCAAAAACTTCTAAATAAAAACTCAGAACTGGTGTAAAATTTTAAAGAGTAGGCACGAAAATAAGTTTCTGCTATGCTATTTCGAGCTGACAAAGAAAAGAAAAGAAGCTGAAGATACCCCGCAAAAACAATTACCGACACCGACTACGCCGATGACATAGCAATTCTGGCAGATACACCCAACCAAGCCGAAACACTACCGCATAGTTTGGAACGAGCCACCGCAAGCACCGGCTTCCATGTCAATGCACACGAAACTGAATACATGTACTTTAATCAAACAGGCGACATTTCCACACTAGACGGAACCTCTCTGAAACTGGTAGACAAATTCACCTACCTAGGAAGCAGAGTCTCATCAACCGAAAAGGACATCGACACGCGGTTAACGAGGGCATGGACAGCTATCAATAGGCTATCGATCATATGGAAATCAGACCTGACCGATAAAATTAAACGCAGTTTCTTCCAGGCAGCGGTCGTGTCGATACTGCTCTATGGATGCACTACTTGGACGCTAACAAAACGGCTAGAGAAGAAGCTAGACGGCAATTACACAAGAATGTTGCGAGCAATATTGAACAAGTCCTGGCGGCAACACCCCACAAGGCACCAACTATACGGCCACCTACCTCCCATAACTAAAACAAGTTAGACGAACCAGACATGCAGGACACTGCTGGAGAAGCAGGGACGAGCTCATAAGTGATGTACTCCAATGGACCCCAACATATGGTCGAGCAAAAGTAGGACGACCAGCTCGAACATACATACAGCAGCTATGTGAGGATACGGGATGTAGCCCTGAAGACCTGCCAGAGGCGATGAACGATAGGGAGAAGTGGCGAGAGAGGGTCAGGGATATCCGTGCTAGCGGTACGACACGATGATGATGATGATGATGATGATGAACAACGTCGCAGCTATTAATTAGAAATATTCAAATATATGAAATTCAAAAATCTTAGAGAAAGACCCTCTTACCTTGAGTAATTGAAGTCTTCCTTTTCATTAGCTACTACACTGAGGTGTAGGGAAGAGTGCCGCTCCTTCCCATTAATAGCTCCACTTTACCCTTGGTCCTTACCTTATAATGCTCAGTGTTAAGCAAGGCAACATAAAGTAAAACTTTTTAAGTCTTTGGTATGATTTGACTTGGGATTGAACCCTGGTCTCCCGGGCCATTGGTGAACATTCTATCCCTTGACCCATCTCTAAGAAGAGAAGGAAAAATATCCATAAGTGGGGGATAGAAGATTAATATCAAGACCAAAGTTTCAATTCGAGTTCAGTTCGAACTCCAATTGCGCTATGATATTAGTTTCTCTTGTTTTAGACAAGTGGGCCCTAACCCTAACTAAGCTTACATTTGTAAATAAAACTAATAGAAAGATAATTGGTCTACTACGCTTAGCTTAGTTATGGTACACAGGCAAAGATATGGGCCATTCAGTGAGAATCAAACTCACTAATTATGGTGTGCTAATATAATTTGCTAACTATTACAACACGTTTCGTAAAATCAGAGATCGTTTAACGTTTCATTTATAGTAAAACAGGACACAAATTCTACAATCATATAAAATTAATATTTTTCAAATCCGACAAATTGCAGAGAAGAGGTAGGTTTTCTGTACGATCAGTAAAAAAATATTTGCGAAAAAAATTTGTTTTGGTTTTTTGTTTTTCTAGATTGGACCTAGTTCATTTAGATGTGCTGGCAAATTGTAAAAAGTTGCCAGTCAGCTAATCTGATGAAAAATAAGATGAAAAACTTCTTTAAAATATTTCGGGCTTCCTAATTTGATTGACGCCAATAAATTTAACCAAATAAAAAAAAATACACTTGTTTACGAGATTGCAAAACAAAGTTTCAAAAGGATTAAAAAACAAACACAAAAAAAAATTGGAAGTACAACAGCGAATTTTATATTTAAAAAGAAAAGACAAAATCTGTGATATTTTTCTGAAGGAAAAAAAGATTCAAATCACAAATAAATGCTCTAAAGAAATATTAAGAAAAAGAAAACGCTGTGAAGGTAAAAAGAAATACTAATATCCAATAATTTTGAGATGGAGCATAAACGAAAATAGATTAAGAGAACGAGAATTAACGAGACTTAACGAGAAATGAACAACGGGAGAAAATGGTAATGAATAAAATTCTTTGTTAAAGTTCCAACCCCCCCCCCAAAAAAAAAGCGAAAGCCAAGGTGCAGACCATTGGAAGTTGTACAAACTGTGGAGAGTAATGGTCCACAAATTAATCGAATGGAACAATTCTAGTAGAACTGGCTTCAACCGATATTGAATGACAATCGCTTGGAAATCTACTCTATCAAACTAGGCACTCTACATATGTGTATGGGAGCAGTTGGTTAAATTCGAAAACGCAAACTACTGATCGTGAGTTTATTGTTAATCAAGCCCTTCAAAAATTGCTGATTACAATACATATTTCTTTGAAAAAGAAAGCTAAATTCAAAATTCGAAAGAGAATGTAATAGCACCACTATTTCGAAGGTCATAGTCCAGGTTTTTAGACATTACGAAACGCAGCCGACCCAGATAGAATGATAGATAGATAGATAGGAACAATCTGACATAGATATGAACAGCCTAATATATATATATATATATATATATATATATACGAGGATCATTATATAAGTTTCCAGACTTTTTTCGTATATGCACTTTTGTTGATAGTACACACATGAAACTCGAGTCCCCTTCGAAGTAATCTCCTCCAGCTGCAATGCACTTGTTCTACCGTTCCAACAACTTATGAAAGGCCCCATGGAAGTCCTCTTGTGTGAGCGTCTTAATGACCTTCGTCACAGCCTCTTTCATCTCCCCAATTGTCTCATAACGACAGCCTCTGAGCTTAGGGAATAAGCAAAAGTCACAGAGAGCAAGGTATGGACTATAGGGATGTTGAGGAACTGTCTTGATGTCCATCTTGGTCAAATAGTCTATGACAAAGATGGAGTTGTGGACTGGTGCATTGTCCTGGTGGAAATGCTACTGAGCCGATTTGAAGAGTGCTATCCTCTTCCGACGGAACCTCTTCCTGAACTCCCTTAAAACCTCAACACAGTAACCCTAAACCTAACACTTTGAGCAATCAACTCTGGTGTATTGACTTCCTTACTCCTCCTACACCCCTCATCATCCCTCACAGACTCCCTGCCTTCCTTGAATCTCTTATGCCACTCAAAAACTGATGCTCGATTCATGCAATATGGTCCAAAAGCAGTCTGAAACATTCCATACGTTTCTGTGGCATTTATTCCAAGTTTAAAACAGAATTTTATTGCATATCGTTCTTGTAAAGTGTCCCCCTTTGCTATATTAAGAGGATGCCCTTTCAAACAACTTGCCAACCAATTCTCTTGTTTCCCATACAAATGTGTCTGTTCTCGTATTTTTTATAGTTAAATGATATTTTTGTGATTAACTCTTCTATTTCCAGGCGTCTTTTTTTACGCCTAAATATATCTTCCAGCAATATCTTTAGATCTTAAGGTGGCTCAACATACAACATTTGTTTGTCGGCAATTTCCGTTTGAGGGACATTCCTATTTTATTTTGCAATTACTAGTCGAGTTCTATTATAATCGCAGTGTATTGTAGATTTTCTTATTATATGTAGTATTTTTTTTTAATGTAGTTGTACCAGAATTTTTGGTGGGGGAGTCTTCGTGGCGTAATGTGCTGGTCTCCGACACATAAAGTAAAGTGGGTTCAAACTTCAGTGGCGCAATTTTGTTCACTTTCGGACTAATAGCTTTCAGAAAGGTATGAACCTCCTAACCCCCCCTCCACCGAACTGTAAGTTAAATAATACCTTTACCGTTCTTCTACAATGATAAATTTGGCATAAAAAAAAACAACCAAAGTTTTAGTTCGTTTCGATTGAATATTTTTTGTCGTTTGTTTAATGTTTGCTTATTAGTTTGATGAATATTTTTTCTTCGTTTGTTTTTCCATTTTTATTAAATGGTAGAATGAATCAAATAATGGTTCTATTTTCTATTGTTTTTTTTTCTTTTTGGTTTGCAAGGGATATAGCAGTAAAAACAGTGGATTTACAACCGATAAGATAGGCCAAATCTGGCATTCCATATCAAGATAAGGATCTTTCAAATAAAAATCCAATCTCTTCTCTTAAAGATATTAGAAAACTAAAAATTATCCTAAAAAGAAGGCCGTGACCGCAAAAGAAAAACTTCTGCATTTGATGCTAATGGACACCAAATATCAAGAGGTTCTCGTCATCATTATCATCATCATGTCATACTGCTAGCACGGATTTCTCTAACCCTCTCTCGCTAATCGTTCCTATCGTCCGTCGCTCCCGGCAGGTCCTCCGGGCTAAGTCCTGTATCGGCACAGAGCTGTTCTGGCTGATCGTCCAACCTTTGCTCGTCCATATGAAATGGTTCACAGGAGCACTAAATTGTTCTAACTTTTCATAAACTATGTCAGTTGTCATCAATTGTTTTAATTATAATTTTTATGTGAATTGTCAGTTTTTCAGGGGGGTGACTGCGGGAGGTGTTGTCCAATACTTTATATACAGTGAATAAAACCCATTCATAGCAACCAATTTAAGTAAATAGATCATTTTATCTATCTTGGCTCTTCGATCTTAAGCTTTGAAAATAGTTGGTACAACTGGAAAACACAAGCATAATTAACGTGCGATCTATACGATGGACCAAATCTGAGAGTATTAAAATCTACCTCGAAATCTTAAGATACAGTCTCTTCTTTGTTTGGTAAAAATATTCTCAAGTGAAGGTCTCTAACAATAAAAAAAACCCAACATGAATTCAATACAATCAGTTTTATAGCAACATTACGTGGCTAAAAACTCATTATACAGAATTTAAATATCTTAATTTCAAAAGAAAAAAAATCAATGACTCGTCTTATCGAAATAATTATTCACATTTAATTTAACACAAACAATTAAATTAATTATAAGACTGTCAATGTGGACATATGAAATAATAATATAGAAGATACAGTAAATAAAACCCATTGATGGTTGCTAGTTCAAGAAATTGGATTGTTTTAAATGTTTTAGCTCTTGGACTCTCAAAAATATTTGAACATCTAGAAAGCACAAGCATAGCCATCATGCAATAAGATTGGCCAAATCTAATGTTCCAATATTAAGATGAAGCTCTTTCAAATAAATATACAACTTGTGAAACATGAACACTTTTGTCTAAACAACAAAATAGATACAACATCATCATCATGTCGCGCTATCAGCACGGATATCCTTGACCTTCTCTCGCCATCCCGCCTTATCGTCCATCGCTTCCAGCAGGTCCTCAAGGCTACATCCCGTATCTACACATAGCTAATGTATGTAGGCTCGAGCTAGTCGTCCTGCCTTTGCTCGGCCATGTGAAGGGGCCTCTAAGTCAATGCACACAAAACGGAATATATGCGCTTTAATCAAACAGGTGACATCTGCACACTAAACGGTAACCCTCTGAAACTAGTTGACAAGTTCACCTACCTAGGAAGCAGTGTCTCATCAACTGAGAGAGACACCAATACGCGACTAGCAAAAGCATGGGCAGCTATCGATAGACTATCAGTCATATGAAAGTCAGATCTGACCGAAAAAATCAAACGCAGTTTCTTCCAAGCAGCGGTCGTGTCGATATTGTTATCTGGATGCACTACATGGACGCTAACTAAACGTATGGAGAAAAAGCTTGACGACAACTACACAAGATACAACATATCAAACACTAATTAATCCTCTTTCCATACATGTTTTTACTTCTTTCAGCCCAACGAACAAAATATATTCCAAATTTCATTCTCTTACTCATTCCTCGTCATCATTCTATTTATACATATAATCTTACAGCCTTTTTTTTTTTTCAATCTCTTCCCCCTTTCTTAGGTAGATATCTAATTGTTATAGCTACGTTATTTATTTAAAACTTTCACGAAGCATCTCTCCATCAAAATGTTAATTTCTTCAGCCACAGTAGATAACTTACTATCTATTAGACGCAAGAATTTACATACGATCGATTTTAATATGATTTATCTCTATCTGTTTATTTACATATGATGTGTTTGTTTGTTTTCTTTTTTCTTTCCTTTCCTCTCTTTTCTTTTTCTCTTCTTCTTCTGTGATTCTTTCTTCTTCTTCTTCTTCTTCTTCTTCTTCTTCTTCTTCTTCTTCTTCTTCTTCTCTCTAGAGTGTTTTGGCAATAATATTTAAGCATCATTATCCATGTTAATCACGTGATAGTTTTGCAAAAAAGAACTCTGATTGAATGATTGAACGTTTATATGATCTTCCTTGGTGTATGTATATATATATATATAGTCATCCACTGACAGATCTCTTTCGTTCTATCAGAACTCATCAGTGTGGCTAGACAGTATCTCCCCGTAGCTGGGATCGAAACCCGGTTGATTCAAACGCCAAGCCAAAGCTTCTAACCATTTATATATATATATATATATATATATATATATATTTCTCTGTGATTGTATTTTATTAAAACATCCATCATTGTTCTAGCAAGACTTGTTTCACCATCTTAGGGTCCTGATGAAAGTTTACTAAAACAGAAACGTTTTAATGTTGACTTTCCTTTATAATAAATTCTTCATTTTCGGAATACTTTGCATTTCTATTTTCACTTTCATTTTCATTATTTACTTCCATGTGGATGTATTAATATGTTTTTTTTCTACACAAGAATACTGCGAGCAATATTGAACAAGTCATGGAGGCAGCACCCCACAAAGCAGCAGCTGTCCAGCCACCAACGAAAAGTTAAACGAACATGCAGGACACTGTTGGAGAAGTAGTGACGAGCTCATAAGTGATGTACTCCTATGGACTCCTTCACATGAATGAGCAAAGACAGAACGACCAGCGGGAACCTACATGCAGTAGCTCTGTGCCCATACAGGATGTAGCCCTGAAAACCTGCCGGAGGCAATGGACGATAGGAAGGGGTGACCAATTAGGGTCAAGGATATCCATGCTGATGCGCCGACATGATGATGATGTTTAATATAAATTTGGATATTGTAGACATAGAATCTTTGATCGTATTGCTGAGAAACTGATATTCATCAAACGTCGTTAACTCCATGCCTACTCTTGCCTAACTTTGATATATATACTCTATCATTGGTATTGAGCAGTGTTTATTTATAACAAATTATATATATATATATATATATATATATATATATATATATATATACGAGGATCATTACATACGTTTCCAGACTTTTTTCGTATGGGCACTTTTTTTATAGTACACACATGAAACTGTAGTGTCCTTTGAAGTAATCTTCTCCGGCTGAAATGCACTTCTTGTACCGTTCCAACAACGTCTGGAACGCCCCATGGAAGTCCTCTTGTGTGAGCGTGTCAATGACCTTCGTCACAGCCTCTTTCATCTCCTCAATTGTCTCATAACGACAGCCTCTGAGTTTAGGGAATAACCAAAAGTCACAGGGAGCAAGGTCTAGACTATAGGGAGGGTGACGAACTGTCTCGATGCCCATCTTGGTCAAATAGTCTGTGACAAGGATGGAGTTGTGGACTGGTGCATTGTCCTGGTGGAAATGCCACTGACCCGATTTGAAGAGTGCAGCCCTATTTCCAAGGAATCTCTTCCTGAACTCCCTTAAAACCTCAACACAGTAATCCTAACCCTAACCCTTTGACCAATCAACTCTGGTGTATTGACTTCCTTACTCCCCCCACACCTCTCACCATCCCTCACAGACTCCCTGCCTTCCTTGAATCTCTTATGCCACTCAAAAACTGATGCTCGATTCATGCAATATGGTCCAAAAGCAGTCTGAAACATTCCATACGTTTCTGTGGCATTTATTCCAAGTTTAAAACAGAATTTTATTGCATATCGTTCTTCTAAAGTGTCCTCACGTCTAGATTGCATTTTTGAAATTTACCAGCTGTGACAATCAGGCTTTAGTAGGGTGTATTCCAATTGATTCTGTAGCTGTTCATTTTAACCTGAAATCATAAAAATGTATAGCAATAACATACTGAATTTTCAAGTGTCTCCGACAATTTTAAATGTATGTATAAAAAAGTCTGGAAACTTATTGAAGGTACCACGTATATATATAAATATATATAAACAGATGGGAATTCGGATCTTACCTTCTTTAATCTCATCATTAATAGTTTTATAAGCTCATAAGGTGAAAATCTATTTGCAAATAAAGTTTCATCTGAAGAGAGTGTCTTTTATTTTAGTGAAAACTATTAGTCATAAAATAAAAGTATAGTCATATAGATAGTCATATATATATATATATATATATATATATGAGGTATATGTACATATATATACATATATATATATATATATATAATGTGTACATATATATATGGTATACATATATAATATATAATATATGCATATTTATAAATATACATATATAATGCATACATATATATATAAGGTATGCATATATATATATATTTTATACATATATGTATATAATGTATACATATATGTAAGGTATACATATATATAATGTATACATATATATATAATGTATGCATATATATTATGCATACACATATGTATAATATATATACATATATATGTATATATATATAATGTATACATAATGTATAATGTATATATATATATATATATATATATATATATATATAAGGTATGCATATATATATAAGTACATATATATATATATATATATATACATATATATATATATATATATATATATATATATATATATATATATATATATATATATACTTTTGCAAACAAATCTTGTCCCACAGTATTCTCACGTTACTCTGACTTTTGTTTTTACAATCATTCAGATGGGCAGATCTTTAGATTAGCCACTTCCATTATGGATGTTTAAATAATTTTTTGCAGGAAGTGTTCAACAACAATGGTAGGAACGATATTAATAAAACCAAAAAAAAATAAAATAAAATAAATAAATAAAAAACAAAGAGTTCTTTTTCCTTCGATGTGTAAACGAAATAAACATGGAAGTAATTGTCTGTGGAAAATAATAATAATTTGATACACGAAGATATGTTTGATAATTATATAGTAGAGAACAAGAGAATCTTTAGACATAAATATGAAATAAGCTTTGGAGTAAAGATCTTTAACAATAGTAGATAGTTTTGATCCCTTCCCTTATATAATAATAATAATAATAATAATAATAATAATAATAATGGACCAAAGAACAAGAGAACTAATGACAATGCATAAGGCTTTGCATCCCAGAGATGACGTTGACAGACTAGATGTTTCAAGAAAAGAGGGAGGAAGAAAACTTGCCAGCATCGAAGACAGCGTTGACGCATCGATACAACGATTCGAAGACTATATACACGATAGAGGGCCCATTACAGCCATCAGAAACGATACTGATAACACGATTGACAACAGAATGACAATAACTAGGAAACAAAAATGGGAAGGAAAACAACTCTATGGCCGCTTTAAACGACAAAACCTGGACATGGCTAAGAAAAGG
The DNA here is from genome assembly GCA_963585895.1 of Sepioteuthis lessoniana. Lineage (NCBI taxonomy): Eukaryota > Metazoa > Mollusca > Cephalopoda > Myopsida > Loliginidae > Sepioteuthis > Sepioteuthis lessoniana. The sequence continues at coordinate 372,525 of OY757943.1, read as the reverse complement.
AAACTTTAAGAGAGAAAAAGAATCTCTCCTAATAGCAGCCCAAGACAACGCCATAAGTACCAATCATATCAAAACGAGAATAGATAAGACGCAACAAAATAGCAAATGCAGGCTATGTGGTGACAGAGATGAAACCATCCATCACATAATAAGCGAATGCAGCAAATTAGCGCAGAAGGAATATAAGACTAGACATGATTGGGTCGGGACAGTGATCCACTGGAAAATGTGCAAGAAATTTAAATTTGACCATACAAATGGTATATGCACAATCCAGCACCTGTCCTAGAAAATGACACACATAAACTCCTATGGAACTTCGGCGTACACAAGGATCATCTAATCTTGGTCATAAGACCAGATTTAACAATAATCAACAAAAAAAGAGAACTTGCCAAATAGTCGACTTTGCTGTCCCGGCTGACCACAGAATAAAATTGAAAGAATGCGAAAGAAAGGATAAGTACCTCGACCTTGCTAGAGAATTGAACAAAACTGTGGAACATGCAGGTGACAATTATACCAATTGTAATTGGTGCGTTTGGAACAGTAACTAAAGGATTACTTAAGGGACTGGAGGACTTGGAAGTTGGCGGACAGATAGAGACTATCCGAATAACAGCATTGCTGAGAACGGCCAGAATCCTAAGACGAGTCCTGGACATTTGAGGAGACTTGCTGTCACTCAAACCCCAGTGAAAAACCAACAGCTAACACTGACGTGAAAAACCCTAAAGGAGTGAATAATAATAATAATAATAATAATAATAATAATAATAAGAAGAAGAAGAAGAAGAAGAAGAAGAAGAAGAAGAAGAAGAAGAAGAAGAAGAAGAAGAAGATTGGATTGAATATATCTGTTTGAGATAATGTTTAAAATTATTTTGAACTGCATTCAAACATTGTCTCTTAAACCATTGTGTCTTGTAAGTTTGCATGAAGTGTTTACCAATTTAAAAGGATTATGAGCTTTATTCATTCATGGGCTTTTAAAACATTACAATTAAATCTGAAGTGCTTACATGTTTAAAATGATTGTGAACTTTACAAATACATTTTCTATTTACCATTCTGCAGCTTTCTGGATTCTACAGTCAGTTCTTCTTTCCTTCTGGTTCATGCTGCTTAGTCTAAAAAGTTTACTTTTATCATTGGTGTCAAATATTTTGGCTGTTTTGTTCATATTATTCATTTTAACTTTTTAGAATTTTACTCGTAAATTTCACTTATTTTTAGTTTTGGTGTCATAATGTTCACTTTACTATATATAAATGAATACCGACAATTTATAAAAACTTGTTTATAACGAAAATATTCTAAACTGATAAATTAGTTGATTGGTTGGATGGATGGTTGGTTGGTTGGTTGGTTTTCTTGGAATGCCGACTCTTGTTGGATTATTTAATGTTAAAATCAATCTTTTTTTTTTTTTTTTTTTTTTTTTGGCAAGCAATTGTCTGATTCCTCATATTCATATTCATTTGTAAGTAATTATAATTTCCGATGACATTTTTTTGTTCAAATAATGCGCACAAAATATTAAAGGGTTTGTGTGTATGTGTGTATGTGTGTGTTCATGTGTGTGTGCGTGTGCGTGTGCATGTGTGTGTGTGTGTGTGTATGTGTGTCCTTCATTTATGGACAACTCAGAAAAATAATTTTTAACCCTTAAGACATTCGTGCGCATGCTGCACAGAAGTGGGTGTGTGAGCAAACTGATTTAAGTAATAACGAATCGTAAGGATTATATCTGTCACATTGTGTGTCCATTGCATATTTCATAGTGTTAATACCGTAAGTGTTCAGCGCATGCAAAGGGAGACAACCGAATAAACATCAAAGGGAAAAACGGCGAGACATTTGGATTTGCATTTCGTTTAGGAAGAGGATTACAAAGTGATAAAGGAAAAGGTATGGAAAGAGTGAAACAACAAGAAAAAGAGATAAAGAGTGAAAAAGGAATTGGAACAGAGAGAGTGGGGAGGAGAGAGGGAGGGAGATGTAAAAAGGGCAGGTTTAAAGAGAAGGAAACAAGAGAAACCGGTGATATGACAACAGAAAGGAGATAGAGAAGGGATCGACTTAGGGAGTGTCTCTTGACAGAATGAGGATAAAAAGGAGTGGGATAAAGAGAGCGAGCGAGTGAGCGAGCGAGAGAGTGAGAGAGAGAGAGAAAGAAAGAAAGGGGGTCATTATTAAAGACATATTTATGAAATGTTATATGACTTGATCAGTGATTCCGTATGTAGGCGCACACCCCACAAGGAGAATAATTTGAATAATTTGGGGGAAAATTATACAATCAAAACTAGTTGTTTCTTATTTTTATTTTTTTTTTACAACCATTGTTGGTTATTTAATGTCAAATCCTGTTTATACATATATATTAAATATATATGATTTGGTTTGGTTGAGTTTTATGGCATATCAAACATTGTAGGTTATTTAATGCCAAATCCTCTTTATACATATATATTAAATATATATGATTTGGTTGGGTTGGGTTTTATGGCATATCAACCATTGTAGGTTATTTAATGCCAAATCCTCTTTATACATATATATTAATTATATATGATTTGGTTGGGTTGGGTTTTATGGCATATCAACCATTGTAGGTTATTTAATGCCAAATCCTCTTTATACATATATATTAATTATATATGATCTGTAAGCATTTTCTTGTTAACATTTTTAAACGAGCCTAAGCACATTCTTTTGCACGCAGTTAAATTGTTCCAAGTATTGCTATGTATCCCTACCAATTCAATTAGACTGCAGTCATTTGTTTATGCACATTTAAATGATCAAACAGTTCTATTTCTAACAGTTCAGTTTAGCATAAATTAAAGGTAAATAGTCCCACGTATTGCAATGAATCAATAACAATTCTTTCAAACATCAATAATTTGTTTACATATAGTTAGATGATCAAACAGTTCTATTTCTAATAATTCAATTTATCATGTCATTTGTTTGCACTCAGTTTCAATGTCAAACAGTTCTATTTCACCAATAGATAGGGCTATAGCAAGTGCTACCACTCCGAACCAGCGTGAACCTGGGAGCGATGGCAATGAAGAGGTGCTCTGCATTCCCCAAAGCTCCAGTATTACTGGAGTCTTCCCATTAGCTTGTTTAATGTCATATATAGGACACTCATTGGAGTGAGATCTTTCTCCTCTGCAGAGATTTAGCCCAGCTGATGGTCCGAAAAAGTATGAATATGTAACAGTCCCCCAAAAGTTTGAAGATGTAGCAGTCTCCAAAAAATATACCTCCAATCTCAATTCAATTTTACTTTAGTTACAGAAGTGTTGTAGTTTTATTTTTTGGTCACAGAGTTTCAATTCTAGAGAGTATGGCAAAAAATAATACCGAATAATATCCCCTTCGATTGTATAATGATGTATCAGAATTAATAATCAGGATAATCTTTCAGCTTGTCAGTGAAATACAAATAGTTTATTTTCATATATCGAATCAATGTAATATTAATAGTAAAGTGTCAAAATATAAAAGTTATTCCCAAAATTCTGAATATTCTGTTTCATCGAATTGTTGCAGTATTTGCTTACAAATTATATCAATAAAAGAGAACAAGATTTAGAATTAATAACAGACAATAATCCCATTAAAGAAAATAATCTAAAGCTGTATCTCATCCACACACGTTGAGTATATTAACAAAACTCTCTACACCACCTGGATGGGCACCTCGGCTGGTGTAATGGTTAGCAAGGTAGACTAGCAAACCTACACGAGTGAGTTCGATTCTCATTGGGTGCCCAATTCATGCGGCCTTGTGCTACATCTAAGTAAAAAAGCTTAGTAAATTACCTCTACACCACCTGGATTAAGCATAAAAACATTCTGAATATTTTTTCTAAAACTCATTTTTTTTGTACATTATATGTCGTTTTTGTCCTCTTCTTTTTTCTTCTTCTTCTTCTTCTGCTGCTGCTGCTGCTCTAAAAATCTTTTACAGACTGGAAGAATTATTTTTCATTACTAACTCAAGAACATTCTGTAGAGTCTTTCCTGTCTGAATGAGCATTGATAAAGATCGTGTTTGTAATTTATTTCCAAAACATATAAATCTTATACTCAGCAATTACAGTGTAGAGTCCATTAATTCCACTGGCAAATAAAAAAAAAATTCTTATCTATGCGTATATCTTTAAAATGAAGAAGAGTGTACATCAGAAGGAGTCGAAGGAAATACGAAAGCTAAAAGTAAGAAGAAGAAAGGACGACGAGCGAAGACAAACATACTTCAGCTCTGTGCGGACACTGAATGCCGTCTAGAGGACTTGCTTAGAGAGATGGATGATAGGTACGGATGATGATGATGATGAGAGAGAGAGAGAGAGAGAGAGGGGACAGAGAGTTAGGGAACTCCGTGCAATCAACATGACTTTGATGATGATGATGATGATGATAAGATGTTACTGTTTGACGAAAGTACTCTATCACTTTTCAAGAAGAATCCTTTCGGTAGTGAGATTCCTAACAAGGAGCGCACACCCCACAATGTGGCCGGGATAAGTTGAATATTTGAGGGGAGGGAGTTGAGAATTTCTTAGCGGGGTACAAAATGTATTCTATGGCTTAGATTATTTTGTTTTAAATTTTCAGATATTTCTAGGTTAATTCAAAACATTCATTTTGTTACAAATTGTTCATAAAACATAACTATTATCTTAGAATTCTTGTTATATATATATATATATATATATATATATATATATATATACATATATATATATATATATATATATATATATATATATATATATATATATTGGGTGTTGTGACCATTGGTGCCGCGTGGGGTGTTTAAACGCCATGCGGAATAGACGTGACTTCAGTTGTCCAAATCAATTTTATTTTATTTTTGTTTTTTTATTTTATTTTATTAAAATTTAGATATGTATTTAAAATGTGCATATTAATTAATGATATATTCAGTATTTAATTCTAACCAACAGTTAATCTGAGGGTTTAACTTAGCTATTAATAAAACCTTAATCTGAGATTACCAACATTACTTAGTATTGCTTCATTTTAATAGAAACATTATTTTCATTATTTTTGCATTTAATTAAATGTTTATAGAATGAAGATGTACGTGTGTTGAGATGTTCTTTAATTCTAATGTAGAGGGGTCTGATTGTACTTCCAATATAAGAATTATGGCATTTTTAGCAGATTAAACGATAAATAGCGTAAGTTTTTTGGCATTTATTTAGATCTCTTATTGGGCAGTTGGCTCGAGTGCACATTGCGATAGTATTGTGATTTTTCTTCGTTAGGTATTGGCGTGGTGAGGGCCCAGAATGGTACAGTTATATATCTAAACCTTCCTTGTAAATAGCTCTACGTATTTCTTTGGTGATAATTTCACTGAAATGTGGTAGTTTCAGGAAACAGGTGTTTGAGGGTCTATGTAGTTTCCGTGTTTTCTTATTATTCAAATATCGTGTGAGGGATGTTGGATAATCATTGATTCTGAGGGTGTTTATAAAGTGTGTGGTGTGTGTAATTTTGTCTTTCTCTTCGCTGCATTTATTGTCAAATCGTTTAATTTCATGTCTAATGTAATTTGATTTGGCACAGAGTGGAAGTGCTGATTTGAAATGCACAAAGAGGTTCTTAGTAGTGGGTTTTCTGTAGAAACTTGTGTAAGTTTTACCATTTGGTGATAATTACATTTTAAAATCTCGGAGTGATAGGGACCCAGTGTTATCTGGATGTTCTATCTTAAATTGAATATTTCTATCAATGTTTTGGAACTTCTTGTAAATGGCGGTAGCTTCTTCGCTGAATGATGTTAACATAAGTATATCATCTATATATCTTGTGAAGAATATAGATGATGAGGAGATGGATAGTGCTCGACGTTCTAATTGGTCCATATATGAAATAGCTAGTATAGGTACTCCTGATGTTTGTTGGTAGGTATTTCCGTTGTAAGTGAAGTAAGTATTGTCTACTATAATGGATAATAGTTGGTGTATATCTGTTACTGTTAGTTTGTGACAATATAAGATCTTGGAGATTATATGTTCTGATATGATATCGATTGTTGGGTGTGCAGGTTCTGTGGTGTAGAGGGAGATTACATCCAAGCTGAATGCGTAATTATTTTGCGTAAGTTGTTCTGTATTTAACTGTTTGTCAGTAGATGACTTCATCAGAATTTTTAACACGTCCTGAAAAGGTGGGAAGCAAAGGTTTCAATTTTTGTTCGAAAAGCCATGATATTCTATTAAGAGGGTCTTCTAAGCTGGAAATTATTGGTCTGATCTGAAATGTTGTGTCCCTTTTATGTGTTTTAATGTGGTAGAAACTGGGTAGTTTGTCATTTCGAGTAATAAAGTTATTCGTATATTTATTTGGTATATTTCTCTGTTTACAGATGTTAAGTCCATGCATTATTGATTAGGTTTTCTAATTGGCTTGATTATTTGGCCTGTAACCTCTGAATAAATGTTGCTTTCTTTAAGATGGTCTTGTGTTCTGCGAGATGACGCAGAATTCCTTACCTTTATCGGAGGGTAGATATTTAAGTTCCTTATTTCTCATGTGTGCGTGTATGTGTGTGTGTGTGTGTGTGTGTGTGTGTTCTCCGGAGTATGTATTTACCCAACTTTTTCGCCACGAAGAAGATACGTCACAAGGTCAATTTTCTTTTAAGTGGAGTACAGCTGGTTAGAATTCAGAGTTTGTTGGATTGTCGTCTTGGTATAAGCCATAAACAACTTCCCATCTGAAATAAATAACCATTGACATTTCATTCTGAAAAAATGCCCATAAATAAGTTTGAAACATCAAAAATTCAATACAGATTAGAAATGTTGTAAACTCACAAAAGGTTCATCAATGTCTCAAGTAAATTTCCGGTGTTCAGCATTCACAGTAAGTCACAAGGCAAAACCTTCGTATACAAACTGGTTGCCACTTATCTGGCATTTTAAAGTAATTGGAAGGGTTATTTTCCCTTGAATGCAACGTCAGTTGGCTTTATATATATATATATATAAAGCAAACTGACGTACCCGTGGTGTAATGGTTATCGTCGTAGGAAATGGACACGACGACACGAGTTCAAATCCTGGACCAGACTGATAGCATTTCACATAGCACTAATACCCTTGGGAAAGGTATGAATCCAATTATTCTCCTTCCAGCTATGGGTAAATAGTAGGGCAGACTAGGTTCTTCAGCCTTGTTTAGGCAAATAGTCTAGGAGAAGGAAAACTCTGAATTCAAATCTGTTAAACTCCGTTTAAAAATTGACCTTGTGTCATATCCTGCCCGAGCGGAGGAGTTGATAAATATGATATATATATATATATATATATATATATATATATATATATATATACGTAACGTCTCAAGCAATGAAAAGGACATTTTGCCAACGTTTGATTTACAATCTGGATTTGCCTATTTGGATCTTTGTCCTTTCTGGATTTTATGCTGAAGTGGATCGTGTAATCTTTATTGATTCGGGGCTCGATACCAATTACTTGCGAGTCAAAACGCTTTTAGCAAATATATTTTCTGTATCACCGTTTAATATGTCACACCTTCAAATACAGAGAATCACTTTGATGAAAAATCTATGTTAATGAAAAAAGAATTATATAGACATGTAATACTTATATTCACCGTCCAGGGAAGTGTAGGTTTCAGTCTCTGTCTTTGTTCATTTTCATTTATGAACAGTTAAGGACTCAAAATTTCCGTCTTCTATGATTTTAAAGTCGGACACTTTCTCTCTCTGAACTCACTTGCAGTTGATGAGACAACCCGCCCGCTAAAAATGAAATCTCGGCAGAAAAATGCACTTGGGAAAGTGGGTCGGGATCTAGTCGATCGTAATGGAGTTAAGCAATGACTTAATTTATTTTATTTTACATTACAGCAAATATTTTATCATGGTGCAACGCGGGAAAAATAGTCTCGTGTGATGACGGTTTCTGTCATAGGAAATAGATACGGTAATCAGTGTGTTGGGGTGTTCCCCATAGATGGACTCGTCCTCATGTGACATATACCGGCTGAACTCTCTTCTGCGCAGTCACAGTCTCAGACGCAGTCTCGAACTCAGTCTCAGTTCTGTCTTAGCGAGTCGTAACCAAGAGCGGTAATATTCCTGATTGTTAAGCTGAGGAGGGGTTTCTTCCAGCTGTCGTTTGTGTATGCATTATTTGCCTTTAATATATTTCTCATTCCATATTTCTGGGTCGTGTCATCATTTGAACCTCCCCTTGACCACAACACAGTTTAAATCCTGGACGAATCAGTACACGTTTCGCTTCACAGTGATGTCTTTGGAAAAGGCATGAATCAATTCCCCCATCCCCAGTAAGGTAAACTGGGCTTTTTAGCCTTCGTACGGCAAAAAAAAACGCAAAGTGAATAGGCCAAAATAGATAGATAGATATGGCTGAGAGAGAGAGAGAGAGAGAGAGCTGATCCGACTGAGATAGATAGATAGATGTGAAACAGAATGGGATAGATAGATAGATAGATAGATGTGAAACAGAATTGGATAGATAGATAGATATGATCAAACGAAATTAGATAGATAGATAGATAGATAGATAGATAGATATGGACAGTATTGGTCTTCTCGATTCTTTCATTATTTACGCTATAAAACTGATAAGTTTCCTTATATTTTGATCTTAAAAATTTTGTAGAAAAATTTAATAACAATGAGTGAGGGATGCAACATTTTCAGCTGAGGGAGACGGCAACACGATGATTGGGACATTATTTTAGATCTTGTGTTAGGATAAAAAGAACATGTAGAAAAAGTAGCCGAAACTGAGATAACGTATCACAATTAAAGGCGGCTCTTGAAATAATACACCTCCTTCGGAATTCCATTGTAGGGATGCATCAAGTATCGGACAATAATCCCACTCTTTAACTTTTTCGAAGAGGGCAGATGTTGACTGGAGCTGTCGAACACATCAACTGCACCTCTCCAAAGGGATAAGGCCCACCAATACGACCAACGAATATTCTGGGGATGCTATCAAACGGGATCTGAAGGTGAGGCTCAAGTCTGGGGAAATGTAGAGTATACCTCCATTGATATTACAACTCCCACGTCCACTCTTAACCGGGATTTTAGTACATGTTAGGGTACAATACATTGATCAAATAGAACTGTTTAATCATTTACTAAGGACTATTATTATTATTATTTGACTCATTTGAGAGTTTTTCACTCTGATGTTAGCTGATGGTTTTTCACTGGAGTCTGAGTGACGACAAGTCTCCTCAAATCTCCAGGTTTCTTTTTAGCTGATCCTAATAATGTCATTTGGATGGTCTCCACTCGTCTTATTTCCAACTCCCCCAGTCTCTTTATCAATCCTTTGGTGACTGGTTCGAGTGCACTAATTACAGTTGTTATCACCGTCACTTTCATGTTCCATCTTTTTTTTGAGTTTTTTCTATTCTCTCGCAAAGTCTTGGTACTCTTTTCGCTTTTCGCTTTCCTTCAGTTTTACACAGTGATCAGCCGGAACGACAAAGTCCACGATTCGGCAGCTTTTTTTTTTTCTTTTTTTTTTTTTGTTGACTATCACAACGTCTGATCGTCTGACCGAGATTTGGTGATCCGTTTATATCTCAAAATCACAAAGAATTTTGTACATCTCATTTTCAAGGATGGATTCTATGTTGTGCATATACCATTTGTTCGTATGGTCAAACTTTAATTTCTGGCACAATTCCCAGTGGATCACCTTGTCCGCCCAGTCATTTCTAGTCTTATACTCTCTTTGCACTAATTTACTGCATTTGCTTATTTGTAAAATACTAGCTTAGCTGGCGACGATGAACTTAGCAGATTCAATGCGGTCGCAAGATAACATCAACAAAGTGGCCTCACAGGAAAGAGAACAATAAAAGATGATTGCCTGAATATAATTTATTGCTAATGGAATTGAGTGACAGATTTTTCCGTTCGCAGATAAGATCAACAAATTACCGGAAAACAAAAATGGAAGGATGTAAGTTCCGATAACCAGCCATAAACAGAAAATACGTGAGGCGAAGAGGATGTTCATACTTTCGCATGGAACTTGAGAGACAATATAAGGTCAGTAATTTTGGACTGAAGTCAGAGATCCAGTGGTCGCTCAAACGAAGGGGAGCGGTCTGATGGTCTCTCAATCGAAGGAAGAGACCCGCTGGTCACTCAGGCAGCTCCTCGATTGTGTTCTCTGGCCGTCGCACTACTTCACAGAAGGGTCCCTGCCACAGAAGAAAGATACGTGCGAACTTTCTCGGACTGTATTCCTACGACATACAATCATCGCCGTCGAAGAATAAAAATAAAAATTATATTTTTATATATCAACGAGATTTTCGTTGTTTGTCCAGCGGTCTAATATAAAACATATTTAGTGATTGATCGTTTCGTCTCTATCACCACATAACCTACGCCTGGTATTTTGTTGCGTCTTGTCTATTTTTGCGTTCATATATTTAGTACTTAAGATAACTATAGTTATTATTTTTATTATTATTATTATTATTTGGAACCATACAGCTGTGTGCATATTATTCGTATTAGATAAGAATATTTAATTAATAGAACCACTTTTGTTAAATATCAATACCTGAAACTATTTAACTGTGTGCAAACAAATGAGCTCGAAGAATCTAACAATTCTTTTGTACCAACTATTCTCTTACAAATTATATATATATATATATATATACATCATCATCATCATCAATTCGTGGTGACAATACGTAGTTCCTGGACTCTCTCTCTCACCATCCATCCCTATCATCCATCGCTAATGCAGGTCCTCAAGACTGCATCCAGTATCCGCACAGATCTGATGTATTTAAGTCTTTGCTGAACTTGCACCTTCATGTGTATATACTGATCCAAAGAACGTTGCTTATAAATTCGTCCTTGCTTTCTTCAGCAGTCTTGTCCTGTTCGTCTTACTTGAATGTTTTATGTGATGAGAGGTAAATGGCCGGACAGAAATAACTCACAAGGGTTGATATGCTATAAAACACTACCCAACTAATCAAACATGAACAGTGTTGTATTAATATCTTTAATTACTCTGATTCATTGCCCTAGACTTTGGTAATAAATAATGTCTAATAAGATTTGTTTTAATTCCACGTGAAATAATAAAGTTTTGATATCTTTGCATAAGAAGAAGATTAATTGTTTAAGTATTTTATTTATTTATATTTTTATTTGATGTGTACTTATTTATGAGCGATCAGATAGATAGATAGATTAGTCGGTAGCTTTATGCTGAAGAAAAAGCAGTAATTCACTTTTCTACATAATGTTATTCTTTCTCAATGTAATTTGACACAATACTTTCAAGTTAATCATCAAAACCAACAGCTTCAGAGTAAAAATCTGAGATCAAACTTCTGCTAGTAGCTGTCTTTACGTACGAAATTATTGATCCAATCTGATAGATAGATAGATAGATAGATAGATATGAACTGACGAAGATTGATAGATTGATTGATAGATATGAATAGAATAAAACTGATAGATAATTTTGGTTTCTTTGTTTATTGACATATCAACCTTCGTGGGTTATTTAAGGCCGAAGTAATCCTTGTAGAACTAAAAGGACACTATTTAACCTATATCTGGGGGAATAGGGGTTTCCAAGAGTATTAGTCCGAAAGTGAACGTTATAGTGCGACTCACTTACCTAGAAGCCACAGTCCAGTACTTAAGCCATTATGCCAGAGGAACCAAAAATAAAGAGATTGATAGATATGAATAAAATAAAGTAGATAAATAGATATGAAGAAACTTCATATCTATCTATTTATCTATCTATCTACTTTATTTTATATGAAAGAAACTTCACGTGCATATGAAGACAGATTGATAGACAGACAGACAGATACATACATACATACATACAGACAGACAGACAGATAGATAGATAGATAGATAGATAGATAGATAGATAGATAGATCCCAATTAAACAATTCAAGTAGTCGTTTGATAAGTTGTAGCCAATTAAATTGGCTGCCTCTTCAAAAGTCATCGCAACTCTGGTCGCCTCTCTCGGGCAACGCAGTGAGAGGGAAGTGGGTGGTCGGGAAGTTTTGTCTCGGAATTGTTGAAAGGGGAAGGAGAGGGAAAGGGGAAGGGAAGAAAGTTTAATAAGTACATGAAACCCCAATATGAGCACGCGTTCAAAAGTATTTTTTAAAAGTGAAGAAAGGTGAAAGAGAGGAAAGCAAAGAGCAAATGAAATTACGAAATATCAGTAAGAAAAAAAGTAAATTGAAAGAATTTATAATACTTAAAAGAAAAAAAGAAAGAAAGAAATATGTCTGAATTTAGAAAGAAAGAAACAAGCAAATAAAGAATTTTAAAAAAAGTGTTTGAATGTAAAAAGAAAGAAACAAAAAAAGAAAGAAAGAAGAAAGAAAGAAAAAATATGTTTGAATCTAGAAAGAAAGAAAGAAAGAAAGAAAAAAAGATTTTTGAATCTAGAAAGAAAGAAAGAAAGATTTTTGAATCTAGAAAGAAAGAAAGAAAGAAAGAAAGAAAGATTTTTGAATCTAGAAAGAAAGAAAGAAAGAAAGAAAGATTTTTGAATCTAGAAAGAAAGAAAGAAAGAAAGATTTTTGAATCTAGAAAGAAAGAAAGAAAGAAAGAAAGAAATATGTCTGAATTTAGAAAGAAAGAAACAAGCAAACAAAGAATTAAAAAATGTGTTTGAATGTAAAAAGAAAGAAACAAAAAAAGAAAGAAAAAAGAAAGAAGAAAGAAAGAAAAACGTTTAAATGTAGGAAGAAAGAAAGAAAGAAAGAAAGAAAGAAAGAAAGAAAAAAAGAAAGAAAGAAAGAAAGAAAGAAGAAAGATTTTTAAATCTAGAAAGAAAGAAAGAAAGAAACAAAGAAACAAAGAATGAAAGAAAGAAAGAAAGAAAGAAATATGTTTGAATTTAGAAAGAAACAAACAAGCAAACAAAGAATAAAAAAAACTGTTTGAATGTAAAAAGAAAGAAACAAAGAAAGAAAAAAAATAAAGAAAGAAGAAAGAAAGAAAAACGTTTAAATGTAGAAAGAAAGAAAGAAAGAAAGAAAGAAAAAAACGTCTTTGAATCTAGAAAGAAAGAAAGAAAGAAAGATGTTTGAATTTAGAAAGAAAGAAACAAGCAAACAAAGAATAAAAAAAGAAAAGTGTTTGAATGTAAACAGAAAGAAAGAAACAAAGAAAAAAAGAAAGAAACAAGAAAGATAGAAAAATGTTTTAATGTAGAAAGAAAGAAAGAAAGAAAGAAAGAAAGAAAGAAAGAAAGATCTTTGAATCTAGAAAGAAAGAGAGATGTTTGAATGTAGAAAGAAAGAAAGAAAGAAAGAAAGAAAGAAAGAAAGAAAGAACGATCTTTGAATTTAGAAAGAAAGAGAGATGTTTGAATGTAGAAAGAAAGAAAGACAGACAGATCTTTGAATCTAGAAAGAAAGAAAGAAAGAACGATATTTGAATCTACAAAGAAAGAGAGATGTTTGAATGTAGAAAGAAAGAATGATGTTTTAATCTCGTATAAATAAAAAGAAAGAAGAAGAAAAAAAGAAAGAATGAACTTAATTTTGAATTTGAACAAGAGATACTGAAATGAAGAAGGAAGCAAGAAAAAAAAAGAACGATGTCATGCCAAAAAAATGAATAAACAAAAACTTATTCAGTGAGAAATTCAGAAAATAAAATATCAAAAAAACATATTAAAGATAAGATGTTATGTAGAAAAGGTTTAAAGATATGGAACAAGGAAGGAAAGAAGGAAGAAAGGAAAGATAAATATCAAAGAAAGGAAGGAAAAAATATAAAAATTTAAAGGAAAGAAGAAAGGAAAAGAAGGAAAGATGATAAAATGAGGAAGAAAAAAGAGAGAAAAAAACGAAGGAAGAAAGGAAGGAAGCAAAGATAAATATTACAAAGGAAGAAAGGAAAAGAGGAAATAAAAAGATGAAATATGAAAGGAGGGAAAATAGGAAGGAAAAAAGAGAAAGAATGTAAGAGAAAGATGAAAAGGAGAGAAGGTAGGAAGAAAAAAAGATGTTAAAGAAAGAAAGAAAGAAAGAAAGAAAGAAAGAAAGAAAGAAAGATGAAATGATGTGATAGAAAAAAGAAGGAAAGAATGGAAGAGAGGATCATGAAAAGAAAGAAAGAAAGAAAGAAAGAAAGAAAGAATCGACGAGAGGATGATGAAAAGAAAGAAAAAAAGAATCGAAAAAAGAAAGAAAGATGAAATGATGTGAATCAAAAAAAAAGAAGAGGGGAAGATGAAAAGAAAAGAAAGAAGAAAAAGAGAAGGAAGGAAGGAGGGAGGGAAGGAGACAAGAAAGGAAGGGAGTAAAAAATAAGGCATTGAAGGAAGGAAGAAAGGAAAGAAGGGAGTAAAAAAGAAGGCACGGAAGGAAGGAAGGAAGGAAGGAAGGAAGGAAGGAAGAGATGATAGAAAAACAATTTGAGTGGAAATAACAGCAGTAAATGGTGGTGACGCCATCTGCCGGTTGTTTTCCTTTGATGTTGTCTTCGAAAATCAAAATAGCAGAATTCTAAAGCAAACAATCAAATATTTCAAGTTTTGTTTCCCTCGTTATTTGCTGATTGTATTCCGCGCCCCCCACCCTCATTATCTTGTTGTTATTGTCGTTACTTTTCTCATTTATACCATCTTTTGTTCTTCTGTCTGCATCGGCCATCTTGTTTGCTGAGATCGACTCTTAGGTTGGCGACATGAAAGAAAATATTTTCTTGTTAATGATTTCAAATGTATCGTTCCATTTCGTTCACTTGTTTCTTCTTCATCCAAGAAAGTCACATTAAGAGTGGTTGCTCGATTTAAATCATTCTTCTTCTTCTTCTTCTTCTTCTTCTTCTTCTTCTTCTTCTTCTTCTTCTTCTGTAGTCTCATTTATTCGTTTTCCCTCTTCTTCTTCTTCTGTAGTCTCATTTATTCGTTTTCCCTCTTTTTGCTAATGTCTTCTTCTTCTTCTTCTTCTTTAGTCTCATTTATTCGTTTTCCTTCTTTTTGCTAACGTCTTCTTCTTCTTCTTCTTCTTCTTCTTCTTCTTCTTCTTCTTCTTCTTCTTCTTTTGTAGTCTCATTTATTCGTTTTCTTTCTTTTTGCTAACGTCTTCTTCGTCTTCTTCTTCTTCTTCTTCTTCTTCTGTAGTCTCATTTATTCGTTTTCCCTCTTTTTGCTAATGTCTTCTTCTTCTTCTTCTTCTTCTTCTTCTTCTTCTTCTTCTTCTTCTTCTTCTTCTTCTCTATCGGTGCTTTAAAGACACCGACCGTATCCCCTGAAGAAAGATAAGATGCCCCCCCCATCAAAAAAGGGATGTCTTGATATGTCGCTAAAGATTATCCGACAATGAGGATTCAATTCTGGAGTTCTTGGGAGTATCAAGTCACTAACTTTCTTGATATTACTCGCAGTTCTACCCTAATCTAGGTTGGAAGTACCTGTTATGATCTCATTGATGTATCAAATAGATCTGTTCAAAAGTAATTTGTATTGGATAGGAATACTTGAAACCATATAATTGTATGCCAACAAATGATTATTGTAGACCAATTGATTTAAAAATGATTGGAATGTGGATTAGAATCAGACACGTAGAAATTAATTAAATCTTGGCATTGAATAAACCATAAGGAGTTGATACGTCCAAAAATTAAATTCTTTTTGTCACAACTAAATCGAATTGGTTTGGTTTGATTATCAGCCTTTGTGTGTTATTTAATGTCAAATCCATCCCTGTAGAAAGACTGTATTTGTACAAAATTTAACCGACCGCAGGGGAGATAAGGGTTTCATACCTTTCTAAAGGGCATTAGTCCAAAAGTGAACATAATGGTGAGACTGGAGTTCGAGGTCGTTTACTACTCAGTCGGGTCATCAGTTCAGGACAGTTAGAAACAGGGTAGAAATAAAGGATAAGTTCTTGTTGCGATTTGAACCCGCACCCCTTTGTTGCCTTGAGCTGCTACCATCATTCCCCTATGAAAGAGCATAATTTCCATAGAATAAATGGGCTTCTATTTTAAGGTTCATCAATCACTTTTACGATATGATCTGTTGTCGAATTTGTCTTATCCTCGCCCTTACATCCCATGATCTTTTTATGATGTCAGGTTGCCATGCCGAATAATTCTCTTTCGTGGGTACATGGTGGGTTACTTCACCGTGCCAGTCAGCCAATCTCCTCTTCAAATAAAATGTCACTGGTTGTACTTAGTTACATGGTACCAATAGAAAGTAACGATCGTTGACTTGATTCATACACCTAATTTTGAAGTGAAAGTTTTCCTTCTCCTAGACTGGTTGCCTTACCAAGGCAAAAGAACACAATTTGTCTTCTTTTTCACGCATAGACGAGAAAAGAAGAGACGGATTCATGCCTTTGTTTAGAGCATTATTTTGTATAGCAAAAATAGTCTATCATAGCGGGATTTGTGTCAGCGAAAAGCGTTGAAAAGGTTTTAAAAATAAATCAACTGCCTGTCCTATTTCCTAATTAATACTTTGAGATCGGAGTCCGCACTGATACTGATCAAAATAATTTCTCAAGAGAGATAAATATTGAAAGAAACGTCAAAGAAGGTAGAGCAGTTTTCGTAACATGTAAGTTTTTTTTGTTTTTTTTTACTTTATTGAGTTACTAGCCTCAAACCTTCTGGATATGAATTCAGAAATTTTTCCTTCACCTAGAACGGTTGTGGTACCAAATTTGAAAACCTAAGTCCGTGCTACTATTTAGCTAAAGTTGTGGAAGGATGAGAAGTAAAGGTTCATGCCTTTTTCAAAGACATTTACATAAAAGTGAATTGCAATCTCGTACACGATTTAAATTTGGTTCGTTGGATTCATTTCCTAAGGAGATACGCGTATGGCCACGCGTCTCTTTGCACACAAACACACACATACACACACACAAAACCACTCACAACACACACACACACACACACACACAAGCATCCCCACGTGCGCACTCCACACTTTGCACTTTTAAACATCGATCGTTGATTTAACATCACTAATATCATCCCTCATAGCCCTGATGATGGTTCATTAGAACCGAAACGCTATTGTGTTGATTTTGCTTCTCAATAGATCTCTCCTTCTACTTGGATTAGCTTGTCAGCAATTTTTCTTTATATATTGTCGGATTACACTCCATAATTTTCTTCCACACACACACACACACGTACACATACACACACACACACACACACATATATATATATATATATATATATATATATATATATATATATATATATATAATATCTAAAATACCTAAAAGAGCCAGAAACTACTTACCCAGATTTCATCTAACGATCTTCAGGAAAATACTGATGATAGACGGACAGACAGAAGAAATAATTTTGAAATTGAATTTAAAAATCAAATTCAATGATGACTTTGAAAACTAATTGGATTTTTAGAAATTCAATTTTTAATAAGTTTTTAAAGTTGATGAGTTCAACAAGAAAGTTGCAGATATCTTATTTTGCAAGTGTCATCTTCATATCTCTTCTTTCTCTCCATCTCTCCCTCCTTACCTTTCTTTCTCTCACTTTACGTCTTTCTCGTCTTTCCCTCTCTCTTCCTCCCTCTCTCTTTCTCTCTCTCTTCTTTCTCTCTATCTCTCTGCCTCCTTACCTCTCTTTCTCCCTCTTTACTTCTTTCTCTTCTTTCCATCTCTTTTCCTCCCTCCCCTATCTCTCTCTTCTTTCTCTCTCTCTCTCCCTCCTTACCTCTCTTTCTCTTCTTTCCCTCTCTCTTCCTCACTCCCTCTCTCTCTCTTCTTTCTCTCTATCTCTCTCCTTACCTCTCTTTCTCTCACTTTACCTATTTCTCTTCTTTCTCTCTCTCTTCCACCCTCCCTCTCTCTCTCTCTCTTCTTTCTCTCTCTCTATCTCTCCCTCCTTACCTCTCTTTCTCTCACTTTACCTCTTTCTCTTCTTTCCTTCTCTCTTCCTCCTTCCCTCTCTCTTTCTCTCTTCTTTCTTTCTATCTCTCTCTCCTTACCTCTCTTTCTCTCTCTTTACTTCTTTCTCTTCTTTCCATCTCTTTTCCTCCCTCCCCCTATCTCTCTCTTCTTTCTCTCTCTCTCACCCTCCTTACCTCTCTTTCTCTTCTTTCCCTCTCTCTTCCTCACTCCCTCTCTCTCTCTCTTCTTTCTCTCTATCTCTCTCCTTAGCTCTCTTTCTCTCACTTTACCTATTTCTCTTCTTTCCCTCTCTCTTCCTCCCTCCTTCTCTCTCTCTCTTATTTCTCTCTCTCTATCTCTCCCTCCTTACCTCTCTTTCTATCACTTTACCTCTTTCTCTTATTTCCCCCTCTCTTCCTCCCTCCCTCTCTCTCTTCTTTCTCTCTCTCTCCCTCCTTACCTCTCTTTCTCTCACTTTACCTCTTTCTCTTCTTTCCCTCTCTCTTCCTCCCCCTCTCTCTCTTCTTTCTCTCTATCTCTCTCTCCTTACCTCTCTTTCTCTCACTTTACCTATTTCTATTTTCCCCCTCTCTTTCTCCCTCTTTCTCTCTCTCTCTTCTTTCTCTCTCTCTCTATCTTCCTCTCCTTACCTCTCTTTCTCTCTCTTTACCTCTTTCTCTTCTTTCCATCTCTCTTCCTCCCTCCCTCTCTCTCTCTTCTTTCTCTCTATCTCTCCCTCCTTACTACTCTTTCTCTCACTTTACCTCTTTCCCTTCTTTCCATCTCTCCTCCTCCCTCTCTCTTTCTCTCGCTCTTCTTTCTCTCTATCTCTCTCCCTCCTTACCTCTCTTTCTCTCTCTTTACTTCTTTGTCTTCTTTCCATCTCTCTTCCTCCCTCCCTCTCTCTCTCTCTCTCTTCTTTCTCTCTATCTCTCTCTCCTTACCTCTCTTTCTCTCACTTTACCTCTTTCTCTTCTTTCCCTCTCTTTTCCTCCCTCCCCCTATCTCTCTCTTCTTTCTCTCTCTCTCCCTCCTTACCTCTCTTTCTCTTCTTTCCTTCTCTCTTCCTCACTCCCTTTCTCTCGCCCTTCTTTATCTCTATCTCTCTCCCTCCTTACCTCTCTTTCTCTCTCTTTACTTCTTTGTCTTCTTTCCATCTCTCTTCCTCCCTCCCTCTCTCTCTCTTCTTTCTCTCTATCTCTCCCTCCTTACTACTCTTTCTCTCACTTTACCTCTTTCCCTTCTTTCCATCTCTCCTCCTCCCTCTCTCTTTCTCTCGCTCTTCTTTCTCTCTATCTCTCTCCCTCCTTACCTCTCTTTCTCTCTCTTTACTTCTTTGTCTTCTTTCCATCTCTCTTCCTCCCTCCCTCTCTCTCTCTCTCTCTCTTCTTTCTCTCTATCTCTCTCTCCTTACCTCTCTTTCTCTCATTTTACCTCTTTCTCTTCTTTCCCTCTCTTTTCCTCCCTCCCCCTATCTCTCTCTTCTTTCTCTCTCTCTCCCTCCTTACCTCTCTTTCTCTTCTTTCCTTCTCTCTTCCTCACTCCCTTTCTCTCGCTCTTCTTTATCTCTATCTCTCTCCCTCCTTACCTCTCTTTCTCTCTCTTTACTTCTTTGTCTTCTTTCCATCTCTCTTCCTCCCTCCCTCTCTCTCTCTCTTCTTTCTCTCTCTCTATCTCTCCCTCCTTACCTCTCTTTCTCTCACTTTACCTCTTTCTCTTCTTTCCCCCTCTCTTCCTCCCTCCCTCTCTCTCTCTCTCTTCTTTCTCTCTCTCCCTCCTTACCTCTCTTTCTCTCACTTTACCTCTTTCTCTTCTTTCCTTCTCTCTTCCTCCTTCCCTCTCTCTTTCTCTCTTCTTTCTTTCTATCTCTCTCTCCTTACTTCTCTTTCTCTCTCTTTATCTCTTTCTCTTCTTTCCATCTCTCTTCCTCCCTCCCTCTCTCTCTCTTCTTTCTCTCTATCTCTTCTTTCTCTCTATCTCTCCCTCCTTACTACTCTTTCTCTCACTTTACCTCTTTTTCTTCTTTCCCTCTCTCTTCTTCCCTCCGTTTCTCTCTCTTCTTTCTCTCTCTCTCTCCCTCCTTACCTCTCTTTCTCTCACTTTACCTCTTTCTCTTCTTTCCCTCTCTCTTCCTCCCCCTCTCTCTCTCTTCTTTCTCTCTATCTCTCTCTCCTTACCTCTCTTTCTCTCACTTTACCTATTTCTATTTTTCACCCTCTCTTTCTCCCTCCTTCTCTCTCTCTCTCTTCTTTCTCTCTCTCTCTCTCCTTACCTCTCTTTCTCTCAATTTACCTCTTTCTCTTCTTTCCATCTCTCTTCCTCCCTCCCTCTCTCACTCTCTTTTTTCTCTCTCTCTCTCTCATCTTACCTCTCTTTCTCTCACTTTACCTTTTTCTCTTCTTTCCCTCTCTCTTCCTCCCTCTCTTTCTCTCTCTCTTCTTTCTCTCTATCTGTCTCCCTCCTTACCTCTCTTTCTCTCACTTTACCTCTTTCTCTTCTTTCTATCTCTCTTCCCCCTCCCTCTCTCTCTCTTCTTTCTCTCTCTCTCTCTCTCATCTTACCTCTCTTTCTCTCACTTTACCCCTTTCTCTTCTTTCTCTCTCTCTTCCTCCCTCCCTCTCTCTCTCTCTCTTCTTTCTCTCTCCCTCCTTACCTCTCTTTCTCTCACTTTACCCCTTTCTCTTCTTTCCCTCTCTCTTCCTCGCTCCCTCTCTCTCTCTCTCTCTCTCTCTTCTTTCTCTCTATCTCTTCTTTCTCTCTTGTTCAATTTTATGTATATTACCAATTGTTTTGAAAAAAAACTTCGAAACCAAAGACAACAGATTACCAAACTCTCCCAGATTGCACTAAAAGTTTTCTCTTTCAACTTACCTTTTATTTACATTGCACAAATACTTGTACTGTTAATATATTCACTTTTTTGTTACAAATTTTCCAGTGATATATATCTATCTATCTATCTATATATATATATATATATATATATATATATTGCACAAACTGGCGCGTTATTGCTGACGTAGACTGGCAACTCGCTTTTCCAACGGAAATAACATCAACTCGCCAGCGTCCAGGTCTCGTCATTTGGTCAGTTAATTCAAAAAAAGTTATCATTGCAGAATTAACGACCCCTTTCGAGACCAACATAGACTGGGCGCATCAGCAGAAATTGGAAAAGCACGAAGACCTACGTGAACAGTGTATTAAGAATGACAGGTCAATAGACATATTTCCTCTTGAGATTGGATGTCGAGGTTTTATTTCGAACTCAACCTCTACATTTTTAACCAAAATCGGACATTCACCTGCAAAGAAGAGGGAATATATAAAAAAGATCCAAAACAAGACTGTAACTGCATCTGAACGGAGATGACATTCGTACAGATTAAACACCATCCAATAAAGTCTGGTAGTATTGTGATATACTGCTGGGGCGTCCTGGGTTAGTGGTAATGATGCTTTTGCCCCGAAACCATGCCTGAATCCAGGGTCATCATCTGATGAAGACTTTACTAGAAGCAAAACTGCTTCTTTTGCGGCAGTTCTTGTATATATATATATATATATATATATATATATATATATATATATATATATATATATATATATATATTACGAAAGCAAACAAAGTTTTAATTTTAGAGATTCTAAAATATTAGTTAATAAACATAATGAACAACGCAAAAAATTGTCTAACCTAGTTTTATTACTAATAATAATATCAAACACCCGATTTGTTCAACTTATCTCCCTATTTAATTAAACTAGTTCTAAATAGTTACAATATCCGTTATTTAAATTAGTTTTGATTAATTATTAATAAATCATATTTACTTTTGATAGTTTCGTAATGATCTCTAATCAAAATATTTTCTAAATTATGATTTTTATTTCAAATAACAGATACATTATTTTATTCCATATAAAAATGAAAATTGTATTTTTTCATACATGAAAAGCATTTTTAAAATTTTCTATACCACACATCGGCGTTATTTTTGAGAATTTTATAAAATATTCCTAATTCCTGTAAGTTTTTTAAGAAATGAATAGAATTTTCAAAACATAAATATCAATTACGTTTATCTTTTTTGAAATGAATAAATAAGATAAAATAAAGTCAAATAGAACAAAAAGTAAAAAAAAAATGTTGAACACTAATTACGTCACATAAATTCAAAACGAAACTCTATTAACGATAACAGAATTAATTGATAATTAAACGATAATTGATAATTAAACGATAATAGAATGCAAACTATTAATTCCTGTTCTGCTTCATTTTATTTCATTTGAAAATAATTTTCGTATGAAACATTAACATTGAGCTAAAAATGGTTTTAAAAATAAGTTAAACGTAACCATGTTATTCGTATAATAAATAAGCACAGTCTCTGAATATATATATATATATATATATATATATATATATATATATATATATATATGAAGGTAGCAGGAAAAAATATAATCCAAATAGGTGAATATATCATGATGTGAAGTCGACGTTAACGTTTCGGTTATAATAACCATCGTCAGGACTTGGATATAAAATAGTTCACAATATAGATGGGTGATTGTTGAGATGACAGGAGCAAATGAGAAATATACAACGAAAAGATAGATAAACATGCACATAGCTTTCAAAATTCAAAAGTCATCAGAACGTGTTTGGCACGTGGAAAAATATTAGAAAATGTAGGATTTTTCAAAGAAACGAGACAAAATCTCCTGTCATCTCAACAAACGTTAACGTCGACTTCACATCGAAAACTTATTTTCTAATATTTTTCCACAATCACCCATCTATATTGTGAACTATTTTATATCCAAGTCCTGACGATGGTTATTATAACCGAAACGTTAACGTCGACTTCACATCATGATATATTCACCTATTTGGATTATATTTTTTCCTGCTACCTTCATACTGTCGGATTTTATCCATATTTACTTTCATATATATATATATATATATATATATATATATATATATATATATATAAAAGTGGAAATATGTATAAGAAGCCTCATTAAAGTGTTAATCATTTTCTTATTACTGAAAAAGATTTCTCTGAAAATTGATGTGTGGTACCTAGATCTGGTGAGTATTAGTTTATATATTCGATTTTATAACAACTTACCACGAAAAAAAGTTATTACGAAAAATACGTTTTCGAGGGTGGAAATAAGTATAAAACAGTTTTGAAAATTTGTATTTAACAGCAAAATTGTACAAAATTCAATATTTACATTTATTCCCTTTCAATTATAATATTTCAACATATTTGTTTTGGATTGAATCAAGAAGTTTTTCTGAAAGTTTCAGATGGAATTTCATTCCAATACTGTTTAATGCAAGATTTTAAAGTTTCTCTATCTTCAAATTGACGTTTATTTTTGTGTACTCTTCGAGACAAAACTGCCCACAAATTTTCTATTGGGTTTAAATCTGGAGGCTTAGTGGGCCAGTCCAAAACTTCAATACTTTTTGTTTTAAACTAGTCTTTCCTGAGCTTTGAAATTTGTATGGCTGCGTTGTCCCGTTGAAAAATGGCATTATTGGTGTCTAGATGATTCATAAATGGGAAGAATGTTTACCAACACGTTGAGCAGAGTTTTGTTTCCCTTCCATCACTACTAAATCGGCCTTTCCAGACACAGAAAAATGCTCCCCAAACCAAAACAGATCCACCTCCAGATAATCTTTTTGAAAACAGCTGCTTCTCCATTTTTAAATCATGCCAAAAACAATGGGAAATGTCGGGTCATCCAAATTGAACCATTTCTCATCAGAAAACACCACGGTTTCCCATTTCTCCATTGTCAATGATACTTTTTTCTTTACCCAACCCACGCGCATCTTCTTGTGTTTAGCCTTTACTGCAGGGGCTGTCTTTCTGTTTCGATATTCGAGATTTGGCGATTCATGGAGAAGTTGACAAACTCTTCTTGGAGTGATGGGAAAATTCTGAGATTTTTGCAGATCTCTTGAGCTTGATTATTCTTTATAAGCTCCTTATTTTTCTAGTATCGGGATCAAGATGGTAAAGGAATTGTTCCATTTTCCGATGAAAGGAAGATTCTCACAGATAATACAATAATTATATATAAAAAACCTGGGTTCAATCCCAGGTCGAGTCATACCAAAGACTTTAAAAATGGTACTTGATACCACCTTGCTAAACACTCAGCATTATAAGGTACGGTTCAAGGGTAAAGTGGAGCAATCCTGGGAATGGAGTAGCGCCCTCCCCTACACCTTGGTGTAGTAGCTATCGAAAAGGGAGCCTTCGGGTCACCCTCGACTATGGTCGCTAACTTTACTTACTTACTTACAAATCCTACAAGCAATATGCATAAAAATAAAACAAACAAACAAACAAAATAGCATTTAACACTGGTACCAACGTATTAAATATTTTTGATAACTAAAAATCACTAACTCTGATAGTAAACCTTTTTCCAACCGAACGTTTTAAAACAAAACGCTGAAAACGTTCCAACCGACAATTTCAAAACAAAACGCTACAAATAATTAAAGCAATAAAAACTCAGTCAACTCAAAACTACACTACTCCTGATGACGACCAAAAGTATGGTCAAAAGCGCTTTGGCAAAAGATATGGGACAATTCCTTTACCATCCCGTCACTATTATTTGTAATTTTATTATTTTCAAAACACTTTTCTTATTTTTTAGTGTTGGGAACACTGATCTATCATCTTTAACAAAACTTGATTGAATAATAACTTGCTGCCTAAATATACACTCTTCAATATATATATATATATATATATATATATATATATATATATATATATATATATATATATATCCCTTCCCAGCCTCCCCTGCGTCCATTCTGATTTATTTTATCCATAAGTTCTGAAGAAGTCCTGTTAAATTTTCTTCGTGTTTTTGGTTTATATCAAAAACACATAACTATATTTACCCAACCCCTCTGCTGGGGCAGGATATGACACAAGGTCAATTTTTAAGCGGACTTTAACAGGTTTGAATTCAGAGTTTTCCTTCTCCTAGACTGGTTGCCTCTGCAAGGCTGAAGAACCTAGTCTGCCCTACAATTTACCCACAGGTGGAGGAAGGATAATTGGATTCATACCTTTCCCAAGGGTATTAGTGCTATGTGAAATGCAATCATTCTCGTCCAGGATTTGAACTCGTGTCGCCGTGTCTATTTCCAACGACGATAACCATTACACCACAGGTACCTCAAAAACACATAACAGGATGGAAATAAATTTATAATCCTAATGTGACTGGTTTTGTTTTTTCTTAAAGAAAGTATATATATATATATATATATATATATATATATATATATATAAGTGACGATATTGGGTGAGTAAAACTCCAAAATAATACAGAATAAAAAAAGCAAAAGTTTTATATATTAATGTCCGTTGACCTTTTTTTTTAGTTTTGTTCATAAAAATATACCCAACTATTGGAGAAATATTTACTCTTTAAAAAGAGCAAAAACTTTCTGAATTTCTGTTCTTAGATTTTTTTAAAGTTTTGAGTATATAGATTTGAACAAAAAAGTCTTTGTGTTAAGATCGAAGTCAAATTTTAGTCGTTAAAAATTTGTAAATTGGAAAATCAGTAAACTACCAAGTGTGAACTGGGAAATTTTTAACAATTTACTGAAATTTGTGTGAAATATGGAATTGTCTTGATAGCTAAAAATTGAATGACAAAAAATTGTGGAGCGGATTTCTACTGAGTTAAAATTTAAACAATTTAAAATTCATAAGGGAAAACTTTCTGATCCCTTTAAAGGAGAAAAATGTTGAAGAAGAAAGGGAATAAAAGTTGTTGTTGTTGTTGTCGACTGTTAGTCGAGGGCGACCAGAAGGCTCCGTTTTCAATAGCTACTACACTGAGGTGTACGGGAGGGCGCTACTTCTTTCCCATGATTGCTCCACTTAACCCTTGATACGTACCTTATATTGCTGAGTGTTAAGCAAGGAGGTATCAAGTACCATTTTTAAAGTCTTTGGTATGACGCGACCTGGGATTGAAACCAGGTCTCCTGAAACATTGGCTATCACTCTACTCCCTAAACCAATGAGCCGGTAAGGAGGGGAATAAAGTTACATAAAAATCTGAAAAGTATTTAGAATGAAAATATTTCATTCGCATCAGTGGAATTGTCTCAACATATCATTACGCATAAATAAAATTCTGGGGAACAATTTTTCGATGTTTTCGGTAGCTGCGATAGGATATTTGGACTTCAGAAAAATTTTTTTCCAATCTTCCATAACCACTTAGATATCCTGCTCCAGCTTATCACTGGATAAGTCTCAACAGGAGGAGAGTATTTTACGTGCCACACAAGTATATAACAATAGAAACCATGGAATGTAGCATGGTGGATGGGTAGCAAGGTGGATGGAGGAATCCAAAATTGTGTCAAAGGTGATCTTCAACAGATTCAGAGCAAAGGGTTCGGGTTAATCTCACCGTTCAAAGGACAGGATCAAATAGTTCAGCCAGGAAACTACCGATACTCATCTATAAATGTAGTGTCTAAATACTACCATGACAAATTTAAAACGTACGGCCAAACTGCATCACCCTTCACACGGGCAAGTCTCTGACCCCAGTATTCGGAAAACCAGCTACAGAGCCCGAATCCAACTTGCAAAAACATTAACATAGTGACATTTAACGTTAGAACTTTGAACAGAATAAACGGGCACTCTGAACTTACAACATCTGCAGGCACGCATGATAAAGACATTATATGCGTGGAAGAACATTTATATTACCATAGGTTTGGTTGGTTTGGTTTCTTTGTTTTAATGGCATATCAACCTATTTGGGTTATTTAATACCAAAGCCATTCTCCTAGAAAAACAATAGTGGTACTATTTAACCTATAGCTGGGAGAATAAGAGGGTTCATACCTTTCTCCAGGCTATTTGCCCGAAAGTGAACGTAATGGCGCGACTGGAGTTTGAACTCGCTTACTACAATTCCGTAGTCCATCACTTTAACCATTACACCACGAGAACGAGACTTAAAATACCATGATAACGGTAATAGTTGGACAATTGTCTCGGCCTCAGCGTGGAAAAACTCGGTCAATACTGAAATAGGAGGTTTTGGAATGCTTCTTTGTCCGTTTGCCTTAAAATCACAAAATGGCATAGAGAAAACCCCACTGAAAATTGTTTGCAACATTTACTATTGACCCCAGTTACGATTGACCCCAGAACAATGATCGTCTCTTGCTATAGTCCCACCAATATCTGTGACGAAACAGATATTATCACTTTTTATGACCAGCTATTTTCCCTTGCTCGACACATAACGTTCTAATCATCGGTGGAGACATGAATGCACAAATAGGCAAAGATTAAAATAATAAATTTGACTTACACAACCTATCAAATAGAAAGGGTGAATATCAAGCAGATTTTTCACTTGGGAACAGTCTTTCATGCCTGAATATTAAATTCCAGGAAAAAAAGGCAGGGGAAACTATGGACCTATAAAGTAAAAGTAAAGTTGTCTCCCTTTAGTCGACGGCGACCAGAATGCTCCCTTTTCAATAGCTACTACACGGAGATGAAGGGGATGGCGCTACTTACCCCAAAAAGCGCTAAGGCACAGCTAGATTATATACTCATAAAAAAAAGTGGACTGTGAGGCATAATCCTTTTTTGAAAGAGTTTCTTCCGATTACAGAATCGTCTCTACAACGATACATCTGAGTCAATGCAGGAAATAAAAAAAGAAGCCGTCAAAATCACGTGTTACCACCGGTCCTCAATTACCAAAAGAGATATGAGCAATAAATATACAATAGCTGTTATAAAAAAAAAATTCAATACACTTCAGGAAATATCTGAAAGAAATACTTCAAATGACAAATATGAAAACTTCGTCACAACCCACATAGAAGCAGCAGTAAAGTGCATACCTACCAAAATAAGAGCCAGATTTAAAGTTCCATGGGAGTCAATTGTACTAAGGAAAAACTGAGATAACTTATAAAAAGCATCCTTACTTAATAAAAGAAATCAAATAAATGTTAATGCCTACAGATAACTCATCATCCTCTTGTCATGCCGCCAGCATGGATATCCCTGACCCTCTCTCGCCACCTCTCCCTATCGTTCATCACTTCCGGCAGGTCCTCAGGGCTATATCCCGTATCCTCACAGAGCTGCTGTATGTAGGTTCGAGCTGGTTTTCCTGCCTTTGCTCGGCCATGTGAAGGGGTCCATATGAGTACATCACTTATGAGCTCGTCCCTATTTCTCCAGCAGTGTCCTGCATGTCTGGTTCGTTTAACACATATAAAAAAGAGTAATTAAAACTGATTCAAGGCGAAATCGATAAAATTAGAAATTCCGTAAAAAATAGACAATCGTGAACAGCGTGACGAACAGTAAATGAAATAAGCGTGTAAATAAGGGAGCTATCCCCCTTGTTTGGTACGAGCCAGCGTTGGGTACACATTATCTTTGTACACCCACCAGTCACACAGGTGACACCGTCAGAAGGGTTGACCATTTTATTACCATTTCTCCGAGCAGAACACACGTGTTGCCTGACAGCTGCGATTTTAGACTTTGCGAAGGGGGCATTCTTTGAGGTGAACAGAGGTAAGAATCACACACTGTATCTGTATTTGCCCGAATTATTGATCTGTGTGAAAGGGATTACAGAAGTTGTTTTCTATTTCGTTTTAAGTTTCACGGTGAAAGAAGGGTCAAAGAAGGGTTTAAAGAAGGAACGAAGACCCGTTGCGAATAGACAACTTCTTTACCAGTCGAGCCTTTTACCTCATTTTTTGCCTCATGGTGCTACCATTACAAAGCGGAAGGAAGAGCACCTCGAAGTAAAACTAAAAGATACCAGCCCCCAGGACACCTTCATAAATCTGCTCGGAACTGTATTTTTTTTATTTATCGTCCAATCAGCGCTTACGCACTAGCTTTAAATTTTCTTTGAAATTCCCAGACGACAGTATTTGAATTGCCACGAAAAATTTGAAGGATCAAACTCCGAAATTATCAAAGAATTCTTTTCCCTCCAGAATTGTTAAAAATTACAATTATTTAATCAATTAGAATAAGAGATAAATCATCAACAGTTTTAAGTTTTAATTTGATTTCAAGTTATAAATCTTATAAACAACCAATAAAATTAATAAATCCTTTCGTAGATTTATAGATTTATTCTGTAACTTACTTAAACTTTCAACTTTAATTCTTTTGAGTGAAAATCTAACCTTCTGTTCCTTTAAGTTTGCATTTAATTTAAATATTGCTTAATTATTCTAAATTGAATGAATACAGATTCTATGGTACTACAATTCAATCTTCCCCTTGCAGATGAATATTCTAACTATATATGTTTACATTTTTAGCGTATAAATATACTTCCTCTCCCACATAGTGACACATTCATACACAGATCTTTTATGAACTCAAATATATATCAACAAGAAGTAGACAATCGCAAACTGCTACATTTCATACGTGAACTTTTCTTTCTCTCTGTAAATATTAATGCTCTAATATTGCCTTTTCTTGCAAGAAAAACTTTGTAATTTCTGTTTTTCAACAAACTTTTCTCTCAATTTAAAGCAAGAAATTGATTAATTTGTAGATCGGTATTTTATTCAATTATTTCCACACACCATATATCTTCTGAAAGTGATATCAATATACACGTTGAGAAGGCGTGGAATGCTATTGACTGACTATCGATCACATGGAAGTCTGATCTATCCGATTAAATAAAACGATATTTTTTCCAAGCAATGATAGTTTCGATACTACTGTATGAATGAACGACATGGACGTCAACAAAACGCACAGAGAAAACGCTAGATGGAAACGACGCAAAAATATTGCATGCTCTTGAACAAATCCTGGAAGCAACAGCCTACAAAACAGCTGCAGAAAGGACTCTTGCTTCCCATCTCACAAACCATTCAAGTAAAATGAACAAGACACATTGGGTACATCTGGAATAATAGATATCATAATGGATAATAGAGATGAATGGCAAAAGAGTGTCAGAGAAATTCGTTTTGCCAGCGCAATTTGATGATATATATATATATATATATATATATATATATATATATATATATATATATATATATTGTTGTGCTAGCATAGCCATTGATCAAGTGTATGGACCTGGTTAATGTATTTTCGTTTGGTTTGGGAGGAGCGCGTTTGAAATTCACCTGATTGTTTGTTTGTTCATGTAGATTTTTTGTCGTTATCTTGTGTTATTTTCAAATCAGCAGCGACTTGTTATCGGGTATATTTGTTTGTGCAGATGTTCATGATCTTTAAAACATTCATTAAAAAAATTGTGTTGTCCACACAAAAACCTTTTCTCACGACAATGACCAATGGTCGAAACTCGTCGAGAACAATAAAAAAATAAACAACACAGAAAGAATATTCGGGTTTGTTATGTCACTTATCGTCATCTTTTTATGACATATATATATATATATTATTCAGTCCAGGCCCATAACAGGATGGAAATAAATCTATAAACCCTCCCACCCTTTCCCCCTGTATCTATTCTGTCTGTAATTATTTTATCCATTAGATCTGAAGAAATCCTGATATTTTTTTGTGTTATTGATTCATATCAATACCCATAACAGGATGGAAATAAATTTATAATCCTAATGTGACCGGGTTTTTGTTTTTCTTAAAGAAAGATATATATATATATATATATATATATATATATATATATATATATATATATATATCTTATCATCTATTCACGTGTCCTGCAAAAAATAGAATTTGTAAGTTTTGAACTTTTTTAAAACCCCGACAATAAGAAAACGTCAACATTGAAAGAACTAGTCTAATGCATAAATTTTTCTTGGCTGGATATTGACTACTGTTTTTGTGTATTTACCCAACCCCTCTATCCGATCAGGATGTGACACAAAGTCAATTTTTCAAGAGGAGTTTAGCAAGTTTGCATTCAAAGTTTTTCTTTCTCCAAGATCGATTGTCATACCAAGGTTAATAGGCCTTTACCCATAATTGGATGGAGAACTGTTTGATATATACCTTTTGCAGGGGTATTGGCGCCATATGAAATGCAAACAGCTTCATTCAGGATTTGTACCCTGAGAAAATTTGTTGTCACGCAGATTTGGGAGAAAATCCGTAAAACCTGGTGTGAAAAACTTGTAAAAACTAAGAATTATGTGAAAAGCTCAGAAGGAGTAAGAATTTTGTTAAATACTCGTAAGGAGCAAAAATCACGTGAAAAACTCGTAAGGAGTAAGAATTATGTGAAACGCTCCTAAAGGGTAAGATTCATAAAAAAAATCGTAAGGAGTAAGAATTATATGAAACGCTCGTTGAGAATAAGAATTATGTTAAAGGCTCGTAAAGGGTAAGATTTATCCCCAAAAAATCGTAAGGAGTAAGAATTATGTGAAAAACCCGTAAGAATAAGAATTTTGTAAAAAGCTCTAAAGGAGTAAGAATTATGTGAAAAATTCTGAAGGAGTAAGAATTTTGTTAAATACTCGTAAGGAGCAAAAATCGCGTGAAAAACTCGTAAGGAGTAAGAATTATGCTAAAGGCTCATAAAGGGTAAGATTTATCCCCCCCAAAATCGTAAGGAGTAAGAATTATGTGAAACGCTCGTAGAGAGTAAGAATTATGTTAAAGGTTCGTAAAGGGTAAGATTTATCAAAAAAAAAAATCGTAAGGAGTAAGAATTATGTGAAAAACCCGTAAGGAATAAGAATTATGTGAAAACTAGGATAGAAGCCAAGAGTAAGATAAAGAATAATTATACAAAATGACAGGTGTATAGCTTCGAAGAAAAGAACCAAAGATAGAAACAGAATCAGAACCATGATATAAGAATTATGTGGAAACGAGAATAGATAGAGGACAAGAGATTAGCAATATTAAACTTTGTGGAGACAGAGAGAGAGAGAGAGAGAGAGGCAGAGAGGAAACAGTAAATCCCTTAACAATAAAATGGTGCTGAGTGACTGAGAGAGAGAGAGAGAGAGAGAGAGGAAGAGAGGAAACAGTAAACCCCTTAACAATAAAATGGTGCTGAGTAACTGAGAGAGAGAGAGAGAGAGAGAGAGAGAGAGAGGCAGGGAGGAAACAGTAAATCCCTTAACAATAAAATGGTGCTGAGTAACTGAGAGAGAGAGAGAGAGAGAGAGAGAGAGGCAGGGAGGAAACAGTAAATCCCTTAACAATAAAATGGTGCTGAGTAACTGAGAGAGAGAGAGAGAGAGAGAGAGAGGCAGAGAGGAAACAGTAAATCCCTTAACAATAAAATGGTGCTGAGTGACTGAGAGAGAGAGAGAGAGAGAGAGAGAGAGGCAGAGAGGAAACAGTAAATCCCTTAACAATAAAATGGTGCTGAGTAACTGAGAGACAGAGAGAGAGAGAGAGAGAGAGAGAGGCAGAGAGGAAACAGCAAACCCCTTAACAATAAAATGGTGCTGAGTAACTGAGAGAGAGAGAGAGAGAGGCAGAGAGGAAACAGTAAATCCCTTAACAATAAAATGGTGCTGAGTAACTGAGAGAGAGAGAGAGAGAGAGAGAGAGAGAGAGAGGCAGAGAGGAAACAGTAAACCCCTTAACAATAAAATGGTGCTGAGTAACTGAGAGAGAGAGAGAGAGAGAGAGAGAGAAAGAGAGGAAGAGAGGAAACAGTAAACCACTTAACAATAAAATGGTGCTGAGTGACTGAGAGAGAGAGAGAGAGAGAGAGAGAGAGAGAGAGAGAGAGAAAGAGAGGCAGAGAGGTAACAGTAAACCACGTAATAATAAAATGGTGCTGAGTGACTGAGAGAGAGAGAGAGAGAGAGAGAGAAAGGCAGAGAGGAAACAGTAAACCACTTAACAATAAAATAGTGCTGAGTGACTAAGAAAGAGAGAGAGAGAGAGAGAGAGAGAGAGAGAGAGAATACAAGATAGTCACAACTGGATGGAGAAGGTAAAATCCTGAGAAATGGACAAGAAATTAATATTTGATCAAATTGACAAAAAATATGTCTTGTATACAGCAAAGAAAGACAATAACGCTGATATATATTAAATATATATTCAACTTCTTTTCTTTTTTATAACTCGAAATGTACGTATAAATAGAATAAGACGTAGTCGGAGATAGTTGAAATGCACAACACAGGAGCGACGGGTGCGGTTTTTCTGAGAAACCTGTCGGCCTTTCTGCTTCATTCTTTACTTAATTTCTCGTTAGCCTACGCAATCTTCGTGGTCACACGTGTTGCCAAAGCGTTGCACGTGGACACGCCTCCTGTCTAGCATGTCACCAATTTCAACTATCATGAAACTTCCGCTAAGGAGATAACCTGAACCCTGTTTACTTTTGGAAACAGGTGTACATCCTGTTGTTTTCCTGCTTTCAGCGTCCGACTCTTCTGGCATATCAAACACGCCGCATTTCCGTTAGAGCATCTGCGTCCTGTTTACTTTAGGAAATACATTTATTTCCTGTTATGCCACCCATGCAATTTACACACCATCTTAAAATGTGTCTTCGAATGAATATTCAGGACATGCACAAACCAAAAGCTGTTCGAGAAAATAAAGCCCACAAATACATCTTGGGCTTTCTGATAAAAGCAGATCACCCAGTACTGGCCTGTTTTTATATATATTTATTAGCATGAATGCTTATCTACGACCATCGGTTTCATGCCGTCTTATTCCGACAATCTTCAGGTAGAGAAAGAAAGATATTGTAGATATCGAAAAAAATCGAAAAATACTGTCTAAACAATATTTACGTTAAGATTGTATATAACTCTTAAAATATATATAAAAATTGATATATATTTATTTATTGATAATTAATAGCTCTATCACAGATATTGAGCACTCTCGAAATTATACTGCATTTGGTCTGCCACAAACCCACCAAGTGAGATAGTGACAACGATACACTGTTGCAATATATATATATATATATATATATATATATATATATATATATATATATATATATATAAGACAGTATTTAATCCAGTAAATCCGGAGTTGGGAGCAATTCCAAGCAAGACAATTAAAATATTCAAATAAAATAATAATTCAATAAAATAGAATATCAAATTTAAGTAATACAGTTAAGAGCTCAATGCAAATGAAATCCACAGAGCAAATTATTGAAAAAAAAAAGAAATCAACAATTGGTCAGATTAAGATAATAAATTTATTTCCATCCTGTTAAAAAGCATTGATATAAATCAATGCTCTAAAGAATTAACAGGATTTCTTCAGATCAAACAAGAAAACTTTTTCTTGTTTGATCTAAAGAAGTCTTGCTAATTTTTTAGAGCATTGATTTATATCAATTCTTTTAACAGGATGGAAATAAATTTATTATCTTAATCTGACCAATTGTTGTTTTTTTTCAATCTCTCTCTCTCTCTACATATATATATATATATATATATATATATATATATAAATGTGGATGACAACATATTTATATGCTCCCCTACCCCTATAGGGTTGAGCTCTCTAGCGAATGAAGTAATTGTGTTGCCATTAGCGTATATGCAAGGCTCTTCATATGAATCGAGCTCTCGGTAGCCGTTTAGCGGGTATATGTAAACAATAACAATTGTGACCCATAACCGTTTAAATTTACTTCGCTGGTGCTGGCTTCCTCGTGGCTGAGTGGTAGACTCTTGGATTGGCGTTTGAGTCAATCGGGTTTCGATCCCAGCTTCGGGAATCTAGTCTGTCTAGCCACACTGATGAGTTCTGATAGAACGAAACAGATCTGTCTGTGGATGACAATATATATACATAATTAGTAAACGAATAGTTTCTAGCTAACTTTTTTCAACGAGCCAGGTTTCATTTGTTTGCACACAGTTAAATGATTTTAAGCGTTGCTATTCAACAATGATAATTCTATTTAATACTAATAATAATCGCTTAACAAAGACTGAAAAGTTCTATCTAATCGTCAGATGAGACCCTAATAGGTACTATTACTTAAGGTAAGGGTGGACCTGGAAGTAATGGTAATGAAGAGCTACTTCCAATTCTCCGATCTCTAACACTGAGGCTTCACCATCAGATGCAGTTTAATATCATACTCAGAACATTAAATAGGTTCAACACTAATAATTCTAGTCGTCATTATTCCAACGTTTACACACAATTAAACTGTTTCAAGCATTGATATTAAATAGTGATAATTCAATTTAATATTAATCATTTGTTTTCACACTGTTAAATGTGTTGTATTTCGCTCTGGCCAAACAAACAACAACACAATAATAACGACGACACAATAATGAAGACGGGCGACACAGTTCTTAGAAAAATATACCTCTCACTTTATTTGAAAGG
The DNA here is from genome assembly GCA_963585895.1 of Sepioteuthis lessoniana. Taxonomy (NCBI): domain Eukaryota; kingdom Metazoa; phylum Mollusca; class Cephalopoda; order Myopsida; family Loliginidae; genus Sepioteuthis; species Sepioteuthis lessoniana. Next base: position 337,128 of record OY757943.1, on the reverse strand, counting down.
GTTGTGTGTGAGAGGGAGTTGGAGACCGAACAGAACTACAACATATTGACCCTTACTCTATTGGCCATAACCGCGTTTCTTTACCGTTCTCCTGGGTTGCTCAACCGGGGGCCTGGTGGCCCACTCTGCTGGGTGCTGGCTTTCTCTACCGCATCTTGTCACCAACGGGTCTGGTCTCCAAACTAACTGACTTCCTATCTTCACCGAGTTATATAATAGTTCAACGTCCACCTTCTTGTGGACGTCGCAATCGCACTCATTCAACCCATCCACGGTCAAGGTTATATTCTGATATTCCTTGAGCGGATGCACCTGTTATTTACATAGGTGCATTTCCTATTTTGACAGCCCGGCCGGGTCGTAGGTCAATATACAACAAATGGTTTCAAGTATAGTAAATGATTAAACAGTTCTATTTCACTGATAGATGAGATCCTTACAGGTACTACCACTCCGGGTCAGGGTGGACCAAGCAGCAATAGCAATAACGCGTTACTACTCATTTCCAAAAACTCCAGGGCTGGAGCATCGAAGTCAGATTGTTTGGGGAGGGGTCCTGTCACTCTGTACATAGGGTAGACAACGAAAAGAACAAACTTAATTATAATAAGCACGAAGAAAAGAATATGTCAGCACACGGATATTTCGATTCCAATAGGTTGACCCACTATCAAAAACTTTGCCTTATCTATTGAATGCTCCTGATGGATGTTATAAGTCTCTCCACAGTCGAAAAATCCACTATACTTATTAACTGACCCTTATAGATGTAATTGGGACCTCGACAATCAAAGAATTTCTTTTATTTTTTGAATAACCCATGTAGATAAAATAGTTCTTCCCTCGGTGAAAAATATTCCCCTTATTATTTGAATGACCCTAATAGATATAATAAATCCCTCTTAAATGAAAAACTTCCCCTTATTCATTGATTGACCCAAATAGATATAATAGGTCTCCCCTCAATAGAAATATTCTCTTATTTATTGAAGGATCATTGTAGATATATTAGGTCTTCCCACAGTCAAAAAATCCCCCTTATTTATTAATTGACCCTTGTAGATATATAATAGTCCTCCCTTTAGTCAAAAGATACTCTCCTTATTTACTTACATATATATGTATATAATATGTCTCTCCTCAGTCAAAATAAGTTCCTTTTGTTTATTGAATGATCCCTATGGATATAATAAGTCTCCTTCAATCAAAAATTTTCCTTATTTCTTGAATGACCCTTGTAGATATAATAGGTCTCTCTTCAGTCAAAAACGTCCCCTCTTTTATTGATTGACCCTAGTAGATATAATAGGTCTTTCATCAATACAAAAAATCCCCATTATGTTTTAAATGACACTTGTAGGTCTCCCCACGGTAAAAAAAATCCTCTTATTTCTTGATTGACCCTTGTAGATATAGTAGGTCTCTCCTCAGCTAAAATGATTCTCTTTATTTATTGAATAACCTTTAAAGATATAACAGGTTTCTCCTCAGTCAAAAAATTCCCCTCGTAGATATGATAGGTCTCTAATCAGTCCAAAAATACTCTGTATTTAATGATTGACTTTTGTTGATATAACAGATCACTCCTCAGTCAAAAAAAAAACTATCCTTATTTATTGAATTACCCTTCTCAGTCCCTTCTCAGTCAAAAGATTTCCGCTTATTTATTAAATAACCCTTGTAGATATAATACGTCCCTTCTCAGTTAAAAAGATCCCGCTTATCTATTGATTGACCCATGTAGATATATAATAGTACTCCCCTCAGTCCAAAAAATCCCCTTTATTTATTGAATGACCCTCGTAGATATAATAGGTCCCTCCTAAGTCAAAAGTTCCTCCTTATTGAATGAACCTTGAAGATAGACTAATACTCCCCTCAGTCCAAAAAATCCCCTTTATTTATTGAATGACCCTCGTAGATATAATAGGTCCCTCCTAAGTCAAAAGTTCCTCCTTATTGAATGAACCTTGAAGATAGACTAATACTCCCCTCAGTCCAAAAAATCCCCTTTATTTATTGAATGACCCTCGTAGATATAATAGGTCCCTCCTAAGTCAAAAGTTCCTCCTTATTGAATGAACCTTGAAGATAGACTAATACTCCCCTCAGTCCAAAAAATCCCCTTTATTTATTGAATGACACTCGTAGATATAATAGGTCCCTCCTAAGTCAAAAGTTCCTCCTTATTGAATGAACCTTGAAGATAGACTAATACTCCCCTCAGTCCAAAAATTCCCCTTTATTTATTGAATGACCCTCGTAGATATAATAGGTCCCTCCTAAGTCAAAAGTTCCTCCTTATTGAATGAACCTTGAAGATAGACTAATACTCCCCTCAGTCCAAAAAATCCCCTTTATTTATTGAATGATACTTTTAGGTATAATAGCTCTTCCACAGTCAAAAAGATCCCCTTATTTATTGAATAATTCTTGTAGAGCAGCACATCCTCCGGGGGTGGGTAAAAATAGGCTGAAATTGTAGCCATTGCATGGATAGATGACAAAAAGGCCAATGATATGATCCTGAAAACTTGGATAACTGAGCGTCAGAAAATATCAAAATATCTGACAATTTCCAAAAATTCATCTCGAAAGCCATGGAAAACGGGAAAGTGAAATTAACAGTAGAACAAATTCAAGTCGAGATTAAAATCTAAAAGGGTATCCTCGAAAGAGACTCAGTCTGGCTATGACTCTTTGTTATACCAAATAGTTCTACTCAATTACATGCAAGGAAAATACACTAGAAATTCACAAAATCATAAGACAAGATGAACAACCAGATGGATATTAAGATAAATTTACAAAAAAGGGGGAAAAAAAGCACTAGGCACAGTTCAACAAGCGATAAGAACGTACAACTAGGATATAGGAATTAAATTTGGTATTAAATAGTGTGTCTTGTTGATTATAAAAAATGTGGGAAAGAGAAAGAAAAGGAAGGAATAGAATTACTTAATCAAGAAAGCATAAGAAAACAAGGGTCCGAAAAAATTACAAGTACCTAGAATATTGGAAACGGACAACATCAAACAGAAAAGGAAAATTATAAGTAAAAAGAGTTTCTCACAACAAGAAAACCTCTTGAAACCCTAACCCCAACCCCACTCTGCTGTAAAAATCTTATCAAAGTTATAAAGCGTGTGTTGGGCAGTAACTACCTAGCGTAACTCATTCCTTTCTTGGTCTACAAATGTTTGGATTCCTCTGTTTTCTTTCTCTTATATTGGTTGCCTTACTAAGGTTAAAAATCCCAGTCCGTCCTACTAGTAAACGATTACTGTAGGCAAAATAGTTTGATTTATAAGTAAGTAAGTAAAATTGGCGACTGTCGTCGAGGGCGACCAGAAGGCTCCCTTTTCAATAGCTACTACACCGAGGTGTAGGGGAGGGCGCTACTCCTTTCGCTGGATTGCTCCACTTTACCCTTGATCCGCACCTGATATTACTGAGTGTTAAATAAGGAGGTATCAAGTACCATTTTTTAAGTCTTTGGTATGACGCGACCTGGGATTGAACCCCGGTCTCTCGGACCATTGGCGAACACTCTACCCACTAGGACAATGAGCCGGTATGTTTGATTTATAATTTTCTTAAAACTATTAGCACCATGTGAAATGCAGACAGCTTCGTTCAAGATTTGAACTTATGTATCCGGATTCACTCCCTACGACAATAACAGTTATGATATGAGCACATCTCTCTCTCTCTCTCTCTCTCTCTATATATATATATATATATATATATATATATACACACACATACACCCACACACACACATATATATATATATATATATATATATATATATACATATATACATACATATGTGTGAATGTCATTATCATCTTAAAGACGTGCTAACAACGGAAAGTATACATGTATATGTGTGTGTGTGTGTACGTGTGTGTATACGTGTATGTGAATGTGTACGTGCGTGTGTGTACGTGTGAGAGCGTGTGAGTACGTGTGTGTACATTTGTATCTGTGTATGTGAGTGTGTACGTGTGTGTAAGTGTGTATATACGTATCTGTGTATGTGAGTGTGTACGTGTGTATGTATGTGTGTTTAAAAATATATACCTGCTCAAAAATATCATTTCATATCAGTGACGCCACCCACGGCATTAGAGCCTCCTTTTCCCCCTATGTCCTCAGCCAATGTACACACCACTTAGCTGGCCTCAACGCAAGCACCAAATAAAACTGCTATATATTTAATATTTTCATATTAGCTGATCGGTACTAAAAAGACCTTAATAATGATTAACAATTTACGAACTTTCGATGGCCGTCTTCGCAGCACCGAACTTGGCGTTGGGTACAGCAAAGCTTGGCGATTTGAAGTCGGCCATTCTGCACTCAGCTACATTGTTGGAATTCTTATTTACATTGCACTGGCCACTTTTGGTTATTACACATAAAACGCATTTTATGTTTTATAATTGACAAACCAAGCTTGGTGTTAATACGCATGCGCAGAAAACCTGGTTAATTTCTCTCTCTCTCCCTCGCTCTCTCTCTCTCTCTCTCT
>OY757943.1:305091-327591 GCA_963585895.1 Sepioteuthis lessoniana | reverse complement strand
GTAAACCTCTGGCCGGCTTGGATAGGAATTGAACCTGCTATCTTCTGATAATGCTCACCTGGAACCGTAGAGACTCAACGCCTCTATCCGCTGCGCCACGAAAGGCGATCAAGGTTGGATTTTTTGGTCTTATAAATCCAATTATTTGTTCTCCTTATCTGGTCTTCCATAGTCGAGTCCGTATCGAATTTGTAATTGTCTTTATTGGGAATCCTTTTGAGATGAGGCTTCTTAATCTGAGAATTAGTTTTTTTATTGCGGACTTTTTGTCCTCATCTTGGTAGATATTTTTTCTTTTTTTTTTCTTTTTAAATTTGGCCGAAAAAAAAACCTACCAAGATAAGGACAAAAAGTCCGCAATAAAAAAATTAATTCTCAAGTTCTTTAGCCTTGGTAAGACAAAGATCATAAAAGAAAGGAAAATCACAGTGCCAGGAACCATTTAATAAATAGGGTGATTAGTATGAATCGAATTACCATGACTAGAAAAATCCGCTGAACACTTACGCACGACATACGGGATCACTGGACAGCTATTTCGACCTTATTAAGTCTCATCAGCAGCATATACCGTGATCTCCACCACTGCAGATCGAACCAGCAACCACAGATTGCAGTGCCGAAACTCTACAACTGAGCCACCAGTTCATATCGCACACAAGTGACGTCAAATCAACTAGTCATGGTAATTGCGCGGCCAAATAACCTAAATGTGTCTTGCAAGTTACATCCGTACTCTTTCCAGAGGACACGGTCACCCCCAGGGCCACGTCTTCCCGAGAAGCTTAGAAAGAAGACGTGGCCCTGGGGGGAGGGGGAGCGTGTCCTCTGGAAATATCTGTGATATATATTTAGATTAGGATAGCAGAGACGAAGTCAACGGCGCTTGGTGACTATCATTTCCTAAACGATCATTTTTCCATTACACTATAAACTTGTTAAATAACTAGGTACACTATTTTATCTTTTCAGCTCATGAAGAGTATCCCACTGATGTGGGATGTTCAGGTTTCTGAGCTTTTACGATTCCGCCATTGCATTATCTTATTGGACATCATTCCACATATAACTAAGTAAAGTTGGCTACCTTAATCGAGAGTGGACCGAAAGCTCCTTTTTTCAATTGCTACTACACAAAGGTGTGGGGGAGGGCGCTACTCCTTTCCCTGGATTGCTCCACTTTACTCTTGATCCACATCATATAATGCTGTTAAGCAAGGCGGCATCAAGTACCTTTTTTTGAGTCTTTGGTATGATTCGACCTGGGATTGAATCCCGGTCTCTCTGCCCATTGGCGAACACTCTACACATATGGCTAATAGTCCTTCTTAATAAGAGATTTCTATGATATATAATAATACAACTCATAGCTCAGTCGAACGGAGGGGCTGTAGAATTCGCCAACTGTATTTCTGCAGATGGGTGAGAACACCCTTGCCCAACGAGCTGCCTGGATATGGTATTAAACCCTCTAATTGGAAAGCTCCAGCCCGAAAGCTTTGGGGAATATGGAGTACCCTTCATTGCCATTATCCCCGAGTCCACTCTGACCCAGAGTCCTATTTAGGGGTCAAATAGAACTGTTTGACCATTTAACTGTGTGTAAACAAATGACTGATGTCTAATTGAATTGTTAGTGAATACATAGCAATTACTTGGAATCATCTCACAGTTACCGAGACAGCTGAGAGCGGGGGTTGTAGAATACATCGACTGTATCTCTGCGAAGGGGTTACACCCCACCCAGAGAGTGTCGTGATATGAAACTAAACAATCTGATAATAAAGCTCCCGTAATCCTGGAGCTCTGAGGAATACGGAGAACCCCTTCATTACCATAGCTCCCTGGTCCACTCTGGTCCGGAGTGGTAGCATCTGATTGGGTCCTCCTGTCTAGGGGTCAAATAGAACGGTTGGATATTTAAACTCTGGCCAAACAAACGACTCATGTTAAATTCAATTATAAGAAATAGAACTTTTTAAACATTTAACCATGTGTAAACAAATGACTTATGCTAAATAGAACTGTTTGATCATTTAACTGTGTATAAACAAATGAATTATGCTAAATAGAACTGTTTGATTATTTAACTGTGTGTAAACAAATGACTTATGCTAAATAGAACTGTTTGATCATTTAACTGTGTGTAAACAAATGACTTATGCTAAATAGAACTGTTTGATCATTTAACTGTGTATAAACAAATGACTTATGCTAAATAGAACTGTTTGATTATTTAACTGTGTATAAACAAATGACTTATGCTAAATAGAACTGTTTGATTATTTAACTGTGTGTAAACAAATGACTTATGCTAAATAGAACTGTTTGATCATTTAACTGTGTGTAAACAAATGACTTATGCTAAATAGAACTGTTTGATCATTTAACTATGTGTAAACAAATGACTGATGTTTAATTAAATTGTGAGTGATACATAACAATACTTGTAACAACTCCACTGAGTGCAAACAAATTATTAATATTGAATAGAATTAGTAATATTAGATTGTAATAATTGAAACCATTTAACTGTGTAGAAACAAAAGTAATACTAGTGTGCAAACAAATTAATTCTAACTCATTTAAAAATGAATTTACTGACAAACTAATCTCTTACATATCATATATATTTTTTGGATGTGTGCAAATAAATGATTGATGTTAAATTGTTACCCTTACATAGCAATACTTGAAACTATTTAACTATGTGCAAAAAAATGAGATCTGGCTCGTTTAAAATGTTGTCAACAAAATCTGTTTACAAAATGTATGTATTTGATATACGTGGTGCATTCAATAAGGTTCCAGACTTTTTTGTATAGGCATTTAAAATCGTTGTAGACCCTTAAAAATTCAGTATGTTATTGCTATACATGTTATGAGATGACTGAGCAATTTTTATGATTTCAGGTTCAAATCAACAGCTACAGTAGCAATTGGAATACACCCTACTAAAGCCTGATTGTTAAAACTGGTGAATTTAAAAAATGAATAAGACCGGCCTGAGGCGATGAACGATAGGGAGAAGTGGCGAAAGAAGGTCAGGGATATCCATGCTAGCAGCACGACATAATGATGATGATGAACTGTGTAGAAACAATAGCAATACTTGTGTGATAACAAATTAGTTGTAACTCATTTAAAATTGAAATTACCAACGAACTATTCACTAAAAGAATTATGTATCTATATCCATTTAACGGTATGCAAACAAATGATTGACGTTAAATTGTTACCGCTACATAGAAATTCTTGAAACCATTTAACAATGTGCAAACAAATGATAAATTGTAACTAGAATATTCGTGTTAAATGGAAATATTTGAAATCATTTAACTGTGTGTCAGAAAATTGAACACAGGTTCGTTTAAAAATGTTATCAACAAAATATGTTTACAAATCATGAATATTTGATGTATAAGTATAGAGAAGACTTGACATTAAATAACCAACAATGTTTGATATGCCATAAAACCCAACCAAACCAAATCCTATATATTTAATATATATGTATAAAGAGGATTTGGCATTAAATAACCTCCAATGTATGATATGCCATAAAACCAAAACACTAACATAGATGCATAATACAATCTCATCGTTATGGGTATTACTTCAAGAGGGAAAATTTTGTGTCATTTTGCCATTTGCAAAAGTCTTTAATTTGCAATGATCCAAAAAGGCACGCAAAACTAATTGCATTGTAGTTGTAATTATAATATTTCAGACCCGTATACGCTTATGGTCTTTCACAGGAGACTGAGTGACAGCAAGTCCCCTCATGTTATATAATTAAGGAATTATCTTTTATATTAATCATTTTTCGTTAATTATATTTTATCATTTCGTTTGGTAAAGCTTTGAACTACTCGGGTCTCTTCGTCCAGTTGCAAATCCTTTCCGCGCGGGCGTAAGACTGCGCGGAAAGGATTTGACAATCATCATATGTTATCGTATGTAAACCCCCAGACAGGAGATGGGGTTGGAGTGTGGATGACGTCATACCCAGAGGAGATGGTCCTGAGAATTTGAGGATTTTAAAATTGTTGAGATTTCTACCGTTGAAAGTAGCGCTTGAATTTTTCGGATCTGATCCGATCAGATCATATGTTCGGATTTTGGCCGGCAGAGCTGAATTGAGATCTTAAACACCACAAGATGCGCCCCATACTGGGGGTGAGGTCAGCATAGTATGGTTAGCATAGGCTTTTAAGAATTGTGTCTCTCTCCTCGTGTCGCCAAGGACTGAAGCTAGAAATTAATAAACCCATTTCATATTTGAAACGTCGGAGTCCGCCTGTATTTGTATAAGTATTTGTAATATCATTGATATCATTAGGGCTATACAACACTCTGAGTGAAAAAGATAGTGGAAAGGTGACAAATGGGTGAAAAGATGTGGGAAATAAAAGAGAGAGAAAAAGAAAGAAGAGGACAAATTTATATGTGTGCGTGAGAGAGAGAGAGGGGGGGTGATAGAGAAAGAAAAATAAAGAAGGAAAAGAAGAGAAAATAAATGTAAAAGGAAAAAAACAGAGTGAACGAATAGGAGAGAAGAGAAGAGAAAAAGAACACAAAGACAAAAGAGAGGTTGTAAAATATGATAGAGAGAGAGAGAGAGAAAGAGAGAGAGAGAGAAAGAGAGTGAGGGGGGATAGATAAATAAGAATGAAGACAAAAAGAAGGAAGAAGCCAAAAGAAAGACATCGGGAGAGACAAGGATGATTCGATGAAAAATGAGCAATAAAAAAGGTGTGTTAAAAGGAGAAAAATGTTGAAGAAGGAAAATATTAATTATGTCGTTGGGAGTAAACGAAAAAAAAAACTTTATTGAATGAAAAATGACATAAAAATAGAAGGTATGGAATGAGAAATACTGTAGTAGTAGTAGTAGTGGTAGTAGTCTGATATATGTATGTAACTAATTACCCAACCCCTCCACAACCGTCAAGATGTGATACAAGGTCATTTTTTATCAGAATAAAGCTGTATTGAATTCAAAATTTTCCTTCTTCTAGACTGGTTGTCTAACCAGTGCGAAAGAATCCTGTTAGTCCTACTATTTACCCCATAACTTGGAGAAGAGATGAGTTCATGCCTTTCGCAAGGGCATTAGCAAGAATTGAAACACAATTTCGCACAAGGTCGCCAATTCCATTTTCAACCACAATTCCATTTTCAACTACAATTACCGTTACACTAAGTGCTCCTCCAAGTAATAGTAGCAATAGTAGTTATAATAGTAGTGGTAGTAGTAGTGATAGTAGAGAAGGAGAAATTAAAAAGTTGTACTAGTTGAAAGTAGTAGTTGTAGTAGTAGTAAGGGAAAAATCTAGAATAACAAGGTTGAGAGGAAAAACAAGAGGAGAATAATTGGGGACAGAGAAACTGAAGAAGAAGAAGAAGAAGAAGAAGAAGAAGAAGAAGAAGAAGAAGAAGAAGATGCAAAGACAGAAGAGTGAGTAGTAGGAAGAGAATAGCAAGTAAGAAGTTGAAGCAGAAGGGAAAGATAACAAAAGACAAATAAAGAAATATGTTTTTAAGAATAACGTCTCTAATTGGCCTCGGAGGATCAAAGTTAAAAGAGCGCTCCAACCACCCGCCATGACCCGTCCCTCGATATGAAAAATATGAAAGGTTAACATCTAAGAATTTCTCGAAAGTTCAGACTTTCGACAAAAAAAAAAAAAAAAAAGAGTTGGAGGATCCGTACGTGATTTTGCTTTTTATAAACAGTCTCTTCTGCTTTTTTGCTAATCTCACCCTTGTCATTAAACTTATTGTCAGCAGGATTACCAACCTGACAACTCGAGGATGAAGGGACGAGAGGAAAAAATGATTTTAAAAAATTCACGACAATTTTTTGAAAAACTCACAATGAATGAAATAGCTTCAAAAGTGAAAGTAAGGAATGGGGATGTTAAAAAGTCCAAAAAATCATATGACGTCACAATAATCGATTGATAAAATCGAATAGTTACAAAACATACGTCTGTTTAAGTCCATTGGAAATAAGTTCAATCCTTGGTGGTTATTCATGTTGAAGCAATTGAATAGTGATTAACAAGCTAATCCCGCAAGCTGTTAACTCGTAAGTTCCATCATTGCAAAGAGGTTTCATCAAAGCCGATTTAAACAGTAATTGTATTATTCTCACACAGCTCATTTCTATCAATCCATTTAATGTAGACTACATGAGACACATTTCAATAAATAAACACACACACACACATCTATATATATATATATATATATATGTGTGTGTGTGTGTGTGTGCGTGCGTGCGTGCATGCGTGGCCTTGGAGGTGACTGTGTCCTCTGTAGGGGTTAAATGTGCCTACAAGACACTTCTGGTTAAGTGGTCGCGCATTTACTACGACGAGTCAATTTCTGTGGACGCTGGTTCGATCTCCAGTAGTGGATACCACAGTATACATTGCTGATGAGATCTAATAAGATCGAAACAACTGTCCAGTGTTCCGTATATCGCACTGATTGGCTGTCCAGAGTTTCTGGTCATTGTAATTCAATATATCTGTAGAATGATAGATTTATAAAAATACCATGAGTCAATTTTTTTTTTAACATATACATCTAAATTAGAAATATTGGGTCAGCGGCTCATGGTGACTATCAGTTTCTCGCCTATGCGATTATCAGTCCAAGATACGAGACCTACTGGTATTACAAATTATTACTTATCTCTCTCTCTCTCTCTCTCTCTCTCTCCGCTTTGACATCTATCGACGCCATGTTTGTGGTTATTGTTTTTACACATCAGTAGTATTCATAGCATATTTAAGATCATTTTTAAGATGAAAAATTTGTTGTTTTTTTTTTCGCATTTGTGAGTTCTTCACACCAGCGTTAGCTGACGGTTTTCCACTGGAGTCTGAGTGACAGCAAGTCTCCTCAAGTTTCCAGGACTCTTCTTAGTATTCTGGACGATCTAAACAATGCTGGAGCTTGGATGGTCTCCATTCGTCCTCTAATTTCCAAGTCCTCCAGTCCTCGTACTAACCCTTTCATGACTGTACCAAGCGCACCAATTACAATTGCTATCACCGTCATTTTTCTGTTCCATTGTTTTTTTCAGTTCTCTGGCAAGATCTTAGTACTTATCTCTCTTTTCGCTTTCCTTCGCTTTTACTCTGTGGTCAACCGGAACGACGAAGTCTACTATCCGACATCTTATAACCATTATCAACATAATTATTTTACTCTTTGTGAGCTTTTCACACTTTAGCGTTAACTGGTGTTCTTTCACTGGAGTCTGAGTGACAGCAAGTCTCCTCGGGTCTCCAGAACTCTTCCTGAGTATTCAAGCCGACTTAATAATTCTGTAGTTAGGATTGTGTTGATTCTTCAGCTGGTTTTTGGTCCGCCAGTTTATTTTCCAAGTCCTTTGGAACTGTTCCTTGTGCGCCAACTATTACCGGTTTCACCATCAGCTTTTTCAGGTCTCTGGTATGATTCAAGAATTTGTCTATCTCTTTGCTTTTTTTTTTTTTACTTTCATTCTGTGGTCCGTTGTAACAGCAAACTCCAGCAGATGAAAAATTCTTTTTTTTTTCTTGTTAAGTAACACTAGGTCTGGTTTTTATCATATTTACCCAACCACTCCGCTCGGGTTGGATATGACACAAGGTCAATTTTTAAGCGGAGTTTAACAGGTTTGAATTCAGAGTTTTCCTTCTCCTAGACTAGTTGCCTCACCAAGGTTGAAGAACCTAGTCTGCCCTACTATTTACCCATAGCTGGAGGGATAATAATTGAATTCAAACCTTTCCCAAGGGTATTAGTGCTATGTGAAATGCAATCAGTCCAGGTCTGGTTTTTATAAACACAAGGTCAGATCTTCTGGTCCAAATGAAGAGATGTTTGTATCTCAAAATCTCAGAGAATTTTTGAGTCTTTTTTTTTTCTCGGACATGTTCTAGTTTGTGCATATATCATTTGGTTGTATCGTCACATTTTAATCTCTTGCACTATTCCCGGTGGATCACCTTCCCCACTCAGTCGTACCTTGTCTTGTTCTCATTTTGTGATAGTTTGCTGCATTCGATTATTAAGTGATTGGTCATTTCATCTCGGTCTCCACATAATCTACACATGGTATTTTGTTGCATATTATCAATTTTAACTTTGATATAATTGGTCCTTATGGCATTATTTTGTACTGATATCAAACGAGATTTAGTTTTTCTCTTTGGGTTTCCCCTTCTTAGCCATGTCCAAGTCATTTTGTGAAACAATTTCCCTAATTTGTTGCTTGAATTATCCATACAGTTGTTTTCTTTCCGTTTTTGTTTTTTTAGATTTTGTTGTTATATTTTTTGCCCTAAGATTGACATTGCTGTTACTGGCTGCGATGATTAATCTTTCTTCGCCCTTTTTAGAGTATTTCTCGAGTCCATGAATTGCTACATCAACACAGTCCTCAACGCTGGTGGATCCTCTTCCTCCTTTTTTTCTTGGCACATATAGTCTGTCTATGTTATTTCTCGTATGTAAGGCCTTGTGCATCGTAATCGGTATCCTTGCCCTTTAGTCGATTTGTTAGAGTTTCTTCCTTATCTATTTTAAGAATTGTTCTGGGTATTTTACAAGAGGGGGATTGTGTTGATTCTTCAGCTGGTTTTTTGGTCCGCCAGTTTATTTTCCAAGTCCTTGGGAACTGTTCCTTGTGCGCCAACTATTACCGGTTTCACCATCACCTTTGTGTAAAACAGCTTTTTCAGGTCTCTGGTATGATTCAAGAATTTGTCTATCTCTTTGCTTTTTTTTTTTCACTTTCATTCTGTGGTCCGTTGTAACAGCAAACTTCAGCAGATGAAAAATTCTTTTTTTTTTCTTGTTAAGTAACACTAGGTTTGATAAGATTTCTGCTGTAGAGTTTGCTTTCAAAAAGTTTTAACGTTTGTCTCAGGTACTTTTTTTTTTTTATTATTTTACTTTCAATTCTGTTTGATGCTGTCCACTTCGAATATTCCCGATGTGCAACACCTGTATGCAACACCTCTATGTACGCCAAAAACTGTAAGAAGCAATTGGAAAGATATGAGCCATTCCCTTCCGGTGTGAGAATCTTGATTGGTGACAGGTATCAAGTTTTAGGAGATTTGGTTGGTTGGTTGGTTGGTTGGTTGGTTTGAATTTATGGCACATCAACCTTTTGTAGGTTATTAAACGCTAAATCTATTTTATGTAGATAATCAGTTCTATTTCAAACAATTCAGTTTAGCGTGAGTACACAGTTTAATTGTCAAAAACATTTCTAATTCCGCTAATTCAGTTTATTGTATGTACAGATTTTGTTTACACAGTAAAATGTCAAAAGAGTTCTATATAAAACAATTCAATTTAGCGTAAGTAGAGTTTCAATGTCAAAAACAGTTCAATTTCAAACAATTCAGTTTAACAGGAGGACGCAGTTTAAATGTAAGTACAGTTTAATTGTTAGAAACATTTCTATTTCAAGCTATTCAGTTTAGTCAAGCTATTCAGTTAAGCATAATATGCCGTTAGTTCTATTTAACCCATAGATAGGGCCCTATCAGGTGCTACCACTCCGGGCCAGAGTAGACCTGGGAGCAATGGCAATGAAGGGGTACTCCGCATTCCCCAAAGCCTCAGCATCACTGGAACCTCACCATCAGACTGTTTAGTGTCATATCCAGGACACTAATTAAGGGGTCTTACCCCTCTGCAGAGCTACAGTCGGTGTATTCTACTGCCCCAGCCGACTGGGCAATGCAGGGAGTTAAATGACAAAACAGTTTTATTTCAGATAATTCAGTTTAGCATAAGTACATAGTTTAGACGTCAAAACAGTTCTATTTTAAAGAATTCAATTTAGCATAATTACGCAGTTTAAATGCAAAAATCAGTATTGTGAAGGAAGCACAGTTTAGTTCTATTTAACCCATATATAGGACCCTTATCAGGTGCTACCACTCCGAGTCAGAGTGGACCAGAGAGCAATGGCAATAAAGGGGTATTCCGCATTTTCCAAAGCTTCAGCATTGCTGGAATCGCACCATCAGACTGTTTAGTGTCATACCCAGGACACTCGTTGGGGTGGGGTCTTACCCCTCTGCAGAGGTGCAGTCGGTGTATTCTACAGCCCCAGCCGACTGGGCAAAGTTTTAAGAGAGATGGGGTCTGGTATTTTGCTAGATACAATCATAACCCATTCTCAAAACGAAACAGTGAGGTTTAGCATTTAGATCCTTCCTCAAAAGGACCTCAACGCTCATAGGGGCAACTCAGAAATGATTTTGGTTTGTCTCTTCTCTCTAAAATGACAAAGATATAATGCATTAAATAAAGAGGCCGATATTTTTTGAGATTTTGAGCATAGGAATATAGAGCATTACATAGGTTTCTACTCATCATTCGAACGTAAAATAACGATCGAAGGTTTTTGAGTTCTCGTCAGAATCAAGTGACAACCTCACTCGAAAATATTGCTTTCGTTCTGGCACTGTGAACAGATTGACTTCGCACGTAAACGTGTCAAGAACAAAAGGTCATGACACAATGCGAGAAAGAAAAAAAAAACATTTAATTTTTATTGATCCGACTTCGTCGATTCTTTTTCCAGCATCAGAGAGAGGTTTATAAAAGAAACATTTAGTCTCATAATCTCACGTCTTCAAATCTCCCTCTCTCCCTCTCTCTCTCTCTCTTTATCTATCTCTATCTTTCTATCTCTCTCTATCTCTTTCTATCTCTTTTTCCTCTCTTTCTCTCTCTCTCCTTTTTCTCTATCATTCTCTATCTCATTCTCTCTCTCATTCTCCCTCTTTCACTCTCTCTCATTCTTTCTCTCTTTTTCTCACTATCATTCTCTCCCTCTTTCTCTTATTCTCTCTCTATCTCATTCTTTCTTTCTCTCTCACTCTCATTCTTTTTCTCTTTCTCTTTTTCTCTCTGTCTTAAACCCTCTCTCATTCTCTCTCTATCATTCTCTATTTTTTTTCTCTCACTCTCTCTCTATTTCCATCTCTCTCTCTATTTCCATCTCTGTCTCTCTCTCTCTATTTCCATCTCTCTCTCTCTCTGTCTCTATTTCCATCTCTCTCTGTCTCTATTTCCATCTCTCTCTCTCTATTTCCATCTCTGTCTCTCTCTCTCTATTTCCATCTCTCTCTCTCTGTCTCTATTTCCATCTCTGTCTCTCTCTATTTCCATCCCTGTCTCTCTCTCTCTATTTCCATCTCTCTCTCTCTCTGTCTCTATTTCCATCTCTCTCTCTATTTCCATCTCTGTCTCTCTCTCTCTATTTCCATCTCTCTCTCTCTCTCTCTGTCTCTATTTCCATCTCTCTCTCTCTATTTCCATCTCTGTCTCTCTCTCTCTATTTCCATCTCTCTCTCTCTCTCTCTCTGTCTCTATTTCCATCTCTCTCTCTCTCTGTCTCTATTTCCATCTCTCTCTCTATTTCCATCTCTGTCTCTCTCTCTCTATTTCCATCTCTGTCTCTCTCTCTATTTCCATCTCTCTCTCTCTCTCTCTCTCTGTCTCTATTTCCATCTCTCTCTCTCTATTTCCATCTCTGTCTCTCTCTCTATTTCCATCTCTCTCTCTCTCTGTCTCTATTTCCATCTCTCTCTCTCTCTGTCTCTATTTCCATCTCTCTCTCTATTTCCATCTCTGTCTCTCTCTCTCTATTTCCATCTCTGTCTCTCTCTCTATTTCCATCTCTCTCTCTCTCTCTGTCTCTATTTCCATCTCTCTCTCTCTATTTCCATCTCTGTCTCTCTCTCTCTCTATTTCCATCTCTCTCTCTCTCTCTCTGTCTCTATTTCCATCTCTCTCTCTCTCTCTCTCTATTTCCCTCTCTCTCTCTCTATTTCCATCTCTGTCTCTCTCTCTCTATTTCCATCTCTCTCTCTCTCTGTCTCTATTTCCATATCTCTCTCTCTCTCTCACACACACTCTATGTGTTTCTTTCTCTCTTTCCGTCTCTTTATCTTTCCTTCTCTCTTTCTCTCTTATTGTTAAGTTTGAAGATTTCTTTAACGGTTGCCAGTGACCATTATCAAAAGATATAGCCGAAACACTAAACTGTCGGTGGGGTTTTGAATACGCTGATCGTATCCTCTGCCGAGAGCTAAAAATGCAGGGTGGGGACATGAAGGTGACAGTGATTCCAATCATGCTCGGAGCCCTTGGAACAATTCCTAAGAACCTTGGGTACCGGCAGAAGGATAAGGCCACCGTCCCCCACCCCGAAAAAAGTGGAGTATTGGTTATGATACTAAACTACACCCTGGGTAAAACTTCAATTTAGGAGTTCTGGAGAGTATGGAGTACTCCTTCATTGTCATTACTCCCAGGTCTACTCTGAACAGGAGTGCTCCTATTTTATCTATGTAGATCAAGTTGGTCACTTTAAAAATTATTCCTATTAGATAGGTATGCTGGATACTATATAACTGCATACAAACAAATCATTTTTAATAGAAAACATTACTTGCAACAATATAATTATTAGTATTAGATAGAAATACTAGAAACCAAACATCTGTGTGTAAAAAAAACTCTTAAGAAATAATGCAAAAAAATATACATTTGAATGTGCAATGAACGCGATTCCCTAACCTCTAGGCATGTCAACCCTTAGTTATTTTTTTCCCGTAGACAGTCTAATAATTTATTTTCACAGTGATTTTAAACAGATAAAAATTTCATACATACTTGAAATTATCAATATTTTAAGAAGCACTGTAGTTCAAACGAATTTAAAAATCTATTTGGCCCATTGGTTGGACTGTAAGTGATTGGATTAGGGAGTAATTACAACATACCCCCCCGGGCTCTAAAACAGGAGCCTCACCATCGGATGCAGTTTAGTGTTATGAGTTGGAATTTCTTAGAATTTATATAAATACATAGATATAAAGATATGAACAGAATGAAATAAATGGATTGGAAATGAGATAGATAGATAGATAAATAGATAGATAATGAATAGAATGAGATAGATAGATAGATAAGAATGAGATAGATAGATAGATAGATAGATAGATAGATAGATAGATAGATAGATAATGAATAGACTGAGATAGATAGATAGATAGATAGATAAGAATGAAATAGATAGATAGATAGATAGATAGATAGATATGAACAAAGTGAGATAGATAGATAGATAGATAGATAGATATGAACAAACTGAGATAGATAGATACATAGATAGATAGATAGATAGATAATGAATAGAATGAGATAGATAGATAGATAGATAGATATGAACAAACCGAGATAGATAGATAGATAGATAGATAGATAGATAGATAGATAGATAAGTATGAGATAGATAGATAGATAGATAGGAAGACTGAAATAGATAGATAGATAGATAGATAGATAGATAAAAATGAGATTGATCGATAGATAGATAGATATGAACAAACTGAGATAGATAGATAGATAGATAGATAGATAGATAGATAGATAGTCTTTTGCATTTGAAACTGAACAAAATGGTTTCCCTAACTTCTCACACTCATTCACTTTGACGCTCGTACAAGAGAGAGTATTTTTTTTTTACTTTTTCCTAAATGGAAACCGTATTATAAGCATCTTTAGCGAAATTCCTTTTCCTATTTAAATGAAAAATAATGTAAACTCAATCGAAAAAAAAATGCCTTGAAAATTTAAAAACAAAAAAAGAAAAAATTGAAAGTCAGAAACCGCCAAAAAGACGACAAATTGTGAATGAAGGTTATTAAAGAAAATTGAGAACATGAAATGGAATTGAAGAAAAAGGAAATAGGGGAAAAAAGAAAAAGTTTTAGGAGCGTTCTTTTGTCGGACAGAAAGAAAAATCAGCTTTCAATTTCATAATTAGAGCTTATTTCATAGAAAACTGCGGGTTATTCACGGAGAAAGTTCACCAAGAATACGAAGAGATGCATGCAATAAGTATAATGAAATTATAGCAAAACAAATGCATAATATATATATATATATATATATGTGTGTGTGTGTGTGTGTGTGTGTGTGTGTGTGGACAAATACTTATATAATCACATATTAATCTATCTATATAGGCGAAAACATCTCATATATATATATATATATATATATATATATATATATATATATATATATATATATATATATATATGTATGTGTGTGTGTATGTGTGTGTGTGTATGTTAAAAGCTTTCATATATGTATACTTAAATTTACGATTATATATTGAATATGAATGTATATTTTGCAATTTCACTGTAAGTTTTCATATATAAATACTCCCCCCACACACAAACACACACACACACACACACACACACACACACACATATATATATATATACCCGAACGATTACATATATATATATATATATATATATATGTATGTATTGATATATATACGTTCCAGGAGGTATGTATGTGTGTGTTAATATGAATTATTTTTTTTTTATTCATATAATTTCACATTAAGATTTCTCATGTATGAATATATATATATATATATATATATATATATATATATATATATATATATATATATATATGGATTAATTTAAGTATTACAATTCAAAAATGTTTTTTATATGTATGCATGTGTGTATGTAAAATTATATACATAAAATGCATATATTTTATCATTTTTTTAAAATTTCAGACCGTCTGTATTACCTATTATATTGCCAGATTATTTTCGTAAAACTAGGTTCACATAAATTTTCTGGTTTCTTAGATATCTCGTTGTGGATACCTTGTTTTGGATCCCACACTGTGGTGCAATGGTTAACAAGCTAGTCTTGCAGCTCGTCCCACCACTGATCAGTAATCCTCGCTACGTACCCCATACAACTGTTTTTGTGCCAATGTTAAGCTATGCTTAAGAAAAGAAACTCATTGTCGTATCATACCTAGAAACCTAGACTCGCAGACCCTTACTAACTAATAATTAAGATCGATCCTCATCAGGTGCCCTAGACTTGTGACCTTATACCAAAGCAAAGCAACACTTCCATACTTTATTTCTATTTTGTTTTATTTATTCATTTTTAGAAAAGATGTTTTCCTGTGTGTTGTGTTTAGAGAGCTACGCTAGACGACCAATATTTGTGAGTTCAATTCTCACTGAGCACCGTCCATACATTTGTGATGCATTTGCACTCAGAGCAAATGGATCGGCATAAACACTTCGAGAAAGGTGGGCGGATGAAAATTGAGATATTAACATCCGTAAACATGAAGATAATGTTTTTAGCGAAGAATTGGCTGACAGTTTTCAGCTGAACTAAAAGACTTTTTTGACTTTTGAATGAACAGAGAATCTCTTTATGGATCCACCTGAAAATGGAAGAAGAAGAAGAAGAAGAAGAAGAAGAAGAAGAAGAAGAAGAAGAAGAAGGTGGAAGAGGAGGAAGAAGAGGAAGAGGTAGACATGTACGAAGGGAAAACGACGAATAGGAGATAGATAACGAGAAGATAAAAGATAAAAACGGATCATCCAATCCCCCCTTGTCAGTGGGGCTTAGTATAGGTCGACAGTACCCCCTGCAGAAAAGTAATATCCCCTTCACAAAAAAGAATTTAACACTAAACTGCATCTGTTGATGAGGCTACCGTTCCAGAGCTCTCACGAGTGAAAGGTACCCTTTCATTGCCATTACTCCTAGGTCCACTCTTAGTCGGAGTGGTAGAGCCTGTAAGAGTCTCATCTATAGGTCAAATAGATCTGTTTAAAAATTATTTGTATTGGATAGGAATACGTTATATCATATAACCGTGTGCCAAAAAATAATCTTAAGAAACAACCCACACAAAATATGTAGATATAAATATTTAAAACCTAACGATTAACTCCCTGGCCAACTCTGACCCGGAGTGGTAGAACCCGTTATGGTCACAGCAATGGGTCAGATAGATCTGTTTAAAATTTTTTAATCTTCATACTATATAACGTGGTGCAATGGCTAATGTGCTCGACTACGACATCGAAGTAAACGTGTTCAAACTCCAGTCGTGCTATTACATTCACTTTCAGACTAATACTCTTGGGAAAGGCATGAACCCACTTTATCTCCCCAGTGAAGGGTTAAAATATAACCCCTACTGTTATTTGGCCCATTCGGCTAGTGGAACGCTGTAGAATATACCGATTACATCCCTGCAGAGGGATAAGACTCCCCCAACAGGTATTCTGGATATCACTCAAAACAATCTGATTGTGAGGCTTCAGTAATGCTGGAGAGTTGGGGAAAGTGGAGTACCTCTTCATTGCCATCACTCCCTGGTCCACTCGGACCCGGGGTGGTAGCACCTGATCGGCTCTTATCTATGGGTCAAATAGAACTTATTGACATTCAAACAGTGTACTTATGCTAAACTGAATTGTTTGAAATGGAACAGTTTGATCATTTAACTGTGTGTAAACTAATGATTGATGTTTAATTGAATTGTTAGTGATACATAGCAATACTTGAAACCATTTAACGGTGCAGAAAAAAAAATGAGATCAGGCTTGTTTTAAAAATGTTATCAACAAAATGTGTTAAGAAATCATATATTTAATATATATGTATAAAAAGGATTTGGCATTAAATAACCTACAATGGTTGATATGCCATAAAACAAAACAAAACCAGATCCTATATAATTAATATATATGTATAAAGATAATTTGTAATTAAATAACCTACAATGATTGATATGCCATAAAACCCAAACAAACCAAATCATATATATTGAATATATATGTATAAAGAGGATTTGGCATTAAATAACCTACAATGGTTGATATGCCATAAAAACCAACTAAACCAAATCATATATATTTAATATATATGTATAAAGACGATTTAGTATTAAATAACCTGCATTAGTTAATATACCATAAAACCCAACCAAACCACATCTTATATATTTGGTTTGGGTTGGTTTATTGGGTTTTATGGCATATCAACCTTTGTAGGTTATTTAACGCCAAATCCATTTTTATTTGAATAACCAGTTCCATTTCAAACAATTCAGTTTAGCATGAGTACACAGTTTAATTGTCAAAAACATTTCTTTTTCAAACTATTCGAGCAGCTATATGTAACAATTCAGTTTAGTGTAAATACAGTTTCAATGACAAAAACAGTTCAATTTCAAATAATTCAGTTTAACATAAGCACGCAGTTTAAGAGTAAGAACAGTTTAACTGTGAAAAAAACATTTCTATTTCGAGCTATTCAGTTCTAATTCAGCTAATTCAATTTAGTATAAGTACAGATTTTGTTTACACACAATTACATGTCAAAACAGTTCCATGTCAAACAATTCAGTTTAGTGTAAATACAGTTCCAATGTAAAAAAAAACAGTTCTATTTGAAATAATTCAGTTTAGCATAAGCACGCAGTTTAAATGTAAGTACGATTTAATTGTGAAAAACATTTCTATTTCAAGCTATTCAGTTTAATCAAACAATTCAGTTTAGCAAAAGTATGCCGATATTTCTATCTAACCTCTAGATATGCCCCTATCAGGTGCTACCATACCGGGCCAGAGTGGACCTGGGAGCAATGGCAATGAAGGGGTGCTCCGTATTCCTCAAAGCCCCAGCATTACTGGGACCTCACCATCAGACTGTTTAGTGCCATATAAAGGACGCTCATTGGGGGGGGTCTTACCCCTCTGCAGAGGTGCAGTCGGTGTATTCTGCAGCCCCAACCGACTGGGCAATTATATATTTAATATATATGTATTTAAAGGATTTGGCATTAAATAATATGAAATGGTTGATATACCATAAAACACAACCAAGCCACATCTTATATATTTAATATATATGTATACAAAAGATTTGGCATTAAATAACCTACAGTGGCTAATCTGCCATAAAACCAAACCAAACAAAACCAAACCAAATAGTACTGTTATTCTACAAATATAGATTTGACATTAAATAACCCATGAAGATTGATATGCCATTAAGCAAAGAAATCAAAATCGATTTTCACCACCTCAGCTTTCTTTCAACAATCAACCACCCCACCCCACTCACAACTGGTTCTCCGCACTCCCCAACCATCTTTTTTTTTATATTCCTTCTAACGTGTATAGTAACTTCTCCCTGAGATTTGCTCTTTGTCTCGAAGTCAAGCATACCTGTTTGTTTATCGCGATAACAGGAAGGTGAGTAACCTAAAAAGGAGAGGAGGGTTGATGAGTGTCAAAAGTGGGGAGATTAAAGTGTGTAGCAGCGAAGAAGGGGAGCCAGAAAAAGAAAGATGTATTAGAGATACAAAGAGACAAAGAGAGGGGAGAAATGAAACCAGCGCTAGAGAAAGTCACATGCATAATACGCCGTGGGTTGGAAGAGGATTCGGAATCTTCAAAATAAATGTGAAAATTGATGATTATCGATATTCACTCCTGTTATCTTTGACTGGCATAAAATCACATTAGAGACGGAAGTGTTTGTTATGCTTTATACACACACACACACACACACACACACACACACACACACACACATATATATATATATATATATATATATATATTTGTTTGGTTGCTTTGTTTAATGCCATATCACCTTTCGTCATAGAAGAACAACAATGATACTATCTAACCCTTACCATCGGAAGATAAGGGCGTTCATACACATTTCCAAGTTCGAAAGTGACGTCATATCACTATCAAAGTTCGAACCTCGAATACTTTGATATATATATATATATCCGAAAATTGAATTGTTCCCTCTATCGGCTAACTTGGATTTGGATAATATATATATATATATATATATATATATATATATATATGTGTGTGTGTGTGTGTGTGTGTGTGTGTGTGCGTGTGCGCGCGTGCGCGCTGTATAAAGAAAACGGAAAGAAAAATTCATATAAATGGATGAAAAAAAATTCATTACTCAAATATTAATCAGTTTCACCAACGTGTTTCGATATGGATTATATAAGATAGTCATTTACAAAGCTCTTCGCTTCGATATGGCACGAGGCAGAATGAATGGGGGGAACCCAACGAGAATTGAACTCACTCGTGTAGGTTTGCTAGTGAAGCTTGCTAACCATTACACCATCATATATTATATCAGATATGAAATCACGAACATTTTTCACGTAGAAAGTGGGGTTCTTTTTTCTCGTCTTCAAGGTTATTTCTTCTTGAAATTTTCATTTCGCATATTAAATAATCAATGTCGAAACGCGTTAATGAAAGTAATTAATATTTTAGTAATACATTTTTTCTCATTCATTCATATGTATTTTTCTTTCCGTTTACTTTGTACAGCCAGTCTGTATGATTAGACCTCATACATTACTTATATATATATATATATATATATATATATATATATATATATATATATATATATATATATATATATATATTTGCTTTATATATATATATGAATATTTGCTCGACTACGTATCGAGTACTTTCTTCGTTTACTTAGTCCTCTGTCAGATTTTTTTTCTTTTGGCTAAACATTATGATATACTTTGATTTTTTTACAGACAATACGTATGTTTTCAGTTTTTTCTTTTTTATGGGATTTTTTCCCAAATATCAATTTGTGTATTTGTTTATTCACAAGTTGGATCATTTGGTTTTTTTCACTCAGCCAGAGTTAAAGTTAGGGATTAACGTAAAATAGAAATACATTATATATATATATATATATATATATATATACCAACTCCTCCGCTCAAGTAGGATGTGACACAAGGTCTTTTTTTAAGAAGAGTTTAACAAGTTTGAATTAAGAGTTTTCCTTCTCTTAGATCGGTTGCTATTATAACGTTAAAGAACCCAGTTTGCCCTACTATTTACGCATAGCACGAAGGAGAATAGTTGGATTCATGCCTTTTACAAAGGTACTAGCGCTATGTGAAATGTAAACAGCTTCATCCAGGGCTTGAACTTGGGTCAAAGTGTCTATTTTCCTTGACGGCAACAATCACACGACAAACGCCACATCACCGTCTAACTCCGAAGAATGCAATCTCCAATAAATATACGTGATAGAGCATATATATATATATATATATATATATATATATATATATAATGTTCTATCACCTATCTTGAGCACTCTTTATTTATTAATACTGTTAACTATATTATAAATATTCATCTTCATAATTATCATTAGTCGTGCTCATGGCACAGATTCCCGATAGACTCCTTCTCTCGGTCCGTTCCTATTGTTCATTGCTGCAGGTAGATACGGAGTGTAATGAGCAAATTGTCATTTAAATTACGCAAGAATGAAAATATGTATTGTCTAGAATTACCTGGAAATATCTGGAGATGCCATAGATAGAAATGGTTTAAACCATTGCCTCCTGACGACTTCGGAATCTCCTTCGAGCCTTTCTGACAGTTAGCTTGATTAAATAAGAAAATACTGCCGTTATCTCTGCCTTCAGTTCATCTTTGCTGTTCCTCGAAGTTTCGTTGGTTACTCTTTCAACCCTACCCTACACATAATAATCAAGGGGATTGCAATCGGGGGAGTTAAGCGGCCAGATAATAGTGGTGATGTGGTCGCAGAAATCTTCTCACAGTTAACATTGAGTTCTACTTGTGTGGTATGGTAGACCTGTTGCCAAACATAGGGTCTTTCAGCAACCACCTTTTCAATCCAGATCAACACTACCTCCTCCAGGTACTTTACGAAGGCATTTGAGTTAAATCTGAAGCTAAATTGGAATTTAAATGGACATATAACATCACCATTATTAGTGACCACTCCAAACACCATGAGTTGGACTGGTGGTTTGATTTTGATTGTTACATCATTTTGAAACGGAGGACGCCAACGGTTTTTCTGAGAGTTCAGCATCTGATCCTGGCAGAAATTTTTCTCATATGAGAAAAAACAAAGCATGTGAAGTTAGAAGGGATACACTTGAGTTGGTCTGAAAAATTTGCTTTGATTTTCTTCTTGTCCTTCATGACCTTCTCACATTGTATGAGAAAATATCGAATGTCTTGGTTTCCGACAAGCTTGATATGAAACTTGGACACTCCTATATCCCTCGCTATGGACAAAGAGAGGGGAGAAATGAAACCAGCACTTGTGAAAGTCACATGCATAATACGCTGTGGGTTGGAAGAAGATTCGGAATCTTCAAAATAAATGTGAAAATTGATGATTATCGATAATCACTCCTGTTATCTTTGACTGGCATAAAATCACATTAGAGACGGAAGTGTTTGTTATGCTTTATACACATTTGCTGGGATCGGTGTCAATCATGACCTGGATCTGACTAACACATTCTGGAGTTCTTTTCTCATCCGAACGATCAGAGCGAAGCTTCCGAGTTGCCATACATTCATAACCACCATTGGACATATTCAATTCTTTTCGAATCCTTTATACTGTCCTCAGATTAACAGCCAAACACTGAAATCTTCGTATTGGAACTTCCGCCTTGAATGCCAACAGTGCAGCATGCCTTTTCCAAATTTCTGGAGAAGTGAATTGTGTCATGGAGCTGCTTTCTTCCCTGAGAGTGACCCCCTCAGACTCTCGCTTGTTGCAGTCAACAAAACTTAAAACAAACAACACACATATACAAAATTGATAAGTTAAAATAGCGACAATTTACAAATCACTGTGTGTATATATATATATATATATATATATGTGTGTGTGTGTGTGTGTGTGTGGAGAAAGACGTACAGACAAAGACAAAGACTGTCAGACAGACAGAAACAGAAACTAGACGACTGACATAAATAGAGAGATAGATAGATAGGAGGAGCCCGTGGTGTAATGGTTATCGTCGTAGGATATGGACATGGTGACACGAGTTCAAATCCTAGACGAGACTGATTGCATTTCACATAGCACAAACACCCTTTGGGAAAGGTATGAATCCAATTATTCTCCTTCCAGCTATGGGTAAATAGTAGGGCAGACTAGGTTCTTCAGCCTTGGTGAGGCAGCTAGTCTAGGAGAAGGAAAACTCTGAATTCAAACCTGTTAAACTCCGCTTAAAAATTGACCTCGTGTTATATCCTGCCCGAGCGGAGGGGTTGGTAAATATGGAGAGATAGATTGATTTTCTGGCTATCTTCCACGATAGAAAGGCGTGCCTCTCTTTGAAATCAGCATAGAGGATTTTACCAGTACTCGATCACCAATGGCAAAAATGCAACTGTCAGAGCTGCAATGATGGCAACTACGCTTCGCCCTAGTCCGGCAGAAGTCCATGATTTTGGAGCACTGGGTGATCACACTATCGATATCATGATTGATTAATAAATACAGCTAAACAAATAACAGCCCTCTCTAACTCTCTTTTTCTCTGTCTGTAGACTCTTCTTCTTCTTTTTCTATACATACAGATAGGTAGACCACGCCTTTTCACAGGACACGTGGCCCTTTTTTTCTTTAAATATCGGATACAAAAAAGTGAACCTTCAAAGACCGACACGCTAAGTAAAACTAAAAAGTCAGTTTACAAAATGCCTGGTTCAAATGTCGACATATTTTAATG